>OY292353.1:17629223-18229800 GCA_958496195.1 Timandra comae
ATTACAGCTCAACGAAATATAATATAAAAGAATAGCTTTGTTTGTTTTTAAGCTGGATATTGTCATACTTAAGTCATAATGGGATATAAACACACAGCATTTGAACCAAATTATTAAGATTCATACCTGTTTCATAAGTTTATGAAGAGACTACTTCAACTGGCTCCTCAAGTTCAGCTTGAGCAACTTCTGAAACATCATCCTGGAAATTAATATTAGTAAATTACTAGATAGCTAATCTTGTGAAAAAAAAAATAGGGTGAGCGTAGTAAACATCGTTAATAATATTGTTTTGTAGTTGATATAAAAATGGGTTTTTATTTTATATGCTGCAGGCAAAAAGTAGTCATAAAAAAATCTTGCAAGCCCCCACAGTCATGCATTTAGTAATTTAAACATAATACTTATAGCTTTTATACTTACGTTTCCGTAAATTCCACCCCCATAATATTGTAAATGCTTGTCCTCATTTTAAAATCAATATACATAATAAAATTACTAAAACACGGAAAACAATAATAAATATAATAATGTATCATTTACTCAGTCAGGTTATTGCTTTGTTTGACTTTGACATATTTTTGACTATGTCATGTAGAGTTGTTCGAAAACCATAAAATATTTTTGTTAATTAAAAAAATATAATATTTATTTTGTCGAAGTTATTGAAACATTATAATCTCCTATTTCTTTTCCAAATAATTTCGTCATTCTGTCTTTATTTCTAGCATTATTTTCCAAGAAATGAACTATTTAGTGAAAAGTAATAAAATATTTACTTTTTGTTTTAGTTTTTGACCTTTAGTTTACGTTAGGATGACGTCACTAATGTAATCGTAGCGAGCTTACGTTAGTAATGAGAGGATGCTTTGTGCTACCTACTATCGAGGTTGTCTGGTAAGCTCGATACGTGTACGTTACGATTACCAGACTGATTCGTGCTTGCCCTACAGCATTCATTGTTACAGACTCGTAAGTCTCGAGGAGACGAGAGAGAGGACTTTGATAAACACTAAAACTGCATAATTTAGAATATCAGGTACCAATCCAGTGGATTTTCCAACATAAACACCCTGTAAAGTGTGACATTTGTGTCTGGGTGTGTGTGTGAATGAGTGTGTGCGTAGTTTCTGATACCCTAGATACAAGCTTTGAACTTAGGGGTCAGGTACTATAATGAGATGTAGTGAATGATTATGTTATGTTATGTCTCGTAAAGTGACCGACAGTTCATTATGTCAATAAGATTAATTTAAATCCACATTTTTACATACATTCTATGACAATTCAAATGACGAAGCATTTCCCAATGTAATGTAACTCAAACAACTACACTTTTATAACATCTATTAAGTTATATCATTCGTGTTTACTAAACGATAACGGAGTGTTTATGGATTAATAAATCTTTATTTTTCCTAAAGAACAACACTAATCTTCACTTATATGCGCATTTTACTTTTTTCTATCAACTTAAGTAAGTAAGTTTACTTATATTTTTGTAATTATAGCTTTTTTTCGCAAAGCATGAATTTAAATTATGAGTAAAATGACACAAACCTAGTTGTAGACAGAAAAATTAAAATTAATTTTAAGTACAAACAAAAGCATTCATCTTTTTTATAATTATTAAACTGAATATTTTATTGACAAATTAGATTGTCAACTATATAGGGGCAGAGCCTATGCTACCGGTCTTTAAGGCTACATAGACAAGAACCTCCTAACAATGCGTGTCCAGTCCAACACCAAAAATTAACAATAATTTATTGAATTAAAAAAGCAAATTAATAATAAATAATTCATACTCTTCTTCGTACTTGTCTATAACATAGTATCAGTGGGTACCATAATCCCCATAGTTCCCCAATATCCAGTCTATTGAACACCCCATTCCCATAACCTAGTCGTAGTTTTCCATACATTTGCAATAGTCCCAGCAGAACCGGGGACTGTCCTTGGATAAATTTTATAGTGTTAAACATCGGGATGGTCGCCGGATTGTCATCCTTTACACAAGATTAAATATGTCAAAGGGCTTCCGTGTGTTGGCTATGGCCCCATACTAGCCTTCCAAAAGACCGGGACTCCTTAATAGTCCCTTGAAAGGAAAAGACATTACAATAATAATTCATTATTGTTGTATTCGTTTAATAATTATTTTTAGTATACGAGTATATGCTGTACCTATACGAATCACATGTTAAACAAAATTATTTTTGCATTCATTGATTTTAAATCTGTCTTTTAAAGTACGTCATTTAAAACTACGGAACGGTCATGCGTAAAACCATTATTGTAATACAATTGTTAATAAGTTTTTCAAAGCAACAAGATATGTATTCAGAAGTCGTCGACAGTGTGTTTCTGTTACCTTTAAATTACATTTAAATTGTTCTTATTTTCTTCAAATAATATGTAGTTTTTTATTATTAAACGAAACCTACGACATTATCGAATATATAAAATTCTCGTGTCACAGTTTTCGTTGCCATACTCCTCCGAAACGGCTTGACCGATTCTCATGAAATTTTGTGAGCATATTCAGTAGGTCTGAGAATCGGCCAACATCTATTTTTCATCCCGAAATTCCTACGGGAACGGGAACTACGCGTGTGAAACCGCGGGGCGCAGCTAGTATATATATAAAACAACGGGATGTTCGTACGTACTTATTAAGTATCGCACTCATCCTCCTGATAAAGGCCACCGGACGTGGCTGAAACTAGTCGAGGGATTCGACTTAAATAAGTACGTACGAACATCTCGTTGTTTTATATATATATATTATGTACTTTGGTTACAATTCTTAACAATATGATTGATTGTAACAAATTTAACTTCTTTAAAATACTTCGACGACCTATTTATATCCTCAAAACATATATATCCTCTTATATTTTAAAAACAAAAATAACATACTATGTAAATTTAGAATTTCATCGAAATTAGTTCAGTAGACAAACCTTGAACATGTAACAGATAGACAAGTATTTCGCATTTATAATGGTAAAACGGATAATTGAAACTGTAATTTTATTTTGCCCCCATTACAATATAATTCAGTTAGGTATAATAATATGCTTGGTGCGATGTTGACCAACCCGCAATTGGCCAACGTGGTTGATTAAGGCCTAATCACCCTAATTCAGGGTAGACTCGAGCCCCTCGGTCGTGATACACTTACTAGAGCTGATGACGATGATATTTTATTTATGTACTAGCTGTGTCCCGCGATTCTACCCGTGGGAATCCCAATCCCGTGGTAATTTCGGGATAAAAGGTATCCTATGTGTTATTCCTAGTTATAAGGGACATCTGTACCAAATTTAATTTAAATCGATACAGTCGTTTTCGCCTGAAATAGTAACAAACATCCGAACTCACAAACATACAAACTTTCGCGTTTATAATATTTGTAGGGTGTAAATATTAGTCCGGTTGTCTAAAAACGAACGGTAATACTCAACTGAGCTTGCTGACTAAGAGTAAATAAATAGGTACGTTTTCATCTTTCCCATCATTTCATTTCAAAACGTTACGTTTTTTTGCGTAACATTAAATAACATTGTTTTCTTCAGTTATGATTCATTAAATGTTATCAACTTTGCAGGTTTAATTGTAGAGCAATTTATGTGTTTGAACTGTAAGTAACTAACATAATGTGTGGTAATTAGATTATAACAATTAACGGCTTCAAAATTATCAGTTTGATACAATGCGATTTATTGCTAATCTAACATTGTACATAAATCTATTTATTATAGCTCTTATATCTATATTCTATACTAATATAAAAAGAAAAAAGATTTGTTTGTTTGTAACGAATAGGCTCCAAAACTACTGAACCGATTAAAAAAAATATTTCACTAATGGAAAGCTAATTTGTTAGCGAAAGACATCACTACATAGTATAAAACAAAGTCACTTTCTCTGTCCCTATGTAGGTATGCTTAGATCTTTAAAACTACGCAACGGATTTTGATGCGGTTTGTTTTAATAGATAGAGTGATTCAGTGGGAGGTTTTGAGCATAATTTTATTCCCATATTCCTACGGAACTGGGAACTACGCGAGTGAAACCGCGGGGCGCCGCTTATAGGCTTATATTATCCCCGTATTCACATGGGAACGGGAACTACGCGGGTGAAACTGCGAGGCGTTGTATCTTATAGCACAATAAGTATGTGTCTACTTTTCACTAGATACAAGTAGTGATGTGAGTCTGTCTGTATATTTAAAGTGTCCTTCACTGTCGTCGGTCACACACGTTCCAATTACTTACCAAATACAATATCACGTGTTGGTTATATTATTCCATACAAAAACGGTCAAGTAATTGATGGAAATCTCTGTGATTGTTATTAAGATTGACTTTGTGTGTGTGACTTATTTGTATTAATATTTCGTAGTTTCTGATGCTGTATCTAGGGTAGATACAGTTAATCTGAGCCAGTTTTCATCAACAGACGTTACGGGTAGATACTATAGAACTACACAACACTCATCAAATTAGACAGATGTAATTACTATTATATCTCTTTATGTAGGACAAATGCCTGGTTACCACGAAAAATGGATTGGATTTTTCATGGTAACTAATCCCTCTTTATTACAATATTAGCTGTGTGTTTTACCTGCGTGAAACCTTATCCCGTGAGAATTTTGGGATAAAAAGTATCCTAGGTATGAGAAAATTTCATTAAAATCCATTCAGTAGTTTTTGCGTGAAAGAAGAACAAACATCCATACATCCACAAACATTCGGCTTTATAATTTTAGTAGGATTTATAATATTACTAGGATATGTGCGGTTAAATCTAGGGTAAGACCTTTTAGGGCTCGAACTACCTGTAACGACTGGCGATGACGGTAGTACATGAACCTAAGTAGAACTTATATAAAAATACAATTATAACCGCGTGTTTGGTAGAGGGTTAACCAAACGTGGTGGGCGTGTACCCGGGCCTATTTAGGAGATGCTATTTGGCCAAAAAATTCCTAGTTGTTCAAATAAAAATAAGTGCAGTATATTGATGAATGCTTAAAATGCATCGAGAAAACCCGTGGATATTAAAAGTTAACTGTTATAATTCCACTATTTTCTATTCATTTCAATTCTATGTTATCTGTCATAACATAAGATAAAGCAAATATTCAGAATCGAGTTAATATGCAATCTTAAGATAACGTCTCAGGTTAATATCGAACTAAACAAATACATAATATATAAGTATAGTGTAATTATTATTATGGAAATATTAACTGTCTTATTTATTAATCGATTAAGAAAAATTGGAATAAAATTTAACGAAATCAATCACTCTATCATCTCTAAGTACACGTTTATAACATGTATCTAGTGTCTCTGAAACTATTATTAAACTATTTGTATAAGCACCCAGAATCGGGAGTCGAACCTTGTCCCCCAGTAACCACTTGACTGTAGACACGCAGACGACAGTTCCTGGTCTAGCCATTGAATTGAATTCGCCATGAACTAATACACCTAATAATAATATTTGCTTCACTTCGAATATGTTTTTGTTTCAACCTAGTCTCAACATTAATGTACAAAAACCTAAGATAATAATTATTCACTACATCGTCTCATTAGTAACTGACCCCTAAGTTCGAAATTTGTATCTAGGGTATCAGGAACTACGCACACATTCAGACCGAAATAAAGATTTGTGGTTCACACAAACAACACGCACGGGAATCGAACCTGCAACCTTACGGATCTCAGTCTGACATGGTAACCACTATGTCTAGATCCTCAAGATGAACATCCCGAACAAATCACTCGAAACTGACGCAACTACTCACCACTACCACATGTGACATTATCGTTATCCTATAAAACATATTTTATTGAAAATTCAACATTTTACGGATAGTTTGAGCTGAAAAGTTAAAATTAGTTTTTTGAAAATATATACCATGTTTATTTGTACTAAAATTATTATTTATATTTAGATTACATGGTAAATATCCCGGAAATCATATAATTTTAAGACTGTGTAAACTGAGCGCATTGTACGATCTTTTCACTTGAGACGTTGAATATATTTCTTGAGTTTTTGTACATCAATGAGTCTCAATAATAAAGAAGGTCATTAATTTATATCAATTGAGAAACTGTTTCAGTGTAAGATCTATCACTGGACTGTATTGGTCGCTATTTAAATTGTATATAGGAAATAACCCACAATACATATTTACTTATAAACTATGTATATACTTACTAGCACTTAATTTGTGTGTTCGCTGACGTCGTGGTTATGTCTGATACAATTTTATAGATACTTATTATATGTTTATAACTTTTTCATACTAAATTACTATACTAATAGCTGTGCCCCGCGGTTTTACCCGCATGGAACCTTATCCCGTGGGATTTTTGGGATAAAAAGTATGTGTTATTCCTAGATATGAGGAACAACTGTACCAAATTTCGTTAAAATCCATTCAGTAGTTTTTGCGTGAAAGAGGAACAAACATCCACACATCCATACTTACAAACATTCGGCTTTATAATATTAGTAGGACTAGGTGTGCCCCGCGGCTTAACCCGTATTAGCTTCGTTCCAAAGTCGTAGCGTGATGGTATAATAGCCTATAGTATAATAGCTATCCTAGATAAATGGTCTATCTGACACTGAATATGTTTTCAAATTAGAACAGTTCCTGGGGTAAGCGCGCAATTACTTGAGAAGGAAATGTTTTTTCCATTCTTTCCATCAATCCTTTTCTGGCGATTGTTTTTTTCCAACATAGCTATTTCATTAAGCCACAGAATAATTAATAGTAGTATGCGTAGATTAAGTTTGTAATTGAACCCACTACCGTTTGTTTGACTATCCGGCATGATCCCATTATAGTCGTCGTTTATACTTTTTGTAGATACCATCTATGCATAAAATATAAGACAAGTAACATTCCGAGTACTTACTCACATGTTTTGTTTCTGTCTCTTGATATAAAGTAAGAAAGAGACAAAACTAACTTTTGTTTTGGCAACTTATAGTATCCCACTGCTGGGCAAAGGTCTCTAAGTTGTATTGCATAAAATTTGCTTGAAATTCCGCGAATTTGTACTTCTAGGTAGTGTTGAGCCTGCCAAGCCAGGGTCCTCGGTCAAATGTATTAACATTTTTTTTTCCAAACATAGTTTGTGATTGAAATCACGAACACGTACTGGGCTAGTTATTATATACCTTTTCCTCCGCACTGTGCAAATAACACCACTGAGAGATGGGTATGTATGGTATGTGTATTTGTTATTCATCTATCTTCTATCTATCTATATATACAATACTCTTCCGTTACTGAGTGATGTACTGACTGACTGGCAGACACCGTACAGCCGAAACTACGTCGGCACGTGTGTTTGTTGAGGGGAGTAGGCTACCACTAAGAGATTTTTTGGAAATTCCCCCTTAGGGGGATAAAAGGGGAAAATCCCAGATTTTGCCGAAGTTGCGAACAAAAGCTAGTTCCAATAAAAACCACTGCTTTCTATTTTATTTTGACCATTGTTAAGCAGTGGGACGATTATGTTGTCAAAAAAAAAAGTTTTCCTATTCAAATTAAAAGAGAAATAATGTCTTACCGTAACTTGCTCTGTGTTATTGAAAAGGCGTTAAAAATAATTCAATTGCTCCTGTTGAAATTAACATAGCAATGTAAAAAAAGTAAAAGTAGCATAGCCGTTTGACTCCTACTCAATTTAACATAGCAAAGGTAGTTGAGATTAAATCTAAGAATTATAGGTAAGTATTTGTTATAATGTTTCTTGTATTAATTTAATGATTTACGTTTTTGTGTAATATTTCTTTTTGTTTATTTGTGTATTTTGTTTTTGTGTAAGTATTTATTGTGGTCTTTAGATATTTTTTAATTTAGATCTTAATTAAACACATCGATGCTTGTATTTAAATCATCTAAATTAAAAAAGCTTTTTTTAACAATTATCGAAGAAGAAGTCTATGAATCCTTACGAATATTATAAATGAAAATGTAACTCTGTCTGTCTGTTACCTTTTCACGGCTAAACTACTGAACCGATTGATTTGAAATCTGGTACAGGGGTAGTAGCTTATGGTCCAGAGAAGACAGGATTCATCCCGAAAATCCCACGAGATCGAGAACTATGCGGGCAAAACCGCGGGGCATTAGACATAAACGATATTTACAAAAAAAAAAAATTAATTTAGCTTTCATTCCACGGTTTCGCTAGCTTGTGGAGTTTTTTGTTATATTACTTACTTATTCAAGGATGGAGGGAAAGCAGTAGGGAAAATTTATGCTTTTAATAATAATTATTATGAATAATTTTATTTTCCGTAGGGCCTATTTCACGATCTTGAAGTAAAGTTTCGAGTAGCTATTCACAAGTGTTGTCTTTGTCACTTGATATAAAGTAAGAAAGAGACAACACTCACTTTACTTGGTGAGTAACGTTACTTGAAGATCGTGAAACAGGCCTTAGAAATGTAACATTTGTCCGTAGTTAAAAGTATGTTCATTCAAATTGAATGTAATTTTATTCGCATTGTGTTTTCTTTTGATTTATTTTATTCAAGTTTATTCCAGCTCTATTTTTGTTTAACATCATTTAAATTTATTTTAATGATAAGGTGATACATACGAGTTGTAAGTATACAATCCATCTGGAATATATTGAAATCGTTTACACTACATTTTATAAAGTCTTTATTTTATGTTGGATTTTTAACCAACTAGAACATGTCGATCCTGTATAAAATGATATGATTATAAGATATTATCATATTGATATTACAAGCCGATATGATCCACCAACCCATTTAATTTACCATAACTTAATCATCCACTACATCTTCTCATTATAGTAACTGACCCTAACTAAGTTATTTATTTTAATTTATTTCGCTAGTTTTCTACATTGCATCTATTTTGTTTTTAAAAAGGAAGAGGATCTCAATTCGTAGCTATTTTCATCGATGTAGATCGTTTAGGAGTATGTATAACTTAATAGTAGTATCGTATCGTCCCAACATAGACATACCTTTGTCTAAACCTAATCCGATTGCACAGCGAAGACTTTCACAAACTAAAAGAGAGATTATCGTTATCACTATGTATAGTGTATATACTACAGTGTACATGTATACAGCGCGGTACTGGCCAGCTATATGAATCTACAGGTTCGTATAAAGTGAAGAAAAACGTCTTGGAGGCGAGTGAAAGCGGACGCAGATAGGTAATACACGTGATAAAGGTTTGTCGAAGGGACTATACTGCTAGCTTATTCAAGCACTGTATTGTAGATAAATAGATAATATTGTAGATAATAATTCAGGGTAGGCTCGAGCCCCTCGGTGGGGACATTATATATGAGCTGATGATGATTGTAGATAATAGGGAGATGCAGTTTAAGTATTGGTCATTTTCTTACCCTAAACTTTGGTCCTATATCTAAATTAGGCTTTTTGTTTATGATAAAATTTTATTATCCCAGTGTACGAACTGTCAGTAGAAATGTACCAACTGGCAATAAGCGTTTTGTTAAACCAGATTTAGTGAGATGACAATGTCTTAATTGGTAACTGTTTGGCCTTTAGAACCAAGAGGGCGAAACGAATTTAGTTTAAGCAACTTTTGGGGCTCTAATACTCTACTCGAAGCAACGAGATTTTGTACTAATATCATCAGCTGATTACGTCATCGGCGTCAGTTTGTGAAGTTCACGGTACTACTCTATAATTAATTAATTTATAATAATAGTATAGTTGAAAGTAAAAATAAAAATTTGAAAGTTAAACTAAAAATTTGAAATATGTATAAATTTTCTATTTATCAATATAGCTTGGGGCCGTCATCGAAATCGATGAGGAGGACTATATACTATATAAACTACTGTATAGTGCAAAATACCTCATATTTATTATGTAAATACAAAAATGTTAAAAGTAAATTATTTATAAGTACATAAGAAAGCAATAGATTGTAACATTACTTGATAGTTCTACAATCCATTATTCTTGATATATTAAGAGAAATCGAAGCAAACCAATGGTGAGTAGACAATACAGAAATACCACTACAGGAATGTAGATCAGGAGACTATGAGGATATACCCAGCACTAAGCGCTTTGAAGCAAATATTTGTTAAGTATTTATAATAATTTTCATATATTTATATTTACCTACATCATATAGTTAGAAAAATTATAGTAATATCTTCTTTTTAAATAAATATAAAGAAAACTTTATTACCAGAAGTACAAAACTAAATGAATTTTATTATTAACATTATTATTTATTATGTTTCTCTTGTCCCTGATTTAATCCCGAGTAGAAGCAGGTCACAGAAATAATACTGATATCTCCAAACCAACTAATCATAAAGTCCTCGTTAAATGATAAATATAAATAGGAAATTATGTAAAACATTTGCTCTATTTGATTTGATATCAATAGTATTTATTAAAGTTTGTCCCTAAAAGGAGAATTTAATCTATATCAAATCCAGAATACACCTGAGGCCGGACCTGTCTCCTGATAACGGTGATAGCTCACACAGGAAAGTGATTTAGGTAGTGCCCATTGCGGGACATACAGACGCATAATGTATGTCTCCGCACATTAATGTATTAATATATGAAATTATACCTCGCCAAGAGCATTAACAGAATAGGTTGTATATGTACAATGTACATGCTCTACAAACAACTTAAAACAATATCTAGTAACGTAATAATCGCCCATCGTTTATATATTACGTAATAATTTATTTAAAACTTCCGTTAATATTCAACAAACAGGTCGGCCTTTAATCGGCCGCTTTCCCGATGCAATTTAATAATAATTTAACAAGAATTAAACAAGAATGAAACAATAATTGGTTGTGCGGAAACCAGCCCTCGTTATCAGTAGGCGCGAGGTGAGGTGATTACTTTCGTTGCAACCCCGTGGCGCGGCTATCGGGCACGGCGCGGGCAGTCAGAGCCGCGCCGTGGCCGAGCACACGCGTCGCGCCATGCCTGTGTGACGCCTCTCGCCTCACGCCGCCTCCGCCGCAATCCCGCACTCCGCGGGAATGGAGCCCTGCTGCACCCTCGCTCCTGCTGACCACCTCCGGGGCGACCAGGTACCCACCACACACACACACTGACTGACTGATCATACCATCATCTAGATTGCAACAATGTCTACTGCAACACACATTATGTTACATTACTTTTGCCAGTTCAATTTTTGATTAGTGTTTCAGTAGTGATAATAATTAGTGAAGTGATTTGTTAACCAGTGTTAGTGAAAATTGCAATTGAATTTGTGATGACGAGTTATGTACTGGAGTGTTATTGCGTGCCGCCGGCAGTGGGTAGCGCTTAGTCCATATTTGTTTGTATACAATACTTATTATATATCAATAACGTAGTACCTAAATAAAATATTTCATTCTCTTAACTGTACCGAGAGTCAGTCAGATTATGCATTTCTAACTCATAACTAATTTGACCGAGTAAACTTTAAATAACCATAAATAAATATAAATTATTCGTTTTATTTACATATTAAATATTTATACAATTAACACTTATAAATAAATGCAACATTTTGTAATAAATGGCGTGTATAAACTATGATTCTTTTAGTGTTTGTATAAAATAACTTTGAAATGAAACTATCACTTTAATAATTAGATTTTACAAGTTTTTATTAAAGGTTCATTCATATAACCGATTTGTAGATGAATAAAAAACATAGTTATATATTTTTCCGATCACGGCACGAATAAAATATGTGTTGAACGTGTGTCTAACTGTTAATCGCCGTAAACATTGAAATAACTAATAATTAACCAATGAATTGGTGCGCCCTACAAAAGACATCAACGTGTTCGATTGCCGACGGTAACACTTCGAGCAAACGCACAATTTGTTGTCACTATAATTCCATATTTATACAGTAACTAAATAATATAGAAAGAATAATTTGAATTGTCAAGATCTTGTCATTTACTAGCTGTAGCCTGTGGTTTTACCTGCGTTACTACAGCTTTTATTGGTCTTAGCGTGAGGGTATAAACATAGTAAGTAACTTTTCTCGATAAATGCCCATTTACAAACAAACTCTTCAGTTTTAGAATATTAGTATCTTTAGATTAACGACGGTAACACGTCCCAAAACGATTTTTTGAAGTGAAAACTTCTTTAGCGGCGCTGAGCACTTTTTTTGTATGGGTAAAAACTTTCAAACTCGCGTCAGGGTCACGTGATGCTGGTCGAAAAAGCGTAAGATCCATATATAAATAACGATATAATATTATAAATAACAACATATAAATTGTCATATTTGTGTACGATAGCGCAATAAATAAACATTGTATTCTACCTCATAAATGATAGTACTTTTATACTTATAATTAAACACAACGTTAATATTGAAGTTTTCACTTCTGCCGGCACTCCCGGAGTGCTACCTTTTTTCGTCTAGTTTATTTCCATATACATATATACTCTGTTACACTTACTAGCAGCGCCCCGCGGTTTCACCCGCCCGTAGTTCCCGCTACCGTGAGAATTCTGGAATAAAATTATACTAAAAACCTTCCTCTTGAATCACTCTATCTAATAAAATAAACGGCATCAAAAATATACGCATACATAGAGACAGATAGCGGGAAGCGACTTTTGTTTTATACTATGTATTATAGTAATTTACAACGTATGTTTAACGGATATTATTATATATTTTTAATATACTTAAATACAAATATGAATATTTATTTTTGTATGTCTTTTGTTTTCACCGTAAACAACTTTGTTATATCTGTATCAAGATTATTGATTAGTAAAAAGGTATTTAGTTTGTTTTTTGTTTGTTACATCAATGGTATTAAATATTGTTATAAAATAAGTTTAATCGGTTAATTAGAAGGAATGTTTGTATGAAAATTAATAAAAATGAATAGCAGCTAATTCTTACTAGTTGAAAAAACTACTTAAATATATTTAATGTCAACATAACTCAAAAAAATTCTAGTCTTTAGAAAAATGCTCCAAAATAATAAAAAGTAACAAGAGCCCGAACGAAGGGCTCTTGAAATAAATACAATAATATTTTGCTTAAAAAATAAAGAAATTTTTATTTTTAATAAAGAAAGTTTTATCTTTCATATATTAAGAAAATATACTGATTTACTATTGATTGATTAAAGAATTTGAAATTATTAGGCATTTATTTAACTTGACAAAGGTTTCTCATTAATTCCGCTATTCTTTTGTTCCAAATAAATTATAAACTTTGTTTATATGTAAAGTTCTAATACTAAAAAATGCAAATAAATATATGTATAATTTAGATAAATTTTGTCTAAATTACAGACAATGGTGGACATTCGCGTCTCCAGCGAGATATCTATTACAAGCAAATATATACAAACGCACTTTCACCACTAAAACAAATTTAAGATTAGAAATCTTAAAATAAACAAATGTTGTATAAACAATAAACTCCGTTTTAAATTATTTTACTTAAATTATTATAATTGTCGTAACAAACTGACATTCCGCAAAATCTGGTTAAATTGAAATCCGATATTCAGAAATGGGATAAAGGTTGGAAAGAAGAATAATTGTCGATATATTATCATATACTATAGCTATACCCCGCGGCTTAACCTGCGTTATCTCTGCTCTTATTGAAATTTGAAAGCATGTAGCCTTCCTTGATAAATAGGCTATCTAACAATGAAAGACTTTCAAATTTTTCAATTTGAAAACTTATTTTTACTGTAATATGTATCTGCTTACATAATTTATCTTGTCCCAAAAATTAAGCGGTAGGTTATTCCAGTTTTACGCTCAAAAGTTTGATAATCCGGCTTTCCCAGTTAGCTACCACAATCGGGAATTTTAAAATCAAATGTTGGGCGTCTCTTCAAATGAAGCTACTCAGAAAATTAGCTTGATAGTAGTTAATTGGAAAAATGTTCTACGAAACCCGTATGAGAAATATGAAATAGTAACTCTTGAAAAAACATTTAAGATGTCCAATAATCACGACATACTAACAACTAAACTATGTAATGATAAATAGCCAAATAAACAGATTTGCAAAAGTATTATAATATACACTGGTGTTATTGTAAGTATTTTTTATTAATTGTTATTGTAAAAAAATTAACCTATACTAAAGATATTGTAGAAAAATAAAGAAATAGACAGACTTACTAATTTGTATTGTGACCCACATAAATGTGTGAATTTTTATAAAAGCTTATGTATATTGAAGAATAGAATAAAAAGTATCTGAGACGACGCTAATTGCATATTCCTCAACATGGCAATAAGTGTGATAGAGATAACAAAAGTGAAGATTTTTTGTATTAAACTTTTAATACATGATTTCGTCAAATAAGTATTGAATCAAAATAAGTTTTAAAAATATATAATTCATTCATATTTCTTTAACTAACATAACATAATCATTCACTACATCATCTCATTATGTACAGTGCTTTATACATTATTAAGAACAACGTAAGCTTAATGCCGTTAATAGAGAATATATGTAAGTACATTCTTTGTCATCATTTAATTTAGATATAAACAACAAAAGTATAATTTTCATATCAAAATACCAAACACTTTACTAAAGAAAGCTATTAATTATACATAATTAGTTATAGATTTTATATTGTTTAGTTACTAAAGAAACACGAAAGTTTATTAATTAAATTTAATTCATAATAATCAGGAAAGATTTGATTGTATGTTTGTTAAGATTTACGAAAAACTACTGAATCGATTTCAAAAATTCTTTCACCAATAGAAAGCTGTATTATAAGCAAATAACATAGGCTATATTTTATTCCTATGTGCTAGTAATTAATAGAATAATTGTGCCTCAGATATCATAAAACAGTAGTTACAATTCAATTAATTTTGTCCTAATATAAACGTCAGCAAGCAGAAACTCTAATTAAAATAATTGCGTTATAATATTGTGGAATTGATTATTAATTTTACGTCGTTAAACAATAGGTTAATTGGGCTATGAAAATATTAAGATTATAATACTATTTGTACCCTGTGGTGTAGCCATAATTATATAAAAAGTTTGAGTTGAAAATGATCCCAGTAATACAGGTTAAACAAACTTTTATTTAGATTGAAAGTATTTATGATAAAGAGCTTACAGTTACTAAATAACACTAAAAATAACAAAGCTTAGGTCTACCTAAACCTTGTTATTTTTGACCAAAGATGTGCTTTCTTTCCCTTCAAGCTCTACTAACTCATCTTAATCCAAAATAGAGTTTTAAGGAGTAACAAACATACACTATCACACATGAACTTTCACCTTACAATCTATATACATACATATATAAAACTCTTCCGCTACTGAGTGACATACTGACTGACTGACAACGCAAAGATTAAACTACTGGTCGTAGAGAGCTGAAGTTTGGCACGTGTGTTTGTTGGGGGGAGTAGGCTACCACTAAGAGAGGATTTTTGGCAATTCCCTCAGTAGGGGAAGAAAAGGGGGAAAAGCCCAAATTCTGCTGGAAGTCATTATTCCACGCCGACGAAATCGCGGGCTAAACCTAGTTCTAATAAAAACTACAGGATTGATTTGTATTTTGTTACAAACAGTGAAACGTTTGTTCATGTGTTTTCTTTATTATTTGCAGATAGTGCCTGGTGGCGGCTGCTGGGGACCGCCACATGCAGCTGCCAATATCGACTATTGGTTTCAGAAACAGGTCAGTCTATAGACACACATACTCGAACATACTTATAGGAACATATTAATGGTTTTAAGGTGAATTTATTGTTACGCGTCTCGGCAGCGCCGTCGGAGCGCGCGCGTTTGGAGATGTCTGGTGGTAGTAGCGTTTTTGTGTTGCGCGCTTGAACAGTGTCGCACGGGGTGGGCTGAAATCGACTTGAATAGACATAAAGATTTCAATTTCCTATGAAAGCCTATCAAAGCTGATTTTCAGCCCACCGTGCGCTGCCCAGCGGCGCGTTTAGTAGCGCGATAATAAAACCAGCCTTATTGACAAGAACATTTTAAGAACAAGCTGTTGAAATATAGGACAGGAATATAGGAACACAACAATGGTTTAATCAATAAGAAAATTTTAAAGATCATGTTTTAATAAGCTGTTGAACTTTGAAAATTAAAATATTCAATCAATTAAATAATTTTATAAACTGTTGTTTTAAATGCATTCAAAATTGTATAAGTACATATACAAAGTTGCTTCGATTTTGAAGATATTTACAAAGTTTTCAAAAAACACAGAATTATGTTTTAAGCGAGAATAAAGAGAACATAAATGAAATTGCAAATTAAAGTCCGATATAGATTGAATATTGTAGTAATGGTCAAGGGAACTTTTAACGTTGAAAAGTTCATTTTACATATCGAACCTTCAAACTGCTACTCCATTTATTCAAAGCCTGGCTATGTCCTGTGACATTATTCGATGTGTACCCGTTTTCTTAGTATTTTATACTAAGGGCCTATTTCACGACCTACAAGTAAAGTTACTCACAAAGTAAAGTTAGTTTTGTCTCTTTCTTATTTTATATCAAGTAACAAAGACAAAACATGTGAGTACGTACTCGGAAGTTTACTTACTTGAAGATGGTGAAATAGGCTCTAAGCCTTTTAAAAACTTATATTAAAAATTATGTTTTTGCAGTACAAATATGTAGTTTTGTAATATCCTACTAATATTATAAAGGCGAAAGTTTGTATGTATGGATGTTTGTTACTCTTTCACGCAAAAACTACTGAATGGATTTTAATGAAACTTTACAATAATCTTGCTTATACATCAGAATAACACATAGGATACTTTTTATCCCAAAATTCCCACGGGAACGGGAACTTCGCGGGTGAAGCCGCGGGGCGCTGCTAGTACATTATATACCTAATTTCCGTTGGAGTGACAAATGTAATATGTAAATATAAACATTAAACAAAGTCATCTATCCACAAAAACAACAAAAAAATACTTAATCTACGAATAAATAGTCCGTATTCACTCATATTGTTTTTAAAATGTATTGATTCATTCGATAATATATACTGATTTGTATTCCTCAGACGAAAATGACATTATCACGTACGTACAGACATATGTCTCTGTGTGTGTATGTAGATATCTCACATGGATTGTGAGACAATGGTACGACACTTCTTAACTGTAATTTCATAACATTACATTCAATTTATATAGTTTTCGTATAATATGTGGACAATTTGTTTTGTATATATAATTTTATAGGGATTTTGTCTAGGTTGGTTCGCGTTTCTTAACTTTTTAAGAATTTTTGGATGAAAAGTAGCCAATCTAAAAAATCTGCAGGAAAATTGCATTCATGCAAATTAGGTTTTACATGACCTAGAGATCAGTATATTGTTAAAACATATTAATTAATTTTCGCAAAAGTTAACTTTGTTAAGCCACGGGACATTGTAATTTGGTTTAGGAAATGCTCAGTATTAAATAACATAACGCAGTAGCAACACAGACCAACCGATAACCTTTTATCAACCGATTCTTACATTGATGTACATTACACGTATGACATTAGGCTTGTGTCACAGCTGAGTGGATCCAAAACAGTTTGAAAGCCCCCAAATAATAGTCAGATTACACCAATTTACACGGTACATAAGTCGTGGAGTCGATTGTGATCGGTCACCAAGCGTATCAACTATGGGAATTGGTTATATTGGACGTCAAACGCAATGCCGTGCACCAAATGAGTTTATTAATGGATTTCAATTTGTAATTAAATTAACTACACTATTTACGAATTATAGTGAAACTGCTAGTACAAAGGTTATGGGTTTGATTCCTGGTCGAGATATACAAGGTGTGTCATGTCTGTATCTTTTGCTCTGGGTGTTTTCTATCTATTCTAAGTAGGTAATTACAAAAAAGTTTTTTGTATTTCAATTTGTAATTAAATTAACTACACATTTGACGAAGCGGCGAGGTAGAGCCTGCCTGCCATGCCAATGGTTACGGGTTTGATTCCCGCTTGAGGCAAACATTTGTGTCACACAGATCTGTTTCGAACTTGTGAAAACGAAAAGATGATTATCTTGGTCTTGGTGTTTTTTTATCTATTCAAAGTATGTATCGCATAGTACAAGTTGTTTTAATTTGAGACTAAATTGCAAAGTTATGTATAAAAGTTAATGTATTTCAATTTGTAATTAAATTAACTACATGAGTAGCATGACACCTGTCAAGGAAATTGCTAGTCGAGTTATATTATTCAAGATTCGCTCAAAATAGATCTCGTGGGACAAAAATAGATAATTGTAAGAACGTTTTTTTGGCCAAACAATATACGAGTATGTACGTAATTCTTAATCGTGGGTATGTTAATAACATAACATAATCATTCTCCCAATCATTTCCTTCCCTAGCTTGGTACTAGATGGCGATTTATGATATGTGTCCCAATATATCATAATGTTATTTTTTGAGACTCAAACTGACAATCTGGATCTCATAAACGCCTCATATTTTCAATCCTAAGCCTAACGATTGAGATTGCAGATTGATTTAACATAAAATAACATAATAATTATCTCCATCATCTCATTATAGTAACTGACCCCTAACTAAGTTCGAAACTTGTATCTAGGGTATCAGAAACTACGCACACACTCATTCACACATAGACCCAGACCGAAACAAACATTTGTGGTTGACACAAATATTCACCCCGTACGGGAATCGAACTCGCAACCTTACGGATGGCAGTAGTATTTTTGTATGGGGCTTATTGGATCAAATAACGTGCGAATATGGGTGAGCTCAAATCCTAGACATGTTTAAAAAAAAGCAACTAGGTATTTCGTGATTGAAAATACTTTGAAAATATTAACGGTACATTCGTAACAAGTAATTGAAACTAATATTTCCTGTAAAGTACAAACAATGCAATTACCACCTTAATCATTGATTAAAAACGATTTACTAAACGTTATGCGTAATCGTACAAAAAATGACTTTCGGATTACATACGTACCTATACAACACATAGGTACAGTCGTGCATAATGTTTGTTTGCAATGTAAAGTCTAAACTTTTGTCTCCACTTGTACTTACACGTTCGAAATTACAATACCTATCACGGGAGAGATTTTGTTTGTTTCTTTTAGAAACTAAGTGAAACAAATTAAACTAATTTTAGTGATAGTTGACACATAGGTAGATAATTTATTTCCTGGATTTACATAAAATATTGTCATCAGAGTAATTTGTATACCAATATTCTCTTAAGTATCTTATAAAAAGTATGAAGTAGTATTGGTCTGTAAGAAGCCACTATATGTAGGTACAAAGGCCTCTCTCACTTATAGAAAAATTATTATAAAAAAATGTGTTTACTTGTAAAACAGTCTCAGGGCCTATTTCACGACCTAAGTAACGTTACTCACCAAGTAAAGTTAGTTTTGTCTCTATCTTACTTTATGTCAAGTGACATAGACAAAACTTGTTAGTAGGTACTCGGAACTTTACTTGAAGATTGTGATAGGCCTTTAGATTCATAAAAATACTTTCAATATGTTTAATAGTATTGAACTCACGACGCAGACAGCGGTTACTAAAATCCATTGGAGTGTGCGAAGGAAGTCTCAGAGTTTTACCATTATTGGGTCAGGCCCGCTCATGCATGCATAGATTTACTTTTCATGCCAAATGGGCACCCATTATGTTATTAGTATCTTTATTTTAAATATTTTCTAGCTTTTATTTATATTATAAGTATGTAATATATTATAAATACGTTTTTATTAGGTTGACATTTTAGCGACACAATCACAAAGCGTTAAAAGTAACGAAATCTTTTGTGAATAGTCCTCTAAAAGGCCTTTATATTATTGTCAAGGGACAAAAAAGTAATAAAATGTAAAGACTGCAAACTCTAAAATAACTCTTTCAAGGAAAAAATCAGTGGTTTTCAGGTCATTTGATTCATAATAAGTTTTAATACTCGTACTTAGTATTTCAACCACCTACATAGACTCAACCATTCCCAAAAAACAAACAAAATAAAATCCATTATACAAAAAAAACCTTAATAATAAATACTAGAAACAAGTACAAAAATAATCGATTAAGTATTCGAAAATAGACCGACAAAACCACCCTCAAATCTATCCAATAACAGCACACACCACTGATTCTACCGCGTTTTACTCAGTTGCGTAAGTTCCAACGTAAATGAGATTCATATGAGGGGGGGGAGAGGTCCCGAGTAAGCGGGAGGGGGGAGTAGTGACAGGATTCACGGTCCAACTGACGTGCACAATGATCGGGCTCAATACGTGATCGATTATACCATTATGTAGCTTCACATACAAGTAGTGAGTACACATTGTGTGTGTATCTACACGCTAAACGTTTCAGCTTCGGCGAGTTTTTGTCAACTCTAAAAATTTTTACAGATGTAGTCTTGTTAGTTACCTTGGCCCTTTTTAGTCTTCATCTGCCTTATTTGCGTTGCATTTTTAGTCTGGTTTAGCACTAAACCAGGTTTTACAATCAATTTTGAATTCTGTCAAAGTGACAGATTTGACTGACAAGGTGTCAAATGCTTACCAGGTTTTATTAAACCAGACTAAAAATGCAACGCAAATAAGGCAGCATGTGTCTTACAACATGTTATGGAAGACTGATAGTCCATTATCAGCAAGAAAATGAACTGTCAAAAGTCGAACAAATGGTATACTTAACCAAAATTTTTCGCGCAAAAACTCGCTCAAGAGACTTCCTTTTTTTTCTCGCTGTGAAAATGCATAGGACTGCATACCACCGTGAGCCGAGATTGGGAGGACCCCCTGTGACATGTATGACTCTCCCAGCCAGAAGGACTGGGCCTACCCAAAGAGACTCAACCTAGTAATCCTAGAGAGAGAGACTCAACCTAGTAAGAAGAACCTACTAATCTATTTGCGGAAAACTACACCATAAGATTATTTAAATTTGTATCAATATTATGATATGAGAGACAAAACTATATTTATAGTAATTATCCTAATCCAAATTAAACGAAATAGTCATCAAATTAGGATCGAAATCCTGAAATACAAGACACATTTTATCTAAAATCGTAACGCGTCAAGATAAACGCAGATAAAATCACGGGGCACTGCAAATAATGAAAAATAATAAATGTATCTCACGGGAATTGTACTTTTCTCTATCTTAATCTTTCCCCGGAGTAAATCAATTATGTACACTTCTGGAGATAATATGATGAAGTTATGAACAAACAGGCTGTAATTTAATTAATTACTAAATTTCACTGCACCCATTCAGTGGATTTTTATTTTATTTTTTATTTTAATTTATTTGGGAAACAAACTGTTATTACTTGATCTATAATTAAGTACAAATATTACACATAAACCAGTGAAGTTTCCACTATTAAAATTAGACAATTAAACATAGTCCATGTGAGAAATTGTGAATCAATGTGAGAAAAAAAAATGTTTGCTGTTGATAAGAGTAAAAAAAAATTGCTGTTGATAAGTCAGTCAGTCAGTAACAGTTTTCTTATATATAATACAGATTATTTTAAATCAAAATGCAACATCATTTATTCAGTTTGGGCTTCAAAGAAGTGCTTAGAATTGTCGAATGTGAATCTACCACCGTGCACCGATTCAGAAATTACATCAGATGAAAAGAATCGGCAAGAAACTTTGGCTGGTATTTATTACTAAATATTTCATTCTTCTTGTTCTATCGTGTCAATGGCCACAAAATAATATAAGTAAAGGAAAATAAGATAAAATAAGATTAAATTTTCGCGGACCAAAACTTAGCTTCTTCCACACCAGCGACATTTGGGCAAAGATTTCCCCCAATTGGTTCTATATGTCCCTTTCGGTGGCTCTATTCCTACATCCAGTTATTAAATAAATTAAAATACAAATTTCAACTTAGCATGGTAAGTCACAGCACGTAAATGCCCTACATATGTGACCAATATCAACTCATGTGATAGTTACAATTTGCGATAGATAAGTTTACTTCAGAACTACTATCGAAGCGTATCAAAAAGCAAACAGAAATGAACCTCGGTTCCTTGGAACGATTAATTTTATCGCATATTTTACAGTTAAATTTTATGTTTAAGAATGTTTTCGAGTTTATTTTAAGTCTAGGTTTTACTAAAAAAATATAATATAATTCATTAGATATTATGCAGTTGAAAGTAGTTTTTAGTCTGAATAAACGTGGTGGAAATTATTTTCAACCTGTCAGTTTTGTGTCCATACGTATGTTGTACAAAAAGAGAAATACGAGTATTAGCTACTTATAGGAAGTGAATATTGAATAGTTGAGATACTGCTAGCATTTTTAACGAAATAAGCGCCATCCACCACTATAAGCAGTTTTTGCACAAAAGTAATGAAAAAACTTATTAGTTAAGCTTTGCTTTTAAAAGCATTAGCTCTATATGATTATGTTATGTTATATCAAAACTTCCCACCTCACCTAAAAAAATGTCACCAACAACACATCCAATAATTGCAACAAATACAATGTTATTAACATAACATTATCGAGAAGGTCTCCGCGGAAGTACAATCAGGTCCTCAACAGACGTAGATGAAGTATCTGACCCGTGCCTATATAACGCCGCGGTTTATTGCAATGCGCACACTGCGTACTACATCTACAATATACCGGTGCGCGAATTCTGTACTACATTTAGCCCTTCACAGGGTATTCAAGGTGGTATATTAAGCCTAATACAGAAATTTTATTTTTCTGATTTTCTTAAACTAATTCTTATTTTTTCCTCGACTTCTTTTAAGTCTTAGGGTCTGACCGCACTAGCTGCACTGCAGCGGAGCGTCGCGACACCTAGCGGCGAGGTATTCTTTCTTAGAAATTGTATGAGGTATACCGCACTACGCTGCAGCGGCGCGACACTACGCGCCAAGGTTGACCAAATCATCAAATCTGCAGCTCAGTGTCGCGTGGTGTAGTTCCGCTGCAGTTGGTGCAAGCAGCGATGACGTGGCACTTCACTTAATTATTACACAAACAGCGTAGTTCGTTTAGGGCCGATTTTTCCATCGCCAGATAATTTTATTCGACAAATAACTTTGAAATTTTTACAGTTATTTCATACAAAATCTGTCAAACGTCAATTTTATTCGTCGAATAAAAGTTATCTGGCGATGGAAAAATCGGCCCTTAGTTTAATAACCACATGCGTGCCTTTCAGCGCTGTCAGGGTGCTAACTACATATATCTTCTTATATATAAAATTCTCGAATCACAATGTTCGTTCCCGTACTCCTCCGAAACGGCTTCACCGATTCTCAGGAATTTTTGTGAGCATATTCAGTAGGTCTGAGAATCGTCCAACATCTATTTTTCATCCCGAAATTCCCACGGGAACGGAAACTATGCACAGCTAGTAATACATAGATCAATTAGTTAGACAGACAGTAACGGAAACCTAGTTAAGTGTCAGTTACCAATAAGATGATGATAGTGATTGATTATGTTATGTAATTGCACTTGTTAATGCCCATGGGTGGTGATTATTATTGATTCTCATTTCCAAAAACACCCGATACATTAATTACTTAATCTTGTCCCTGTGTGTGGTCGACACTCGTGTTTTCCCCTTTCTCCGCCCGCAATTTGCAGATCGCGCATCTTCATACTTCTAAAAAATTAAATGATATTATTAGATAGTTATTTAGATTGTTTAAGGTATATTAAAGGCAAATTGTGATTATTGATGACGAAAACCATTGCATTAATTATTGTGTTTATATTTTGGCTGTTTCTAGCCGTCCGCTAGAATGGACGTTTAATATATGTCATTCGTTCGCTAGTCGGATGAATTAGATATATTAGTCGTCCGTAAATTTTTAATTTTAAATATGAATTAAATAGGTACTTATAAAGATTGGATTCGTCCGAATTACTGGACGACTAGACACTTCGTTATATTTTCTTTTATATACTTATCCTAAAAGATAACAAAAGATATACTTATTATAAGTAAATATATTGAATTGCGAACATTTGTCCAAAGCCCTAGTTGAACGCTGAACAGTATATAATATGTATTACAAAGTACCAAAGATAAACTAGGTTAGGGCGACGCGACCCCAAATCGGTATGCCCATCTCTGTCTTATTCCACACTAGTGAGGGAGACGCAAGATGTGACCTAGAGTGGCAGGTTGAGAATCCGGAAGGTACGGGCAAACCGGCTTTACACTGCATTTTTCTGTTCAATGGAAAGTATAGGTACATACTTAGCAACGGTGTTTTTTTTGTTAACTTTTAGGTATATTTTACCCAGTTTTTTGATAGAATTTGAGAAAATCTGTTAATTAAAAAATGATTGCGAGGAATTGACATCCTCTTTCTTGAGTCGGTTAAGAACCGCAACTACTGTTACCGTTCCATTTCTGAGATATATTTTTGTTTGTGATATATGATGTTTGTGTTAAAAGAAATAAAAATACTTTTGATTTCTTAAAACTTTTTAACAATAGTAATAAAAAACCTCACTTACATTCATCATTTAAGCTTTTTCAGTCTTATTTGTGTAAATAAAACTTTATCTCATTACAAATGGCCAATCATATCATTTTAATACTTCTTATTAGCAAGTTTGCTAACCAACCGTTTCATTCCTATTTCTTATGAAATATAAGTCCAACCATCTCAGTAATAAAGCTTATTATATATATAATATTCCCACCTTATTATTAAACCTTTAAACATATATGATATCCAGTAACTACACACTTACGGAGGCACCGATCACCGTAATTCTATATCGTCCGACTAATTACCGAGCAGCAGACACACGTGCCTGCAATGACACGCACGCTTTTATCATTAACCACTAATTAAATTAATCAGATCGGGAATACTGGGGTACATAAATCACATTTATTTATCTATATATCTATCTTTGTTGGTAATATGTATAGTAATATGATATCATCTTTCTTTACTTATAGTTTGATATTAACGCACAATTTTTAATAATAAAATAATAAATAATAAAATTTTATTGCATCCCAAAGTTTACATTAAACTTTTGCAGTGATTCCTCACTAGGCAGAGCCTGTTTTGAGGATATCAATTTCGTACACGTTAATCGTTAGGACTTAAATTCTAAAAAAAAAAGTTATATTAAGGTAAGTATTTTGCATATTTGTGAGCGATTGGTAGAAAATGGGATTTATTTATTAACATAATATAACATAATCATTCACTACAACATCATTACAGTAACTGACCCCTAACTAAGTTCGAAACTTGTATCAGAAACTACGCACACACTCATTCACACACACACCCAGACCGAGACAAACATTTGTGGTTCACACAAATATTCACCCCGCACGGGAATCGAAATTATAGTAAATATATTGTATCTAGCAGCGCTCCGCGGTTTTACCTGCATAGTTCCCGCTCCCAAGTGAATGCGGAAATAAAAAAAACCTTCCATTTGAATCACTCTATCTATTAAAAGAAACCGCATCAAAATCCGTTGCATAGTTTTAAAGATCTAAGCATACAACAGGACGGACAACGTTAAGCGACTTTGTTTTATACTATGTTGTGATATAATATAATGTACGATTATCATTAGTTATAATTTAGTAGTTAATTTTACTTCTTTATTTACCAATTTTTGCATATTCCTATGAAATTAGTTGCGAATATTACGTAGTATTAAACAATCGTCTTTTCCCGTGCTCTATTTTGTGTTTTGAGCTCGGAATCTTAAGGCCTATTTCACCATCTTCAAGTAAAGTTCCGAGTACCACAAGTTTTCTCTTTGTCACTTATCATAAAGTAAGAAAGAGACAAAACTAACATTACTTGGCGAGTACCTTTACTTGAAGGTCGTGAAATAGGCCCTTAGTGTAAGTTCCTATCATGGATGAGAACCCATTTTTACGACGAGATTGTCTACATTGTGATTTAGTGCAAACATTTACAAAACAATAGTTCACCTTTTTATTCGCCGTAATTGGATTCATCTTCTAATATATAAAATTCTCGTGTCACAGTTTTCGTTGCCATACTCCTCCGAAACGGCTGACCGATTCTCATGAAATTTTGTGACCATATTCAGTAGGTCTGAGAATCGGCCAACATCTATTTTTCATCCCGAAATTCCTACGGGAACGTGAACTACGTGTGTGAAACCGCGGGGCGCAGCTAGTTTACTAAAAAAATAACTTAAGAAATATCTGTGTATGAAATAAATTGTGGTAGTTATTTTAATTCTAATTTTATTACTATCCATGTCCAAATATAATAATTATACCAATTTCCTTAAAGGAAACCTATCAATCGAAGTTTGGGAGAGGCGCCATATAATAAATATTAAATATACCGTCATAATTATTAATTTGTAGTTTAACAACCGAAGTGTATAATTATTACAAGTGAAATAGTCTATAATACTGAAATATATAATATTTGAAATAATTACTATTATTAAACGTTCGTAAATTATTTGATTTTATTGTATGTAATTGCAATAATTATCTGGAAATAGTTTACAGTTATTAATATTAAATTATCAATCAATATCCAATTTTCGTAATGAAAATTCAAATACTTATATGATGTTTTTTTTTTAAGTTTCGCAAATGACAAATGATACGTAGTTCAAAATAACTAATCTTAGTTAGTTAACTGTTCGATACATCATTACATAATATAAAACAAAGTAGCTTCCCGCTGTCTGTCCCTAGATAGAAGATAGATAGAAAATACTTTATTGCTCATAATACACACACAAAGATACAGAAAATAGGAAAATATAACAACAAACGGTACATGGGCAAAGGCGGCCTTATCGCTAGGAGCGATCTCTTCCAGACAACCTTTGACAATGGGTATGGATAGAAGAATAGCGGGAGTGTGCCTAAGAATAGACTACATATATATTAATAAACCTAAATATATATACATCCAAGAATATATAAATAAATATATATATAAAATACATACAGATATATATATATATATATATATAAATAACATACAATACTAATGCTTATGCTACTTAAGGAAGTTGCAAGAGATGTTGATGAAGCTTCGACTTGAAGATGGCAAGCGACTGGGAATGGCGTATTTCCGGCGGCAGTTTGTTCCATAAATGAACAGATTTTAGTGTGAAGGACTCCTTATAATAGCCAGAACGAGTCAGCGGCATTCTGAGCAAGTTGTCAGACTTGGAACGCAGAGGGCGACTGTGATCACAACCGAGGGACTGGAAACGTTCTTTTAGGTAAGAAGGAGTACGAGGGTCGTAGAGCACTTTGAAGAGGAGCAAGAGAGCATGTTCGTCACGACGCAGTCTGATAGGGAGCCAACCCAACTTCCTCCTGAATTCAGACACATGATCGTACTTACGCAGTTCGAAGATGAATCGAATGCAGAGATTCTGCAGACGCTGGAGCTTATTAAGTAGGTCTTCATTGAGATCAATGAGACAGACGTCAGCGTAGTCGATGATAGACAGGAGGAGAGATTGCGCAAGTTCGATCTTTGTCTTCACAGGAAGTAGGTTTTTCCACCTCCTCAATGCACCGGCAGCAGCAAACACCTTCCGACTGGTTTCAGTAATATGTGGTCTCCAGGAGAGATTGGAGTCAAAGAGAACACCAAGGTTTTTGACCACATTACTGAAAGGAAGGGGAATGCCAGCGAAAGATATCGGTGGAAAAATTACGTCCGCCAATTTCGCTGTTTGCTTAGAACCACCTATAACGATGACCTGTGATTTATTAGGATTGACGGCTAAGCCGTGAGAAAGACTCCAAGAATGGACAGTAGCAAGGTCACCGTTAATGTCGGTAATAAGCTTACCGATATCAGTTATAGGAGCCTGAGCGTAGATTTGCAGGTCATCAGCGTAAAGATGGTATTGGCAGGACAATAAGGGAGTGAGGAAATTAATAAAGATGGAAAAAAGGAGAGGAGAGAGCACCCCGCCCTGGGGCACGCCGGAGGAAACGTCACAAAAGTTGGAAACCCTTTGGTCAGCACGAATACACTGCCTACGCCCAAAGAGGTATTCACGAAACCAATTCACTATCCCTATGTACACGTATGCTCAGATCTTTAAAACTACACAACGGAATTTAATGCGGTTTCTTTTAATAGATAGAGTAATTCAAGGGAAAGGTTTTTAGCATAATTTTATCCCCGCATTGAATCCGTGGCTCGCTTCTAGTCATAAAATATTTCCTCGACTTAAAAACTTTATAAAAAGCATTTCGTGTTTTGAAATATACAAGGGAAACCGCCAGCCACAGTTCGTTTATAATAAAGAATAGTTTGTCATGCAAAAAAAAACTTAATAAATACAAATATACATATATAAATATATTTAACCTGCAAAGTTAGACCCGTTCGGTCGAAGGAAGGGTCCCAAGAATACTTTCTACCTTTAGGCGATATTTCTGCCACGTCCAATGCCTGGGGCTATATCGCGGCACTAACTGGTACATACGCTGTGACACCCGCTCCGCTTTCTTTCTTTCTATACGATTGTTTATTTGTTTGGTTATTCTTTGTTATATATTTGCACTCGTAAAGTATAGATTGTCTTCGTTTATTTTGTCCCTTAAAAAACGATTATTATATTAGTAGGAATCTTTTCTTACTTTTGAAGATAAATGATGGAATATAAAATGGTTTAACTGAGATAGTCAGTTTTCCGAAATTACAACTGTTTTCATAATTGGGGTTCGTTGTGCGTGTTGTGAGACTTGGTTAGACTTTTAAGGGCTCTACCCGTAACAAATGGTGACGATGTCTATGACAACGTGAGTATAATGTGTCCTAAGATGCGAGGCAACATTCATTCAACAAAAAACCTTTTGAACTACGATCACCCTTCACAATTATATGAGTGCTAGACGTTCTCAATCATCTCATCATCTCAATTAATCGTAGAATTAACATAGTTTTGAATTGAGTAATAGTACTTTGTAACAGGACAATTGATTTCCAATATAGGTAACACATAAACACTTGCTAGTATTCTAGCATTAGAGGTCTGTCCATCCTCGTGTCTGTTATCGCGTGTCATCGACTCAGCGCCTTCACTACGTTATTTGCATTCCTTATCTCGTATTGACTCGTCCAAACCACTTATCGGTCGAACTCACTTCAAAATGCCGTTTTAAACATTTGTACTGGCCTATGTACAGTCAGCGTTGGATGTAACGTACTGTCCCTTGGTTGGCAATACCAAAGTGAGCATTACTAAGAAGATATAGTCAGCTTTGGCAATGCCCATGTACAGTCAGAGTCAGATAAATGGTACTCCTTGGTAATGCTCATTTTTGTATTGACAACCTTTCATACGCTGACAGTATATGAGCATTACCAAAGGGGGTACTTTTCATCTGACGTTAACTGTACAGTCGCTGTAGGAAAATCTTCGTCAGTTTTCATATTCATTTATTTGTATTTCATTTTTTTTCTCTTATTCTCTTAGCACCTTTTGAAACTACTAAGCAGACAACTGCATATAAAATCATGCTAACATAGTATGATAACTAGGTTCAAAACAGTACCTATGAACTACGTCTAGCGACACAATATCAATGTCATATTCAATAAAATAAACAGATTATCACACGCAGTGAGACGAAAGATGTAACGAAAGATAGATGTTAAGGTGACGAACCTTTTCTTACCATGACTGTACAATGTGTATAAACTACGGACTAACAATCTGTTTTAGTATTTTTAATCGACACTTAAATGACTTTTAGCGTTGCCCTATTGACAAGAGAGAGGCCGTCTTACAAGTATGGTGTAACAAAACAATAAAATAGTAATGAATGTACTTAGAATGTACAAATTAAAACATTGCGATATCCTATATAAAAGACATCAACGCGGACGATTGGAATTTAACATTCCGAATAGAATTTCTATTTCAAATACTCGGCTATACTTATTTAGATTACTAGGTTTATTTATTTATATCAATTACTATGACAAAAAAAGTACCTAAAATAATAAAATTTAACATTTTTAAGAATAAAATACAATAGAAAATGCACCCAAATGAATAAGATTACGAAGATTCAAACAGTAAATATTACAATACATTATTTATTAGAGCTTCTTATAATAAATATCGTATATTAAAATATGTATGTTTTGAACTGAAGAACATAAAATTTAATGAGATTTCTGTCTAACAAGGTGTATATGTTAATTAGATAAAAATATGATTATGTTAAAAGTAAACGATGGCAATTAAAAGTTCCGCTGTTTGCATTGATGCACAAAAACCCAAGAGACACACATTCAGCATATCAAAATTGTCCCTGTAAAATGAGCGCACAGTGCGCTTATTTCAAACAGCATTTTTCAAGTTTAAACTATCCGCGTAAGGGAGGATTTGCTATAAACTATGTCTATAGTATAACGATAATTTCATTCATCACTTGTTAAGTTTTAAGGTCAAGAGAGAAAGATAGTTATGTCGTCCGTGGTTTAAAGTGTTAGGGTTACGCACTATGCGGTTAGCTGGATGGTTGCACATTACGCGAATAGTACTTTTATTGTGTGGATTGCGTCAGCTGGACGCCATGCCAATGTATGGTACGTACCACGCTAGGCCATTCATCTTCTTTTTCTGGCGGTATTCATATATTTGTTCGAGTTTGTACATACATATATAATCATTCACTTCATCATCTTATTATAGTAACTGACCCCTAACTAAGTTCGAGACTTCTATCTAGGGAAAATACATCTTGTGTTTTTGTACATCAGTGAATGTTAATGAAATGTTCCGCCTGTGAATGCGTTGTTGACTTTGAGCGAATCGCACCGTTATTCGTCGCACGCGCTCCCCGCGGTCACACCGCCGCTAATAGCCACGACTCTTTACTTTACATAGCATTTTTTACCAAATTATGTGTGTTATTAATGAATGGAATAATCATAGTATTATTGCTTAATTTAATTAACGAACTACTCATACTCATAGTACTGTATCTTAAATATCTGCTGAGTATTTTAGTATTTATATATTTTAAGTTTATACCTCTCTTTATTCATTGATATCTTTAAAAATATCCATCATCATCGCCTCATATAATGTCCCCACCGAGGGGCTTGAGCCTACCCTGAACTAGAGTGATTAGGCTTTAGTCGACCACACTGGGCAAGTGCGGATTGGTCGACTTCACACATAACCCTAGAATTTATTCCCAGGTGTGTGCAGGAGAAATAGGAGCTGTAGATACTGCGAAAATTTTAAATTAACATAATTTGGAATTGATCCTTAGACCGCACCATACAGAGAAGAGTTTTTAAATCTAAAACTTTAATTTTAAAATTCTCTACAAAATAAAGTCACTCTAATTCAAGTAACAAGTATGTATTTCATAGTGTATGTAATCTAATTGTTGCTGTATCATACTTTATAATTTGTGTCTATAAAAAACATGATTAAATAAGTCACTATTGTTAATTGTTGTTTGAAGATACATGTATAAATAACTACTTATGTGCTAACTATATAGTTATTGTAACTACTGGTCGAAAACCTCGGCTTCAGAATAATAAATATGGAAAATGAATAAAGCGTATCGACAGAGAAGAAGAAGAAAATTAATAAAAATGTTCCCTGACATATAAAAAGAAATAAATATATAAAAATAATACAAAAATGGTACTGAACTATTAAATGATGCGAGCTTTACAATATACGAATGTATCACACACTCTGAATGAGTGTGTACGTAGTTTCTGATACCATAGATACAAGTTTGGAACTTACGAGTTCAGTTACTATAACAAGATGATGTAATGAATGCTTATGCTTTATTATTTAAAAAAAACCACAGCAATATGCAACAAAACCTTCCAAAAAGAGCTTACAAAGTAAAACTCAAATATATTTTTTTCTTTAAATATTTTGTATATGTATTCACCAATTTAATAATTGCAAGAAAAATGTGTAGGTACCTAAATATTTTTGTAAATCGATGTACCAATTCGGAAATTATATCAGCCAATAATGGCGTCAAGAAACTCGGTATTTTTAACTCTCTTTTTTTAAAAGGCTAAAGTTAATAATAAAAAGCTGGCAGGTATTGTGTTGCAATAACTATATAAAGCTTCTAATGGTATGTCCAAAGCCATCACCATATAGCATCGCTATCTCTCGGTAACACCTACACTTTGCTAACACTTACCAATACGAAATTCTTTCACTAAAACCGTATCTGTACTTAAAATGTTCTTTTAGTTATTTGTTACATGTGCCTAATTTAACAACAGTTGGAAAACAAAATAACAATTAATCTAATCTGTTTGTGTGCTTAAAAGTTTGCTAAAATACGCTTGGAAATAGTTACACATAAACTTCATCACACTATCTATAGGTATAATGCGACGACGTTGTACGAGTATTTATAAAAGTTTTTTAAAGAAAAATAACGAAATTGTAGTTAAATAATCTAATTACAATTCGGTCGATGATATCACCAAACACCCTCTGAATAGCGACATGTTAATGTGTTTTCAAATTCTCGTCTGTCAGCAATAATTCAAATAATCAAATAACTACTAAGTAACAAGTCGCGATAAATACTCGAGGTGACCGCGAAAGGGAACAACTCTTAGAAACGTAATTGCAATTATAAATGAATCATAAATATATAGGTATTATTTAGTTAGACGGTTTGGGTTTTGGAAATATATGTAACTAGCAGCGCCCCGTGGTTTCACCCCATTTTCTGCCTCTAAGGGCCCCCCCCTTAGAGGGAATTTTCAAAAGTGGTAGCCTACTCCCCCAACATACACACGTGCCAAAATTCAGCTCTCTACGACCAGTAGTTTCGGCTGTGCGTTGTCTGTCAGTCATCACTAAGTAACGGAATAGTTTTATATGTATAATATAGATAGATATCCTTAACATAGAGTCCTTACTACGTAAGCATGTAATTTACTATCATTTTTTAAACAGGTTTTTAAAAAATAATCATCAATTTCTTTAATCAATGGAGTTGTTCTTAAGTGATCATCATACTTATATAAATTAAAAATTTTATAACAGATTTTATTTCCAAATTCTTTTTTAATGTAAATTAATAATTTAATTGATATTGTAATTGTGTTATATCAATCAAAATAAATTAGGTATTACAAACCTGCTTGCATTTCAAATCACAATTTTGTAAAATACTGAGAAAATGTACTAAATAAAACGTACTCGCAATTCGGACCTCAATGCTCGAACATAAACACTTCTTATCTGAACTTAGTACTCGAAGCCTGTGTTAAGCGGACATAACTCACCCTAATTATAAAATAGTTTAGACCTACCAAACCAGTGCGGTGTAGCCTAGAGGTGTTTGTCTCTCCGAAAGGTCAAAGATTAAACGAACCTGGTTATAACTTACTGCAACAAATAATTCATTTAGTCAAATTGCGTGCTGTTCTAATACAAATTTATTTGGCCAATTCAACGCCGCTGTAAATATAGAATTACGCCTTTAATTATATCATTATTAAATGTTAAATTAGTATCTGCAGTGGTTTCTAGGTAGTACATTTCTAAAAATTCCGTCATTGAAACTTAAGGCACAGTATAAAGAGTACTAGCTTAAGGTGCCTGTAGTGAGTACCAATATGTTATGTGAGCGATGTTATCGTGACGCGTGGTATACATTGCGCGGCGAGTACCGGTCACTCGCGACTTGAGATGTACTCGGCTGCACTTGTACCGGACCGCTCGCAGCCGGTGGTGACCGCGATCGCAGCCACATACCGCTGGTACCAGACAGCTTGGCGCGCCACTTTTTTATACTTATAATGTATTTTTCTTCAAAAGTCGGACGCGAGTGGGCGAGGGGCTGCAGAGGAAACACTTGACTTTCTTTTTTATAGTCTCCAAGCGTTATAAATGTTACCAACCTGCCGATACAATGACGAACTCGACCAGTTCGTGATACATAAGTAGACACCATTAACTCGAACATTATATTAGCTCATAACAATATTTTAAACAAGAAACATCATAATATTTAGCAACAATTAATAGACAATGATTTTAGGTGAATGACAAGATAAGTAGTTAAATGTTGAAATGATTTTAATATTTTCGGCGGTGAGTCATCCGATTGTAATAAATTACGCCACGGCTTATACTAGTTCAATAATAATAGACTTTGATTATAATATTGGTGACTCATTGCCGAGAATAAAAACCATCACACGTGCCACATGACCCCCACTTCCACCGAGTGAACTCCTGTACCGCATGCGGTGCGTCTCTGTCATTTATAATTCCAAAATCTTGTTTGGACTTTCCATATAATAAAAAATATATTTAGTGTGAGACTTTAATGTAACGGTTTCTGCGGTTTGGTGGGTTCTCTGCGGACGTTGGAGGTGGCCTGCCGCGCGAGGATGCCCGCCTGCAGGTGGTACTGCCGGTACATGTACTCCTTGGTCATCGCCTGCGCCGTGAACATCGCCCGGCTCCTCAGCAGCACCTCGCTCTTCGGCCCCCACGTCTGGTCCACCTTGAAACACTCCTTGAAGCCGCTCTTCCAACTCGCCATCGTTATCCTCACCACCGTAGTCACCACCAACGATCCCAATATTACAAAGAGCGCCCACCACCCCACCGCCTCTTCAATACCCCAGAACATATTTCTATATAAAAACACACATTCATATATAAAGACGTACAATAACACTACACCGGACAGTAACCACGCTAGCTTCATATAACTCTTGGGGCGGATTCCTTGCATGAAGTGCACGTCTTCGGCGAATCGCTCCAGTCCGTACCACACCACAAATACCAGGCATTCGCACAGTGCCATGAAAATTGTAATAAATTGTACAAATAGTTTAACGCGATATATGGTTATAACGCCTGAAGTGCCGAGCAGCGGAGTACAGATCAGGAACAAACTGATAGAGGCAATGAAACACGAGAGGCCGGGGTATCTGTCTACTAGGACGTATCTGTCAGCCATCATTTCGAACAAACTCAACAGCACAATAATGTTTGTACTCAAGCATAGTACTGTGTTGCTGCTAAATATTAGTAAAAGCCAAATGTACGGATGGCTGTATTCTTTGAGCATTCTGGGTATGTTTTCGAAAATGAAGGATAAGGGCATGTTGATGACGTCGAAGGGTTCCCTGTTGTACTCGTAAGCGTACGGGCAGGGCATCATGGCGCTAGTGCAGATGGCGAACGTGGTCATAACGGCACAGATCACCACCGTGATCACGATGTTAGAGTAGCACGGGGCGCGGAATGAACTCGACGAACTCAAATTGAACGATATGCCGGTCCCGATGTTCAGAGCGTACACCACAGACACTACAATACCAGAAATTCTAAACTTTTGATAAAATATCCTGAAGTACACGTCCAAGGAGTCTTCGTACATCTTTACTAAGCCTTTCTGCGTCATGGAGCCGAGCGTGAAGAGCAGGTACCCGGCCACCGGGTACAGAGTGAACAGTATCACGAACCACTTTATGGATGCTTTTCGTCTGAAGCAGCTGAAGTACATGATGACACATATGAATGCAGACGCGAGACATACTTGCCACGCGATATAATACCTATTCGACATCCGTCCTAAAATGAAATATCTCCAGTACTGAAATTCTGGGAACGTGGTGAATAAGAACTTGCAGTATTCGTCATCGGTGTCTCTAAATTTGAGACAGTCTTGTATGATGGAGTAGTTGGTCTTCACGATGTCGCAGTCTTGTGTGGTCCATGGGCCGCATCGGAAGTAGGGTATGGGGTCTTCGAAGCTTATCAGGAAGTAATGGAACATAAAAGATGCTACCGTGTGATTGCAGATCACCACAAATACCTGCCAGAACACGTAAACATACCCCAAATGTGACAGACACGGGATAATGTGCCAGACACGAAGACAATCTCGAGACGTGAACTGGCTCACGATAAACTCCATGTAAAGTAGTGGTATCCCAATAAATATGTATGCCAGGATGTATGAAATTATGTGTCCCATGGCTCCGAACTCGAGGGCTTTATGTGGCATAAACACAAACGTAGATAGCCCAATTGTCTGGCAGAGGACTACCATTAGATACATTTTCCTTGACCCCCATGGAAATTCGTCGTTGCCTGGTGCCATTTATTTAAAAATATACTAATATATACTAAAATTTGTTGTACTCAAACCAACGTCATTGTCATGGCCAACTTGATTGCGGCTGAGCGTATTTTGACTTAACTATTCATTCACATATTTACTTGATTCCCAAAAATACCTCGCACTGAAATTGAGACCACCACCACCCTAATAATTACAATCCATATAATATCTATATTAATAATAAACATACAATGTATAATTTAAATAACAACTAAATAACGGCACAGATTGAGTAATTGGAACTAAATTAATGGAGTATTTGTTAACGGTATATAAGTAAAATAATATACATTGTGTAGAAATGTGCAGGGCAGGTGTCTGGTAGATAATGAAATTGCAATTGATAAACAACTTGGTGTAGTTTCACTTTATATATTAGATACCAGTCCGGGATACCTGTTCTTCTTGTAGCGTGTAAGGGTATGTACAGACAGACCGAGGTATACTAAGTATAATTTAATTAGTAGCTGAAGGACAGAGCATCGATTTACATTTGTGGAAAATCTCGCCTGTAATATCAAATGTGTCGGGTTCCATTCCTGCTAAAATAAAGTTCATACGTAATTATAACGTAGTAATAGCTTTTTTATCTAGATTTATTTTGGGGCTTTTACCTGTATTAGGTACGTCAGCCCCGTCGTACCCTAATCTCATTCAAAATACTAAACTATATTTACTTAGCACTAGATCCTTACAATATCTAGTAACATGTCCGGAGTCACTTTCAGGCGATGCCAATGTACACATACTTACATCTATTTTATTTAAATAGTTAATAAATAATGCATTTTCATTAACTTAGCTAGGCCATTGGAAGTAACTGAACAGAGATCTCGTTGTTAGTATTTTTCTAAGTGTTTTGTGTGTAAAATTGAATTTTATTAGGAAAATCACACTATTAATACAGCCTATTGCAATAATAGAGGTATTTTTTTTCTGTTTACTATCGCATAAACACAGATAAACTCACACTAATCTTTTTACTCATTTTTTCTTTTCTTTTAACATAACAACATAATCATTCACTACATCATCTCATTATAGTAACTGACCCCTAACTAAGTTCGTAACTTGTATCTAGGGTATCAGAAATTACGCACACACTCATTCACACGAGACAAACATTTGTGGTTCACACAAATATTCACTATCTATATACACATATCGAACCCGCAACCTTACGGATGGCAGTCCGGCATGGTGACCACTATGCCATCGCGGTCGTCTTTCTTTTAATCTTTGCAAACAAAATTAGCCTATTGACTGTGTGCCCTCGTCCTAACAAGCAAGGCTTTCTTGTTGCCTGACGTACTTACCCGCCGTAATCACAACTGCCCTGCGCCGTATAACGAACTATTTTACAAATAGATGACTTTATTTACCAACGATATCATACGTACAACCTATTAAGTTTTGATTGCTATTATAATACTTATTTATGGCAAATATTGTAGATATTATCATATTTTTGCCGTTCTGCTACTAGATTGTGTGGGTACTTTTCGTTTGATTGTATTTATTGTAGGATTATACGGTTTAATTAGGTATATAAATTGTGTATCTATCCAAGGGGAGTATGTGAAATAACAATTATATATTTAAGTTATAAGTATCTTCTTTCACTCTTTTATACAAAAGTCGATTGCTGTTCTTTAGTCCCGCTAAACCTGGAATCTGGCTCTACTGACTCCATGTTTAGCAATCTTTTGATTCTTTTTATGTAGAAATTGTTGAAAGCTTAAAGAAAATAGGAATTGCGCGAGTAAAAGTACCAAGACAGAGCTTGTATAATCTAATTAAATATTGATAAGCTGCATACTTATTATCATATCGGATCGCATAATAAACTCTACTAGTCATCTACTTAAAGCATGTAGTCTTATGGATTAACTGTACGTAGAAGGGTTAAACTTGAAGTTATAGAACAGTTATATACCATTTTTGTAAATATTTCTTAAAATACAAGACTCGGAAGCTTTTTTACAGAATTTTTCCTTTTTCAAAGCATACAGGATTTTTCACAACAAGATGTTTTCCTTACGGTGAAGGAAATCATCGTGAGAAAACCTGCACACATCTGGGAAGAAATTCTAAGGTTGTCTGTGAAGTCGACCAACCCGCACTCGGCCAGCGTGGTCGACTAAGGCCAAATCACCCTAATTCAGGGTAGGCTCGAGCCCCTCAGTGGGGACATTATAAGAGCTGATGACGATTATAAACATGGTCTTACTTTAAAAAGTTACAAAGATTTTTAGCTGAGTGACTGTATCTGGTATACTTATTAATAATCAAACTTCTAAACTTAAACAGCTCATATTATAAACTCACCAAAACACCCCGAAACAACTCCAATACTTTGGAACTACGAACTAATATACCAATTTATATTTTATCTAAGAAATTGGATACAAATTATAGTCAAAATGAAATACTGTTTATAGCGAAAACTGCTTAAATTCATTAATAGTTTCATTGGACAGTTTATGGTCGGCGTGGGCGGTGATGTGCCGCCAAGTGAAAGGTTGGAGTTCGAATTCCGCTGTGAGAACAGATATTGTTAATACTCTGTGATAGGTTATTGGGAACGAATGTGTTGGATTGTATTGTATTGGTTTTTTACTTTATTTAAGGCTGCTATTTAAAAAAATATGGATTTTTTTTTGCGAGTTTAAAAATTTAATGTTTCTGAATGGTTTAAAAATTAAATCAGTATACACCAGATTTCGTGTTTCCATAAATATTTAAATAATACTTAAAGTATGTAGTGAAAAATAATTATTTTTTAAACTTTTAGTAATTATCTAACTATGTATTAGTACTATTAAATTAATATACTGAGTAATCAATCTTAACCATTTTATTTATAATCATTAACTTTAGATATTGATTTATTTTATTATTAGTATATATACTCAAACATGGCACAATTAAACTATTTTGCAAAATTACAACGGAAGTCGCTAATAAACTACACAATTTCCACTTTACCAATTTCATTTTAAAAGTCGTTAATTAAATCTACTTTACCAATTTCATTTTAAAAAGTCGTTAATAAAATCCACTTTACCAATTTCATTTTAAAAAGTCCCAAAAAATACTTCAACAATTAGTTCAAAATCGATATCAGGCGAAAAATATGCATCTTATATTTACATTGTCGTGTTTTATCAGCCAACAATATTTTTATCAATGTTTCTGCAATACACCTTAATGATAACACCGACAAAACTATCTGTGTGCTTATTCTGCAAAACCCCGCCTTTGTTTGTTGACCTACATTTACGAATTTTGTTAATTCGTATTAAAAAGTTAACATTTATGGTGTTTTAATCCAACGAAACTCTAGCTTAATCAAAAAAATTAAACCTTCTGGTGATACATTTTCCAAATTGTAGTTATAAGAACAATTTAAAGTTGTATGTGATATTTTTATTATATTTATTTATATGTGCAAAAAGTAATTATACTTTTCTATAAAAAATCGGTCCTTAACTTTAGTCACAATACCCATAGACGCAAAAACAAATTAATACAATCAAAATATCTCAAATAGAACTTTATTTTAATAGTAAGAGGACAGCTTTTCGTTCCGACATTTTCACTTTCAGTTGTTTGTTATGATATATTTTCTAACAACACGTAACAACCGTCAATGATGTTGTACGACAATCGACGACGGCTTTGTTTAATTTCACAAAGAACAACCTCACATAACATTTCAAAGAAATAAACTAAACTCAGTTATAAAACAAACATTCTGCATTTGTCTATTAATAAAATATTTATTCTAATAACTTTATTTCTTCATTAAAACAACGTTATAATAAACTTACGTGATCAATTGCATTCGATGGACGCTTCATGGTGTAAACTTAACTTTAATGGCCAATAACATAAACTTTTAAACGAAAACATTTGCAATAAATGATGAATACATAGACATACATGAGAACTAACTTTAATACTGAGACGTAGTTTACGTAGTTACCTGAATAATGTAATTGAATGTACTTCCTTATTTATAACTAATAACTAGCTATGTGATATTGCTGAATAAATTTTGTATCTAAGGAAAAAATTGATGAAATTATCTTTTGTTATATACTTACCCAAAACTAGCAGCACCCCGCGGTTTCACTCGCGTAGTTTTCAATTTACCCCCTTTTCTCTCCTTAGGAGGTGAATTTCCAAAAATCCTCTCTTAGTGGTAGCCTACTCCCCCCAACAAACACACGTGCTAAAATTAATTTTGTGCAGCCATTTTTGCGTGATTAATTTGGGAAATATAAAGCTTTCTATTATAAAAGCAACTTTTCTTTATAAAACTTCGACGTTAATATTTTACCAGACAGCTATTTTTATTGCTCATCTCATAACAAAATTATTTCTAAAATGTATCAATGAATGCAAAACGTATTATTGCATAGTAACACATGATTGGCTTGTTTTTTTATCAAAAAGGCATGATAAGTTGTGTAGTAGAGTAAGAAATTACAACGGTGAACAGTAGCATGGGTGTGAACATTATGTTTGGAATTAAAGTCTAAACAACCTATTACGGTATACGACAAACACGGCGAAACTGAATATGATTAAGCAAAGAATATGTAATAATAAAGTACAACCAAAAGTGAAAAAGGGTATGAAAATTGCAACTTTCTACCTATTGCTTACGCTGCCAGTCTTAAAAGACGGCATTTCAATAATTAGTTACTTACCTACTTACATAATAATCAGAATAAGTGTGATTTATTTTTATCAACGGTAGGCGACGGTGTACACATGTACACCGTCGCCTACGTTCGTACGATCTCTTTCGGGTGCTTACGTATTCCTTGAGCCTTCTGTTCTATATTTAGCACTCTATATCCTTACATTATGCAACTCTATACATTTAATGCATGTCGTTTATCTATATATTATTCTCATACTGTTGTGTTATGTATGTATTTGATAAGAAGGATTGATATACATTATCATAATGATATCGTACTATTGTTAGCGAATCCCAATGTTGTAGATATATGAATGGTGCAAATGACGTTGCAGATAATAGTATTTTTTACTGATCTCGTAACAATTTTGGGATACAAAGTATCCTTTATCCTTTTCTATATCTCTGAAAACGTATCTGCAGAATATCACGGTGATAGATTAAATAATTATACGCGAAAGCGCAAAAACAAAAACCTACATTCATTCATTCATTAATATTAGCTAAGATATTTTTAAACCTATTTTTAAACTAGAAAAGATGTAAAACTCGTTTTGTAGTTGTTAAGCATACAAAGTAAATATATTTTTGGTGTGTAGAAGAATAGAGTTTGTATTGGCTTTTTTTAATTTACTTTGTTAATAAGACCAAGACTGTATGGATCGGTCATTCAACTTTAAATAAGAAACTTAAAACTTAAAATCAACTTGATTGTGTTCTAGAATTTTTTATATAAATAAATTATGTAGCTTTAAACTATGTTAATTGAAACTGCAGTTTTACAATAAGATAACTTAAGGCACATCCTTTTGCATTTTCAAAGGAACTGCACACTCATTTAAAAAAAAAGCACTCATGGTACTATTAATTGTGAAACAAGGCTTAAAAAAGTAGATTTTTAAAGTTCCCAAGTCATGCCTAACCTATCAGTTCACTTGTTTCCTTTATAATAATGTATATCTAAGTTAAACCAAGTAAGTAACACTATCGTAACGGTATCTTACACTGTGTGTGTGTTATGAAGAATATTGATCTAGACAGATATACTTATTGTTAACTGAGTTTGTACGTATTCGTTTTTCTTATGAAATAAAGAGATAAATAAAGAAAAGCAAACCTATATCAGTCTTTATTATACTTATGGTGATGTTCTTTAAATACTCGTAATACCAAGAACAAGAATCTAGGAAAGTATAAATAGATACGTATGCCTCATTTATTGACTCATTGACTGGTACAGTAAACCCAGATGCAAATATCATTGTGACATCGATATAAGTACAACTGTACTCGATACAAACAATAAAAATAAAAGGAAATCTATTTAGTTAATAATAATAAAATGTCTAATTTATCGAGACACAGATCTCTGTCCTGTCATAGAGCTGAGAGCAGCTGTGCAAACAGACTATGAAACTATTTCGTTATCATATAATACGTTTATTATATATAAATGATAATAACAAACACAATGAAGTGAAATACCGAATGCCACTGAAGAGAATTGAAATCGTGACCGTCCGGTGGTGGTTCCAAACTGAGCCCTAACCGGGTGACATCACGGTCCAATCTTCTTTGCGTGCATGTTAAGTAACATTTCTCTATCAGCTACGCTATCCTACTCTGCAGAAGCGTGATTCGCTATTCGAAACTGAATAAACAGCGCAACCGTGAAAATATACCTGTCCTTGTTTAGCATAAACCGACCTATGACCTAGGTATCGATTATGGTGAATGTGGCCACCACGCCGGATCGATTAGAGGTATCCGCCGCGGCCCCAGGTATACATTATGCCACTTTACTCACTAATCTCGGTATGCCGTGCTACTTAACTGCGGATTCGAGACATGGAACTTGTCAATCTTTATCTATTATCGAAACGTTACCTACCTACAATAAACAAACATTATCACTACTTACGACTCTTTCAAATAAATACGATTCATTATCAACTAATAACATTCAGAGTTAAAAACATTTGTTTATTATTGATTGATAGAAACTAGTTTAAAATTGGTTTGGTCAAAAAACCTTTTAGTAAACAGTAATTGGTTATATATGGACGTTATCTACAATCAAAGTTAATAATGGCTGACGGTGAATTAGTAAATAAAAATAATTGGGACGATATTATCGGGCCGCTATCGTTCGCAAATAGGTAGCCGATGTTTATGTTAACAAGCCCAAGTGAGTTTTATGTTTATTTTACTTCAAAATGAGATCTTTAGAGCAGGTTCAGGTCGAGTTATAGGTACAACATACCTTAGTACGTAGACAGGGTTTTGACTAAGATTTATTTACATATCCTCTATAAAATCAGCCCGAGTAATGAATATTTAATGCAAGTAGGTCATCTCAGACAGGTTAACGTGATGTTACATGAAGAATTATTTGCTGTACATTGGAAAATTACATTTTTGTATGTAGTTCGTTGTAAATATGTCAATATTGCAAATAGAAGATAAAACGTATTGGGTTTTGGTATGCGACATTTACAATAACTATTAATATTTGATAGATAAATCGTTAAGCTTACCAGTTATAAAATATCTGAAGGAGATAACTACCATTGTTATTGGATTTGAAGTTACTTTAGTGTAATAGCCTTTTAAAGTTTAATATCTTGTGTTCGAGCGAGAATGTTTACATTCCATTTTTAACCAACTTTAAAAAGAAAAAGGTTTTTGATTTATTTTTGTGTATTGATTTATTAAATGAATTTTCCCAAAAACTAGACCCAGCTAAGTATATATCAATTGTTCACCCCCGAGAACCTTTACATAACAACTTTCATCAATCGAGAACGTGATTACAAAATCACATTATACAAAATATTGCTCATTTAGAAACACATAATTCACTTCAACAATACAGTTTCCTTTTAAATAAAGTAAATACAAAAGAGATTTATTAAAGGTGATGTCCTGAATCCCACAGTGTGTCCGTTAATCAACATTTCCCATTGGTAATGTCCTAAATCCCAGGAAGTGTTCACTTCCCAATCATACTAACTGTCAGTGATGTACGTACTCCGAGCTGAAGGAGGTCCGTGACTCCCTACAATTCAATAAACTACTAGAAACTAGTATATTATGTTCGGTATTCGCCGTTCGCTCACTCGCTCCTATAATTCGTTCTTAGTTACAGGTGAAATGGCTTTCGAAACATATTTTATTGAAACTTGAAGTTTGTTCAAGATTACCATAAATATCAAAGATTTAATAGATTTATTACGAGTTAAACTAAATATATCTGTGTAATGTTTTCATTATTCTATTTGCTTCGTTTAATATTCTTGAGGTTCAATTGGATTTTACTGGACAGTGATGAATTGCGTCGACTTCTGACTCGGGCTAAGGGATCAGCTGTCGATGTAAGATAAATACTGCGTTACATAACGAAAAGTTACAACAATTATTTGTAAGATTATACACTAAAATAATCTTTTTTAAACTCAGAACAATAAAATTAAACACAATTTACAACCAAAACATTTTAACACTTGAAAAAGACAATTTATGAAAATCGTTTCAAAATTTTAATGGGTGTTTAAGCGAAATGCGTCGACTGTATTTTATGGAGGCCTTCAACACCGGTAGCAGTCGGTTTTATATCCCATACCGATGACATTCGAATGCGATTACGATTATCGCTCATCGTTATTACGATTCGATCATTCAACAAGTGAATTCTGTTTTACAACACACGATTTACTTAACTGGACGACGTAAAAGGATCGTTTCATTACTTTGAAATTGATGACATACCTACATTAAATGATTTTAATGTCCAATATTATATTTATACATTACAGATGAATCGCAGTAAAATTTAACTAGTTTTTCAGTTATGGTGGTCGTAAAGACAAATATGTGTGATAAATTATAAATTGGATACAATACATAATGTTCTTATCTCAATTCATTTAACATAGGCATTTAATTAGGCACAAAATAATAAAATAAATCAAAATTTTGTTTCTTACTTTCATGTCATAAACACAAAAAGATTTGCCACAAAGCAATTTACTTCGAAGGCTAAAAATCGAATACAAATTAATTTCAAAATAATCGAATAAATCACAATACAATCGATTATAATGCTTATCGATATTCCAAGGAAACAAACGTGAACAAAGATCTGTTGAGATACAGTAATCCGATTTAGATCACATCGATAGAAAGCTACGTGATCCTAATTCTAAATATATTGTACGCGAACAGAATATTAACATTGTTTGACTCATCATGTCATGGATCTTAGCTTAGATCTTTTGTTGGGTGAAGCTGTGAGCTTAAGGTTAGTAAGAGTAAAAAAATATGTATTTGGGGTGACAAAATCTATTAAAGGGATGCTGTAATAGCGTGAATTTTGTTAAAGTGACCGTTGATGGTGTGATGTTAAAGCCGACTTACAATCATGCTAAGGAATCCTAAAGTTTAATGTACAGTTGACCAACCTGTATTTGAAAAGCACGGTTATCTAACGTCTGATCGCCTTAATTTAGGGTATGCTCGAACCCCTCGGTGTGGACGCTGTTTTCGCACTGAGTTTACATAAGTTTTCGTAAAATACAAACTTTTCTCCAAAACGCCTTACAAGATAACTTCCATTAACAGTGGAAAACTTTTGCAAAAAGCGACCTTAGGCTATTTTTATCGCGTTACAGGACGGGGCGCAGCCGAATAAAAAACGTATTGAAATGAATGAATACAATTATTTCATACAGAACGGAATAAAAAATTACCATAAAAAATGTAAAAAAGCCATACATTTTAAACAAAGGACAAGATAAATTCATACCAATTGGCTCGGAGAACCTTCAAAGTTGTTTGCATAAGTTGGAGAGACACAGAGACGCCACTGATTCTCGTTCTCGTCTGCTAATTATATAATTGAGTAGGTATGTGTGTAGTGTGACATTTAAATACAGCGTTATAAAAATAAAAATGGATAAATTATACAAAGTCTTTACCAGCTGGCGGTGAGAACCTACTTTTTACGACATGGCCTCCTTTTAGGTACATAAAAATCTAAATATTTTATTTGTGACTTTAATCTTGATAGAAATTACAATTAACGTTCGTTTGAATTTTTATTTTAATGCAATATTTTGGTAATAAAATTGTTGGACTTTCGAGATTTATGTTGGTCTAAACTTGTATCTCAGATTACTCTACTTCGTGATTCCATTCATTTTATCCTTATAATGTTAATCACAAGCCTTGAATTTTATCTGACAATCAAAATATACATTTGTAACAAGATACACGACACAATCTCTCTAAAATTAACTATCACCATTGATAAACATCATCACAAACCGTTTCTCATTTTAAAATTAACTTGCTCTCTGTTAACAATGGAGTATCATACATGTATAACTTTCATTTAGAAAAATATATTCGTATAAATATTGAGATTTCCGTGATCATAAGTATAATAATTTCAAATTTTAATTTTAGTAAAGGGGTAAGTAAATGCTACGAACGATAGGGAGAGTTGGAAATATTTGGGGGAGACCTTTGCCCAGCATTGAGACGATATAGGTTGAAAAAAAGTAAGTTATGTTGTCAAAGCGGGCCCAAAGCAATCTTAATTACGATTGAAACATTATGAATTCTCAATTCAAATATCATCTTACAATGAAGTAGTGAATGAAAAAGTAAACCAAGTCGATGGTCGAGATCGGCTATCATCCGATCGAGCCACCTGTTCTGTTCGGCAGTAAATCTTCATTATTGTCAGTTTTTACCATTTTACTGTTATAGCTATTCTAAGTATTCATCGCCGCAAGCGATAAGCCTCTCTAACCTCTCCCAGTCTTGTCTTAGACTAAATTATGAACCATAACAGACATATTTATTGATCTCTTGATTCGCTCTGATCCATAAACGTTACTCGTTAACAAATATTGAATTGGTTTTGGATTAAAACATTCAATTGGAAATAAAAAAATGCTTGTTGTATTCGCCGTTTAGTTTTTATTGTGCGTTTATGTTTGGATTGCTTTGAGACTCTGTTGTATATGGAAGCTAAGTAAGCTATATGATCAAACAATACATAGCACTGTCATCATCAATATCATCTCAGTCGCAATTTGACAACTACTGCTGAATGATCAAATATACTGATGCCCTCCTCTATCGACTTCCATAGCGTCTGATCACAGGCGCTCTGCATCCAACGGCTCCTCGCGAACATTATTAGGTTCATCACTTTGACATTAATAATGCCTACTAAGTAGATAGTCACAGGCACGATGATCTCGTCATCTCTGACAGCAGTTAGTAGGCTATGAAGTAGGGAGAGTTGGAAATGTTTGGGGGAGACCTTTGTTCAGCAGTGGAATGGTATAGGTTGCTAAGAAAAAAGAATATGGGATCTTCTTCTTCTTCTTCGTACCGATAAACAAGACTGATTCAAATATGTCTGCACCAGTGAGTGAGCCACCTCGATGGCGTTGAGCTGGCATAACTTGAGACCATCCAGGGTGCAAGAATTGGGATAATACAATATGCTACTGTAAAATAATCGTAGAATGCACACACGATGCACAATACCACTACAAGTTACTTATTCATGTATGTTACAGTACTTTTACTTGATACTAAACGTGCCATATAGAGAGTGGACCAAATCCTTTTTGGTCTCATTTAATGACGTCGCGTTGCAGTTAGGTAGTACGAGTCAACCTGTTTGATGGATGCTATGTTTTGTGGTCCGATATCTCCGCTACTAATCGCTGGTGGAGATCTATTATTGCATAATTATAACACTTTTACTGCACTAGTGCATGAGTTAAGTTGGTATTACACTACCCTTTTCGTAACTGGACATATTTCCTCATCAATTTAAGTTCTTTTTGCAATATTTTTCATGGTGATTCGGTATGAAAAATAGCCTCGAGTAATAATTTCCACTCTTCCTTAAAATTTTCAATCTATTTCACAATAATAAAGTCTTCCATCCCAGTATTCACGTTAAATTTGTAGGGAAAACGGACAAAACCACAGACATACATTACGTAACAAGAAAAAGTAGGTCTGCACATATCATTTAAGTTGTTAATTTCTAGGTATACCCTGGATGACGTCATGTATGTACAGTCGCATACACAACGCCAGTCTGACATGACAAACGGTAGTTTTATTATATGTACACGAGTGTACATATTACAGAACTGTGTCACTAACTATCGGGATTTGCATATAATCAGTTTAATACTATTATATATGTATTTTAAAAAGACAGTCTGTTCATTTCAACGCACTGATTTCTAAAACGAAATTGATTCTTACAGGACGATATGGCCACCGTTTCACTCGCGTGGATTTCCCTTATGTAGTAGCTGTGCCCCGCGGTTTTACCCGCATAGTTACCGATCCCCTGGGAGTTTCAAGATAAAATAGCCTATGTCCTCCCCCGGACTATAAGCTACCCCTGTACCAAATTTCAAGCGAATCGGTTCAGTAGTTTAGCCGTGAAAAGGTAACAGACAGACAGAGTTACTTTCGCATTTATAATATTAGTAAGGATAAGAATAGTAGAGAACTAGAAGCGTACCATGTGAAACTCAATTCAAAAAATTTGATGATAGAGAACTTTTGTTACCAATTTGTTCATACGGTTTAGCAGTTTTCGTGAAAGAGTTACTCCATATGTAACATAAGAATATTCTATATCCTTTTCCAATATAATCAACATCTTTGACTAACTGCAAAATAATAAACAACTTTATACTCGTAGTAATTAATTTGTAGCAAACAGATTAATAGCATTAGAATCTTTCGCATTAAAATAAAATAATGAATAAGTAATTATTAATCACAATTAATGCCCAACTTCGGTTATAAAACCTCTATAACTGTTTATAAATCCCGAAGGAACCAGACAACATTTAATTATTTTACTGTTTAATTAAATCTTTGTAATTAACACGAATAAGGTAATAGGATTATACGAGTATAGATATGTAATATACATAAAATCAATCTATCATCTTCTTGTAGCAACTGATTCCTAAACTAGGTTTATTTATGGTATCAGAGAGATTCTAATATTTGTACCTACCGCTAAATATAAAAATCCTATGGGTATTTATAATTAATAAAAATAATTACATAATATTATGTTGATTAAATATTAAAAAAACAATTCTACGAGTATATTCTGAATTTGAATTATATTCTTATGAGTCAGATTCAAAATTAAAAAAAGAATTCCGGTATTCTTAATTATGAGATTTTAAATTTCATAATTCTAATTTAAAAAAAGAATTCCGATATTCTACATATGAAAAAATAGATAATTATGTTATTTAAAAAAGGAATTCCTATATTCTAAATATGAATACTCGCGAGGGTCGTGGGGCTTTTGGGACCGGGACCGCGGTCCAAACTTACACCTTTTAATTTTTTATTATTTTTGAGTAGTATTTCGGGACCACAAGAAAAATGAGTTTAAAGTACAGTTAACAAAAACATAGCAAATAAATTTAATATAAATATATCTTCTTCTACAGAGTGAACTTTTCAAGTGGGCGTGGTAGACTAAATCCGAAAAAATGCTAAAAGAAGTCTCGAGACCTATTTTGATAAAAACAAAAACTACATCATTATATTTTTGAAAAATCTATATTCTTTGCCAGGAATCAAACCAGTTGAGTATGCCACAAAAATGTACACACCCTGTATTATCGTGTCATCTGAAAATTTTGCTTTTAAAGAAACTACTCTTTTCAGCATTTATTGAGATTCCTTATAAGTAGTTTCGGATATCGTCTACCAAACCTACTTGAAAAATTCATCCTGTATAATTATAATATAGTTTTCAACACACTTGCTCATAAAGTGGCTCTTATTTTTCCGCAATCAGGCACATAATGACACCTATTATTCACAAGTGAGTTATAGATTTTTTAAGGTGCTTTGTTTTTAAAAATGTTTCGGTACAAAAAAGATCGTGTCCATAGATTTTAAAAAGAAATTCACACCATTATGCCTTAGTTTTGGTACGTCCATGGTTGAATTCTGTGTGTGAGGCAGTATCTTGACAGTATGTACTTTATGTTGACTTCAATAATTTTTTTTTATAAGTACTTAAAATATTCTTATAATCTATGCCCATTATAATTTCCATTGTTGTGTTGGATGCGCGCGAATAGGAAAACTGGAGGATAGTAATCATCAATATACACGTGTATCATACAACGTTTTTCAACACACATGCGAAAAAAATAATAAGAAAATAAAAATTTTCCGGCGACTTTCTTTTTACTATGTAGATATACATTGATTGATTTCTTTGTTTATTTCCTTCCTAGAGCTGATTTTTCCATCACCAAATAACTTGATTCGAGGAATGATTTTTGAAATTTTGACAGTTATTTCATACAAAATCTGTCAAATGTAAATTTTATTCCTCTAATCTAGGCCCTATTCTGATGATATTTTTGCCATATATCATATCTCTTTACGGTCACAATACTTCACAATTTTCCTCATCTTGGTTATAAGAATTAACGTCATTCAGTCAATCCGTATTTTCTTAACAATTTACTAAACAATTACTAATTAACCAAACTACTAGACTAAGAAGAAACCGCCATTAATGTTAGCCATAAAATTTTATGTGTATTCTTAATGACAGAAATGTTTAAATAAATATGTGATATCTATACTCTATAGGTACAGGCTAGTTCAGGGAGTCAAGTCTGCTATTTGTCAATATTTATCTGACAATGTGTTGGTATAGAGGCGTCATAGCCATAACAAGAGTGTCAGAAATGTTGTGTTCTGGTCAATTTTAAACAAGCTATCAAATAAGAGTAAAATTACAGTCTTGACAACCATTGAGCCGTTGTGTCAGTGGTGTTATCATTGGGAGAATACCAAATTGACAACAAATGTCATAAAAACAGCCATCTATCATGTTATTGCATTCCATAGATATTACACAAAGGTCTTACAAAAGTATAGTGTCAGTATGGACTATGTAGGGCACAACAATTATTAACAAATAAAATACATTTGACTAGCATTATCACAGCATTATTGTTAGCAGACTTGAGGCCCAGTATGGACGTTCGACGATGATGTCACCCCGAAGTAACGGGCTCCTCGATTATACCTATAATATATACATATAATATACACATATAACAATTCGATTTCCGACCGAATTCGCCAATCGATAGCCAGTGTCACACCTGACTCGAAAGTATATATTTTATGGCATATACATAATTTTAATTCAATATATTTGGGTTTTAAAATGTGTATTTTCATCTTAATTTCAAAGCTATACTGTTAGCGCGATGGCGTATTGAAAAATACTAAAGATATATGTTTTTTCGAGTGAATCTTAGATATGTTAGAATGCATTTTTGGGTATATTTCTAAACAAGTTATTACGCGCGGTTTTACATCATCATTGTCAGCTCATCGAGTCCCTACCGAGGGGCTTAAGCCTACCCGATTTTACTGCATCGCCCTAAGTCGGGGTAGACTCGAGCCCCTCGGTGGGGACATATATAAGCTGATGATGATGAAGATAATATTAGAATTACGGAATAAAGCTAAAATATTCACTGTGGTAATCTTTGTAATTAATTGCATGACAAATTTCACCCAAATCTACAGATTTGGCGTTGTTTGTTTCGTTTAGTTAAATATACAAGCTTTCAAAAGTCACTAAATATGAAATAGTTATAAATATTAAGCTATCTTTTAAAATCTAACTATATTTCAACAAATATAAATACATAATAACTACATCTAATGTATACAAACATACAAGCTTTCTTCACACACAAAAATATTAAAGTTATGAATCATCTTTTAAAATCAAACGAATTTTCTTTCTTTATAAAAAAAGATATGAAATATTTATAAATTTATATAACTTTTAAAACTATAAATGTATTTACTTAATCAAATGTACATAAACAAAACTTCAATTAATGTCATTAAATACATATGTAATGAAAACATTTGAAGCACTCATGCACCGTTTAAATTCCTCAAACAACACTATTTTACAATGCCCCATATCGGTAATGAAGTAGGTTTAGACAAGCTAGTTTTTATTTACTTATAAGTCTTAATAAATAAGAAATGTTCAATAAACCGGCTGTGCGCTGTTTTAGTGTATATTTTTTGCGTTCTGAAATACCTAACGACTTCCAATGTTGTACTACTTGTGATAAAAAATATAGTACATTAATACATTGCTATATGTATATTATTATCGCAAATATGTATACAATGTATACAAGTCTTATGTCCTATGTAGTAATGTGTAGTTTACCATCTCGTTCGTAAAGATATAAAATCTCGCTTTACCTCATTAGATGAATAAATATCTATAACCTATTTGTACAGAAGACTGATGTAATAACCAAAATTGACATACTAGCATACATAATCACATCACTCAATCACTTAAATTAAAAATAAAATGTTACTTTGAATCCTTTATATGTGCTTTTACCATTGAAGTATATTAAACACTAACTACCCGTAACGAATGTCGATATTATTAATACGACAACCGTAGGAAATCACTCACTTACGCCAAGACAAGTTATCAAGAATCCAAAGAAAAATCGTCAAAAAAACTCCCATCACGAACAAAATCTAACCAAAAACCGAACGACACACAATTTGGCATTTTTTCTTCATAATATTTGTTTATTTATTGTCAAATGTATAAGAAGCAATCAACACCATTGTGATAGTAGCCGGCTTAAAATACCGATATAGTATTAGCTTTTCACATAGTGTAGTGTCTGTAAATACTTGGAGTCACTTCAAGTGTGCTTCAACCTCTCTTCATACGATGAAAAGACTCACATGACTCGCCGAGTGTTATAAAGTACACATTACTGCACACAATATATAAACACATTTCTACACTATTTACACACAGGATATCTATCTGTACAGTTATTTGAAACAATTGAATGAACAGTTACAGCGAATGAAAAGTTATTATACTTTCTCAATTGTATTTAAGTATATCTGTCTTTGCGGTTTCACTCGCGCTTATATAGCCTATAGTCTTCCTTATATACGGGCTAAGGAATGCTAACAGATTTTTTCAAGTCTGATTAAATACTTGTTTCTGAAATTGGCGTGTTCACACAATTAAACTCTGATGGATATAGAGTACATAAACGGCTAAGTTTTACGCAAAAAGTCCTTTGCAAGGTTGATTTTTTCAGGAAAATAAAGATACTCTAAAAAAGCGTTAACCAAAGTAGGTATATGAACTGTTTATTAAATAAGCAAATTAAATGCTCCAAGTTATAATATTAATAAATAAAATATTAATGTACAATACACATAAACATAAACCATTCCCAATAATTGCATTAATGAACATGGAATTTAAATTGTCTAACTATATTCATTTCCAATACCTCTTACATATCTTATTTCTTTCCAAACAATACACCATTTTGTCGTGGCTTCTTATATATCCAATTTTTATTGGTATATAATTTATTTAAACGCCCAACACCGATGTTAGTGGCACTTTGAGAACCTCTCTTATTTATGACTACATGTTGATGAGCAACTCGCGAGCCGTTATAACCATTCATTTTTTTTTTAATAAAAACCAAACTGGTTGTCTATGGCCTGAAATTAATTCTATAATTTAGATTTAAACAAGTGAATAAAATAATAAAATACGACGCGCATGTGTTTTAATGGTAAAAATAAATCAGTGTTATTTGTGTAGATAACATAAAAATTAATTGTTTGTTGGTTTGATTGCATCGTTTGGGAGCAGCTTGAATGGGAAAATAGGAAATGTTGAACTAAAAATTAAACATGAAATTAGGAATTTTCTTCTCTTCACGTTTATTGCAATGTCTGTGGTCAGCTTGTTAGAATTTGCGTAAAACTTATGTGGTACTCATATTAGACTCGTCAGTGGTGGGCAGGTTTCCGCAACCTCTGTAGTTTGGTCTTTGCGCGTGCTGCGATATATTTACCATGAAATTTATCAGTAATATTTAATACGCTTATCTTGTGTCCGGATAAAATAATGAAGTGTTTTATTATATGTTTTATGGACATGTTTGTTATGAGAAACTGGTCTTCCTTACCTTGTTCAGTTTTGCAGCCAAAAAGTCAAAGACAACAAACCAAGTAAGAAATTTCGTATTGTACAAAGTTCTGCTAAAGATTCTTTAATAACCAGTTCAGACAACAATTTATCTATAATACACTACTCGTCAGTAAAACCGATCATATGTGCGTACCGAGTTAATTGCATATCTGAAATTGATCATAAAACTAACTGCGATGGAGTTTGATGTCAGTCGTCTTTGAAATTTGATTGATAACGCAATAACAAATGATTTATAATTTGTCCGTAAGTAAATTAAAAATATACTCGTAGGTACTTATAATGTGTAGTATTATTTTGGTTCACTTGTTTTGACTGTATGTCATTGACACCGTGTTTTTAATTGACTTACTAAGGCTGAGATTTTTAAAGCGAACTTGGATTTTAATCAAACTTAACTTACGTAGCCAATCACATTATTGTTTAATGTGATTAGTTAAGATCAACGTCGAAATACTCGTAGCACTATTGCCTAAGGGTCTATTTCACAATCTTCAAGTAAAGTTCCGAGTACTTACTCACAAGTTTTGTCTTTGTCACTTGATATAAAGTAAGAAATAGACAAAACTATCTTTACTTGGTGAGTAACGTTACTTGGAGGTCGTGAAATAGGCCATAAGACAAACTTATGACAGATTTATTTGAGAGCCTAGTTTGAGCTAAGTCCAAGTACGTTTTATAGATCTTACCCTACATTAAACTCCATTGTATACTATACTACCTTCAGGCTTTTTCTTACTGTAGATGTTCGTATTTAGTATATAAGTATGTAAGAAGGAATAAACGTAATCACGACGCTTATCATGATTTACAAAAGCAATAAAAAATATCTGTCAAATAAAATACACGTATTTATTACAAAAATAACAGAAATAGTTTTATGAAAGTAAAAATCTACATATTCATACTCACAAATCAAAGCTTAGATCTGTATTTAACAAGATATAATCGTGGTTTTGTTAAAAGTTTAAAAGAATACAGATACCTATAAATAAAATATACTTATAGTTTTAATATCAAAAGTTTAAAAAAGAGATAGAAGAACATTTAAAATATTGTCAAAGTTAAAGTAACGCAAACATTTCCAAAGTTCTTGATATTTTAAAACTTGAATATAACTCGTAGTTCTAAAACCAAAAGTATAAAAAGACCATACGCAGAACAACATTTAATACCTTCAAAGTTACGCATACATTTCGAACGACAACCCGTATTGTAATACAAGTTTATAAATTAGACAGCACCTAAGTAACGTCACAATTGTTCTCGTGATTAACCGATAAATCGTACACATCGTGACGGGCTGGGAGACAAGTTGCCCGCGCGCACCTTTCATACTTGATTCGACTAGTTAAATCATTGTTCATATCTCGCTTTCCGAGGCCTTCGGAAGGCAAGAACAGTATACTGCCACTTGGTTAGCCAACATGATATAAACTCGGTTGAACTTTGACACAAACATGACCAATAAAAATAAAACTATCTATCTAGCTTTTGAATTTTTGAAAAGGTGTTCTATAATTTTGGAATACAGGTCTTTGAAATGTTGACTCTCAAATTAACTGTATATTTTTATTGTAGATATGTTGACAATATCGAAGCTCTCATTCTTTAGTTGTAAAGCCCGCCATTGTCTAAAAGAGCTGTAGCAGGTATTAGTTTTCGATATTTTAGGGAATTAACTTTAACTTATTCGATGATAAGCGGTATTTTCTACTGCCAAATGTCTATGAAATCTATCCACCCCGCGCCGTCATTGACAATGGAAAAGTTTCTGGATGTAGATGATGTGTTTTTGAATGGATACTGAATAGCATCCTAATAGGATCAGAAGTAAGTTGTTGTTTTACGTCATTCGTTGGTATGTCTATTTAAAGAAGTCTCTACGTTGTCTTTTCCGTACATTTTGTAATTACTGACTGTTTGATCTCTAGGGAAATTAACTTCTTGATCGGCGATAAACGGTATTTGCTACTGCCAACTAACAGAGGCCAAATGTCCGTAACTTATTGAATTGCTTGATTACGTCGCAATCGACGAGCAATTATGGAGAAGGTTTAATTATCTGGTGATCGCGGTGACCTGCCGGTGGAGCCACAAAATGTGCCTCGAGCCAGAGTTCAACGACTTGACTTTACATTTTCGAACATATTTGTCATAACTTCCTTTCCGAGAGGCAAAAATGCACAATTGTCACTAATGACGGAATCGTGAGTGGCGTACTGGCACACCGCGCGATACCATCTCGTGCAGGTTTCCGGCTGCGTGGGCGACTCCCGCTCGCCAAAAACAATACTCCACACTTTTACGCATTCGTTTTGACATGAATCTCAAAATTCTAGACGCGAATGCGCGAAGCCTGTTCGATGCTTTCGACTATGAGTCACGTTACAAAATAGCCTCTAAATCAGAGGCGCGTTGGCACACTTTTGCTTGAAACGTAACTTAATTTAAGGCTTTTTGGGCATTAGTACGAGAGGCACCATTCATTGAGACAAGTAACGGGCTAATAGTAATCTCGCGAGTTGCCAACGCCATTCAACGCAGCTGGTACTGTCGGCAATATAATACTTAACTGGTTTTTCGAATTTAAATATTAAACTTGTATTTTATGACTCATTCATTATAATACTTTTTATTTTTATTATAAACTAAAACTTTTAAATTTGGAGGAAACAGTTTATGCGGTAGTCGAAAATAATATGCAACAGAAATACATTTTTAATTGTATAGAAAACATGCTAATTCTAACGAACAAGAAATCCAAGTCAAAACAATCAATTAATAAAATGTTAAAGAAACACAAAAATAATATTAATATTTTTAATTAATTACGTTAGCATGGAAAAGTTAGTGATAAATCAAAATAAATTGGTTGAATTAAAATAAAAAAACAATACACCTAGTTTGTTGTAATTTGTTGTCGAGTGTATGGTGTGTGTGTGTGTGAGGCCCTCTCTCTGTGTGAGTGTGGAACTCGTTTCCTCTGTGTGTGTATGTGGGTGAGCAAATGTTTGTTGTGTGTGTGAGCGCGCGCCACATTCCACCGCGTACTCATTCATACAAGCACACACCACTCGACACTTTTATTTGCCTACACTTTTTTGTTTTAGTATCTCGTTATTTTTATTTACCATTTTATGATTCTCTATATGTATACGCGAACGTGACCGAAAACCCATTATGTCTAGTCTGGCTACTTTACAAAAAATGCCATATAAAAACGTATAAAAATTTAAGATAAACTACTATTTGTACGGAAATTTCCCGTTATTTAAACTCGAATCAAAATTTCTAGGAAAAAAAAGTAAAAACAAGTTACACTAATATATTTGATAAAGAAAATAGGTAACAATTCACATTAATATTTCGTCGATAAAACTTTATTCCCACAAGAATAATCAACCACAAACATACTAAATACGTAGCCAACTCTACATAGAAAAACTAAATTATGTAAAATTATTCAGTTGGTGTATGTTATGTACTAATTAATGGTTCCCTCGGCCGCCCAATCACGGCGATAGGGCGGGCGGACGGAGGGCGGAATGCAATATAAACTTAGTCAATAAATGCGCGCGCATTTAAACACGGTTACATATACATTATGTAGTCCAAAAAATCATTAATTTTCCGAGCTTCGAAGGGTGCCCGGTGGCTTATTCACATGCCTGGTAGACTTATTCACATTGTCTAGTAACCGTAGTACAAGCTTTGTTAAGTTTTACGGATTAGATGGTGATATGTGATATTTCGATCGCATTTTTATAAACGTACCAACAGATGGCCCACCCTTTATGGCTGGATATTTATTTATTGACAGTTATTGTGGGTAGGTATACACCTGAAAGGTATTACAGTTAGTTTTCACAAAAATATATCGCAGAACGCACAAAGCCCTACACTGGAGAGTTCTTATTGGGGAAACCTGCCCACAACACATGAACAGAGTAATAAGTATTGTAGGAAAAGCATAAATACTTAGTTTTATTAAATTAGACGTACGTGTAGATGTCGCACAGCCCAAACCACTGGACGGATAGGATCGGGCTGAAATTTGGCATGCAGGTAGATGTTATAACGTAGGCATCCGCTAAGAGAGAATTTTGAAGCACAATAACATAACTTGATTGCGCCTGTAAAGGTGTTGCACAACGTACAAGACCTGATTTGTTATTTTATATTTTTAAGATTGTTTTGTGTAAACGCTGTTGGTGTAACATAAATAAATAAATAAAAAATTCACTACATCATCTCATTATAGTAACAGACCCCTAACTAAGTAATATAATTTATTATTTTCTATGACAATAACCTATAAAAAAACAAAACTTTTAGGCCAAACGAATATACATTTCCAATATAACCTTATTAATAACATTAATTCTTATAAGATAACACAAAGTTCACTGCGAGGGCCCATCAAGATTGAACAGAGAAAAAATTAAGCAAAATCAACCTTATATAACTCAAAATAAAGCTCAAATTCTATGAGTAGAGATATAACAGTTTATCAGTCACCAATTTACCATTTCGATTGTCAAAGTATACTTACAATAAAATAAAATTAATTATATAACTTGTATGGTAAATAACTGGTCATAGTGTTAGGCAACAATAACGTCTTGTGAGTCATCCGATTACGCAAACTATGTACCTATGTATGTACTGTGAGTGTATATAATGATTATTATAATATACTTTCCGATACCATTGATGGGTATTTAAAATAATATTAAGAGGTCCTTAAAAGTTATTAACATTTTATGTTGTTATATTTTTATTTATTTTAGAAGCTTTTTTTGGAAGGTAGGCCTTTACATAGGACATTTCTATATTCACTAATTTATGTATCACTTAACGACTGCATGTATTTTGTATGCATCGCATCGCATAGGTATATAAACTAACTTTGGAAAGATACGTCAGAAAATGTAAAACAAAATATAACCACGACAAAAAGTAGTTTTATTTCAATTTGGAAAGAAAGTTTTAAAGTTGATTGAAAATTTTCTACATAAGTATATTTTTCTTACTTTACTCTGAACTTGGAACATCAAAATTATTTCATCACATATAATAATTTAATTAAAACGATATCTAGTTCCATTTATGACGAATACTTATAAAAATATTATCTGATAACTCTTCATTAACTCTTTAAGATATTACATCAAACTATCTCCCACAATATCCATGAACCTTTCAATTTTATTCATCAATCTCTTACGTACAAAAACAAACTTACGTGCTAAGACTTAAGCCTGATTTTTCCTTGTCAAGTTAACACCTCTCCGAGCTATGTATTCCATTCAATTTGAGTCATAGGACAATTTACGTCTTTTTTATTACTCCCAGCTATAAAAGTGTCGTTTCGATTATTATGAGGAATTATATTTACCTATACAATATCGGCGTTTAGTGAAAATTGACGATTAGGAAGGTTTATATACGATGTATATTCTCATATGTACAGTTGTAAACATTTTTATATTTATTTAAATAAAATATTATTGACGTTTATAGACTTATTGAAAAGAAGTAAGTAAGAAGGAAGTATTTAAAATGGGGAAATATGTAGAAGACTATGTATCTTATGTTTGTTTATAATGTTTCAAATGTGCCAACAAGTTTTATAAATGTCTTGGTAAATGGACAGTTTGTCGCATTTAAAAATATGAGTCCTTGGTCCTTGGTGATAGTTGTGATATTTTTTGACTGGTTCAAACTCCATAACCATGAATTTTTTACAGATTATTTTCAGAAATATCGCTCACTGAATCTTATTACTGTTGAACAGAATCGAATTTTATACAATACAGTGTCTATCATGAATCAACTTATAAAATACATCCCATAATCTATCTCTATCACTAAACACAAAAAAATATAACAATTTACAATTAAAAAGGTAATCAGCATAAGTTGGATTTGAAATCGCCTGCGATATCCAATCGAGATGGCCCCGTTAGGGAGGGCTGCGCGTGCCACAATCCATTACCCTCTGTGGGGGGCGGGGTAGAGGGGGGGTTGGGGAGGGGGGTGACGTCCATTAGCTAATTACCACCGACCCCCTTCTTACCAGATTGTTACCGCGTTACTTCTTTGGTTTCTAATTGCTTTTTGCTTTACCTAATGAAATGTACCCAAATTAATGGATTTAAATATTGTAATTAATATGTGTTTTTTTACGTGAATGGAAAAATTGGTTTCGATATCGATTTGGCGATATATTAAGAGATGTGGACAGGTAAAGTAATATGTTTAAAACTATTGTGACCGATGTTTATGCATGTTTATGTCTCACTTCAAAGCGTCTGTTTGGCTAATATATTGGTTATTTTCTCAATTGTTAAGATAACTTGTAAATTTCCAGAGAATATTACACCTTATCCGGGTGCTAGGTTGGTCACTAATATCAAATACAAACCACCAAAACTCTTTGACATTAAAATTTCATATTCAAATGAAAGACATCAACGCGCTCATTCCTTAATCATATCCTTTCATTCACACTAAACTTCACAACCCAGACCCAACACACCGGTCAATAAGTAGCATTGCATCATCATCAGACAATACCAAGTACATTAACCGCTAATAAAATCACGCCTTTACAATACGCGCTGACCACAACCAAAGGCCATCAAATTAAAAAGTTACAGCTGTTAAGAGGGGTGTCGAACAGCTTTCCATACAAACGTATACCCGTGTTTCCTCACTGGATAATGCATTTAGAGACATTGTTTTTGTGGTTAAAGTGTGGACCTGATATAGTATGTATTTTTTTTTCAATATCTTTAATATTATAACGCTAAAGAGTTAGTTTTAACGTGCTAAACTCAGGAACTACTGGTCCTTTTAATATTATAATACAAACATATTATATTGAAAAAATCCAAGTCAATATTGTAAAAAATGATTGTGTGAAAGTTGAAATAGTTTTCTGAAGTTTAATTTGATATTTTCTCCAGTCCATACAAAATGAATTTGTGGTTCTCTGCTCTCGATACAAAACAAAAATGTGGCATACCGACAGCCCTCTTAAGCTCACCCTTACAGTCACTAGGACTATCTTTTAATGAGGTAATGGCGGGGGGCGCACGCGACCGGGGGTAGCGCCATAATTTCATTATTATAATAAAATGGAGTCAAATGTGTAAACGATGACACGTGACACCGCGTCCCGTGACTCCGTGACCCCACAACACAACCGTGTACTAATTAAATTGTTGTTTTTTGTTTAATGTTAGTTCAATGATCATTAACATCAAACTATAGTTTTATCACTCGCTTTCTATGCCACAAGATATGGAAAACTTTTAACTTGTAATGACGTATTGAAAATGAAATAAGGGATAATAATTATATTGAAATGAAGCCAGTACCGATTTCTTGTAAAGACATTTTAGGTCTAGGTTAGTCTAGGGCTAGTTTCTAGGTCTCATAATTTCTGTTGGGCAAAAGTTCAATGTACATTGTACACCTACAAAACTAGCTTTTAATACATAAAACTACTTGTATAAATCACTAAAACACATCCAAACATTTTCTCTAATTAAAAGACACAAAATTAATATAAATTATTATACTTTATTTGACCATTCGCTGTTAAACAAAAACATTCGATCAATGACATTCGATAGTTAAGTTAATTTATAAAACGATGAGTTAGTACCCCCTAAAAGAGCTCAGCGGGTACAATAAACATTATGAGCACATTCATTAATAGGTGACCGCTAACAAACGGTCGCCCCCCCCCACCCCCGAGGGGTCAGTTCGCCCCCTTACACCCCCACGACCACCCCCGGCCAGGTGAGGTGTAAAACTGTCCAGTCACGGAAACACAGACATGCAATGCGGCTAATATGTTTTTGTTATAAAACTTATACATTTTATCATCCCTCGACCCTCGCCCATGAATATTTACACGGTGATTTGTTAATTCCAACGCTGGCGCTGACCAGTCGATCTGATTTTGGTTTTGTTAAGCTACGGTGTTGAAAGCATAAAGAACTGATTAGTGACCGATACTGAAACATTTTAGTATTAAAATTTACTACTAACACTTTAATGAGTGATGACATCAACTTGAATGTGAGGACAGGCGTGAAATGTAGCGAATAAGTATTAATAAAGTGCTCAGTCGGAGCAGTTCAGTATAAAATTATAAACTGGAAGATCGAGTCGCTGAGAGAGGTCTTTATAATAATTATATGATATTAATTTTAACAAGAACTTGTACTACGATCTCGCGTATCATGTAGTGGGTGATTACGTCACTTGGGGCGGTTGTACATTTTAGTTATTAATACAATTATTGTGCTTGATTAGGGTAATAAGTATTTTTATGTAAAAAAATTGTAACGCATTTTCGTATTTTTTTTTTAAATATATCGGAGCAAAGTTACTATTTTTCATTACATTAGCAAAAATATTAAGAAACTAGCTGTGCCCCGTGGTTTTACCCGCGTAGTTCCCGATCCCGTGGGAATTTCGGGATAAAACGTAGCCTATGTTCTTTCCCGGACCATAAGCTACCCCTGTACCAAATTTCAAGTCAATCGGTTCATTAGTTTAGCCGTGAAAAGGTAACAGGCAGACACAGTTACTTTTGCATTTATATTATTAGTTAGGATTAGGATTATGGGCAAAATTCTCATTATCTTTTCAATACATTTTAGTAAAATATTACGGTATTTCCACGACATTGTGAGCGATTGAAAGCCTTTTTCCGTGAAGTGAAACTGATTCTATTTCAATATTTTTGACTGAGCAAACAATTTGTAGTAAAATGTTTTGGCACGAGGAAAGACTTATTTTGGTAGTACAAAATTTATGTTACGAATACTTCCTATTTAAAATAAAATAATACATAATTATTTATTCACACTAATTCAAAATATGAATGAGAAATCAGTGGATTAAGGATATTCTAATTGTTCTCTGAAATTGACCTGATTTTAAGAGTTATTGTCCTTTTATTTACAATATAATCACAATATAGTATATACAGTAGAAATATACAATATAGTCCTTTTTTACATTGATATAATATAACATACGAAATATTTACATAGTTATTTATTAAAACTATAATAAAACATAAGTACTTATACAAAATTGTAATTTCCATTTTTAACTTTATAAAGTAAAATATGTAAAATATACTGTCGAAGGATAGGTAGAGTTGGAGATGTTTGAACAGACCTTTGCCCAGCAGTTGGATGATGTGGGTTGAAAAAAAAGTAATATCCATACAGTTGGCTATATACACATAGTTATTAATTAACTAACAAAAATACTTACTTATACTAAATTGTAACTTTTAGTAAAGACGTTAATAAAAGTAGTATACAAGTGTACAATAACCTTTACAATAATCTGAAAGCCCGCGCTTATATCACGAGCAGTCTAGTTACATGGAAACAGGCTACAGGCACGTTATATACCTCCCTAATGTGACCGCTTATATACCAACTTTATGTATAAACATCATGTATATATTCCACTTTTTGTTGCATGGAAAGTCTTTATATTAATACTAGCTGCGCCCCGCGGTTTCACACGCGTAGTTCCCGTTCCCGTTCCCGAGAGAATTTCGGGATGAAAAATAGATGTTGGCCGATTCTCAGACCTACTGAATATGCTCACAAAATTTCATGAGAATCGGTCAAACTGTTTCGGAGGTGTATGGCAACGAAAACTGTGACACGAGAATTTTATATATTAGATGTAACACTCTCTATTTTTATAGGTTTTTATTACAGTAGAACGCTGATTATCCGAATTAATTGGGACTGGGGTCAATTCGGATAATCAAATATTAGACATAGACTTCTTTTCATTGTTTAAAACCAGAAAAAGGAACTGTCTCACATACAACTTTTTTAATAGGACTGTCTGGCGTCTGTCTGATAAATGTGTCATATAATAACTCTGTAAGTTACTATAAAATATATGAGTATGCGTTTAGGAGTGAACGTATTGATAGTGACATATATGTGTCTAGGAGGATTTTAGTTTTTTCTTATCGCGCCAATTGTTGTTAGCGTTTGACTTAGATGCGATTCTGAAAGTAGTATGCTGAAGCAAATAATCTTATGCTTTAATATTGTAATTTGTTTGTTTGTCATTATCATGTATCATCTGATAAAAGAAAAGTTTAAGTTAATTAATTATATAGGCACTGTTCAATCATCAGTTAATGTTAAATCCCTTTGACTGAGTTCAAATTCAAATGTATTATTATTGGGGTCAGTTACTATAATGAGATGATGTAGTGAATGATTATGTTACGAGTATGTTATGTTATATTCGGGTCTAAACCATTCAAATCCTTCTCTTAAAAAACCTCGTATGGGATGATTACCCAGCATAATATGATAAAAAAAATTAAAACACATTCATAAATTACGGATAATTAGCATAAACACGCAATGCTCACCGCAATCGGTGAGGGAAGAATTTTCCGTGTCACTTTTTTGTACTAGACACGACACTATGATAACAGATATTGGTTTACATACCTACATTAGTTAATGTGTTTTGTGGTGAGTGAATCTTTGAACAAATTGGGAGTTAATATTAACGATTGATCAAGGCAAGGTGCAGTGGATTTTCAAAATGTTCTTTTTTACAAATTTTTATTAAGTTTTGGCGATCATAAAATAAATTAAGTGTTATCTAATAATATAGGTACTTAATATTTTATGATTTAAAAGTAGAGCCAAAAAAATCTTGCCAAAAACATAGAGAATTATAATCATTAATACCACATACTAGACGAAGTATATGAAATCATTATTTTCCATATGAACATTTTTCTAATATACATAGTATATTAGAAAAATAAGGATGTTTTTAATTTTAACTCAAAAACATCACTGGTTTGTATAGAAACCCAATAACGTCTCTTAGCAAACATCAGTACCGGACGTGTCCACAAAGACGTGGCGTCGATACCAACAAAATACTAGCAAATATAATGCATATATTTTAACGATGACAAACAGGACTGACTCCCCTTCATTTCATATTAGTAAATGCCATTTTTACCGTCCCCCTACCGCCCCTGACGTAGCGATCACCAAAAAATATGGGAAATGTACACACTACTCAAATTACTCATCGTTTAGCTGTCCAATTTAATAACAGCGTGGGATAAAATAGAGAGGCGATAACTAGTACTGTTTGATTAATAATAATATCATGATTGTGAGGTTAATTGGGAATTTGAACGGATCGATTTTGTATAACTATAGTAATAGAGTTGACATTACTTACATCAATCTTGGTGTTGACATTGTTTGTGGTCAATAAATTCAATTTTTATTAACACTTAGGGCTGATTTTTCCATCGCCAGATAACTTTAATCGACGAATAACTTTGAAATTTTGACAGTTATTTCATACAAAATCTGTCAAACGTCAATTTTATTCGACGAATAAAAGTTACCTGGCGATGGAAAAATCGGCCCTTAGTAGTATTTTAATATAGTGTTTTCACATAACAATAAAAATCCTGTCTTAAATTACAATTAATTCAATAATCGTACGCGTCGCCTATTTTTTAATAGTATAGTTATTTGTATGTCGGGGACACCGGTCATCATTCATTCACATTAGTTATTAACAAAAACGAAATTTAAAAAGTTAATTAAAATAATTAAAAAGTATATTTCATTGTTAGTCGTCCTAATTACCTTTCACGTTTAATTTGACGCTTATCATACTTGTACTATTTAGAAATTCATTAATTATACCTTATTGTGGTGTAAATAGTTTTTCTAGTTCACTAGCAACCAATCTCTGCTTTATGGGAATACAATTTTTTCGCAAATTTTCCAAAAGTATATCGAAAATGCGCTGGTTTTCAATCACCCTCATAGCCCCTCGGTTGTAAAGCGGGATATAGATATATTATATACCAAGTTATATCACAAAATTTAAATAAACATTAATTAGCCAAACTGTTACAACCTTCCCAAGTGATACAAGAACGTAACTTCGGGCTTGAAATGTCACCTGAAAGTGTTAAAAGTATTAACGTTCAGTAATTGATATTTATTTTTATAAATACACTAGCTGCGCCCCGCGGTTTCACACGCGTAGTTCCCGTTCCCGTTCCCGTAGGAATTTCGGGATGAAAAATAGATGTTGGCCGATTCTCAGACCTACTGAATATGCTCACAAAATTTCATGAGAATCGGTCAAGCCGTTTCGGAGGAGTATGGCAACGAAAACTGTGATACGAGAATTTTATATATTAGATTATTTTTTGTCTTCTTCTATCGTATTAATGGCCGCAAAATAAATTACTCTTAAACAAAATTGTCCCAGTCCAAAACCCAGGTACTCCTACGCCAGCACTTTGCCTTCATCAGATCTTCTTGCGTATCATTTTATACTAAGTTATACAGATACTAACTGTGCCGCGCTCGCGTAGTTTCTATTTCTGTAGGAATTTCGGGATATATCCTATGTCTTTATCCAGGTTCTAAGCTACATCCTCACCAATTTTCAGCCAAATCAGTTCAGCCGTTCTTAAGTTATAAATAGTGAAACTAACACGACTTTCTTTTATATACACATAGAGATATTATATACCACATTACAGATCACATTTAAATGAACATAATTGTCCCGGTCTAAAAGCCACCTACTCCTACACCAGCACTTTGCCTTCATCAGATCTTCCCGCGTTTCATTTTATACTAAGTTATACAGCACACAACATTTATAAGTACAGATATTTTATATACCACATAACAGACCACATTTAAATGAACATAATTTGGTTGGTTATCCACCGCTGACCTCTGTGGGCGGTGTTAGGCCATCGATCGCCGCCCGCCCGCCGCCCGCCCAACGCCCGCCCGGCGATAACCCCGAGTGCTGTAGGCCCATGGGCTATAAAATGTTATTGTTATTACTTATTGTCGTCATAAGTTTTAGATGTACCCCCCCCCCCTCCCCCCACTAGGTACCTAAATGTTACATTGTTATACAAATAACTTATTGGGCACATGAATTTCTTTTCGCTTTTCATGGTTGAGGGTTTGGTATTGGACTGTAAATTATATTAGTCTAACTGTACGTGGGAATTGTTTAGAGGTTTTAGAATAATGTGTTTATACCGAGATAGTTTAAATTGCGTTAATTTTATTACATGTATATAGTAGAATTGGTTAGTATAACTCCAGTTTACGTAGATTTTTTTGTGTAAATAATCACTACATAGTATAAACGAAGTCGCTTTCTCTGTCCTTATGGTTTGTTTTAATAGATAGAGTGATTCAGTAGGTAGGTTTTTAGCAATTTTATCCCCATATTCCTACGGGAACGGGAACTACGCGGGTGAAACCGCGGGGCGCCGCTAGTTTACAATAAATAGAGTATACAATTTGTCAAGACCTTCATTCTACTGTAACATGAAATTAATCAAGAAAAAACGACGTACGATTGTGTCCTAGTTACACTAGGTGTCCTAGTAAAGTTCATCTTGCGACATACTTATTAGTCTTTTATTAATGTTTTGAGAATCGAGTTATAAGGTATATGAAGATATCTTGAGGTCTGCGAAGGAACAATACCACATAGACTTATATAGGAGTTATGTGTCACCAAAATACCTTTCACCTTCCAACAGTCAACGTCCCAACACATACCTTCATCAAAGTTAAAACAATAAGAAAGCAATAGAGAGCAGTAAATACGTTATTAATATTCAATATTCAACGATAATTGCGTCTCTTTAACAACCCCCAGCGGCGTGGCCTTTTCAATAATGCGGTCTCGTACGAAATGAATTAATACAACCTCGTGACATACCGTTACGTTCATTGTTTGCGGAGCCACGAGTCTCTTGTCGACAGATATTACCATAATTCCACCGCCTACACACTTTGTTCGTCAACGTACATTCAAAATCAAATTAAACATACCTCTCTACTTGGCGGTTTAAATGTAGCACTGGCAACTTTTGTTTTATATTTTTATTTTTTTATTGAAAAAAGACACAACGACAGTTTAACATATTAAACATTAAAACAGAATACACATATTTAAAGAAGGGTTCTGATATGTAAACCAATTATGGTTGTGTACAGCATTGTCTAGTAAGAACATCAAAAAGTAATAAATCTATCTAACAAAACTATAAAATACAAAATAAATGAAAGGGTGTAGCTATTCAAATTTTTGAGGCATATGAGGACGCATCGAACTTAATGTAACCTAATTATAAAGAAGACTGTCGCTTGCCAAAATTGGCATAGAACAATGCATTATCATCCTTATTTACTATTAAATACTGTTCTAATTTAATCATCATCATCGTCAGTCCGTAGTCGTCCACTGCTGGACATAAGTTTTTCCTATGTGGCACCACACAAACTAATGAATACCGTAAATAATTCAACTATTAATTAAATGACCTAAAATTAGGATATCTCATTGTGGAAAACTACCCGCTTAGTAGTACAAATGAATAATTTAGTTTTACCGTAAAGTTAATACACCTAGCGGTACAGTTTCGACGGACTATAACTGCGTTGTTTTTCGCTTTGGATCGATCGATGTGATCATACAATAGTTAGGTATAGTTTTATAGAGGAAGGCAAAGATCCTAACTACAATATTATAAATGCGAAAGTAACTCTGTCTGTCTGTCTGTTACCTTTTCACGGCTAAACTACTGGACCGATTGACTTTAAATTTGGTACACAGGTAGCTTATGGTCCGGGAAAGAACATAGGATACTTTTTATCCCGAAATTCCTACGGGAACGGGAACTACGCGGGTGAAACCGCGGGGCACTGCTAGTTTTCTATAAAAAGCATTATCAAAACATTGTTGACATTACACATTTATAAGTTAACTTTGATAAATAATAAATCAAATTCTTTTATCATCAAATAATAACAATTATTATGATTGATAAAAGCTTTTAAAACAAATGATATAACATATTATTTCCCATACAACATCTCTCACAAAGAGATAATAAAATAAACATAATATTTTGACTCTTAGCTCTATACGTTGACCTTTAGAAAGCTCTACCTGAAAATGTTTACTCAATTGATTTAATCACAGATAAAATATATTATGTTACACAATTTTGAGGTGCTTAGTAAACAATAATAATGAGTATTTAGTTTTAAGGCCGTTATTTTGAACTAGCTGTGAACTAGCTGTGCCCCGCGGTTTCACCCGCGTAGTTCCCGTTCCCATGGGAATTTCCGGATAAAACATAGCCTATGTTCTTTCCCGGATCATAAGCTACCCCTGTACAAAATTTCAAGTCAATCGGTTCAGTAGTTTAGCCGTGAAAAGGTAACAGACAGAGTTACTTTAGCATTTATAATATTAGTAGGGATTGTTCTTATGTTTATTAACAATATGCAGGTTCTTATTTTTTTATTATTAAATCGCAAGTTACTTGGAGTGAATTGTGATGTGTGGGATATATTCGTTTTATACATTCGTAGATATCTGTTTAGAATTATAGCAATATGTCTACCGTATGACGACCTCGATGGCAGAGTGGTCACCATGCCGGACTGCCATCCGTAAAGTTGCGGGTTCGATTCCCGTGCGGGGTGAATATTTGTGTGAACCACAAATGTTTGTCTCGGTCTGGGTGTGTGTGAAGGAGTGTGTGCGTAGTCTCTGATACCCTAGATATATGTTTAGAGCTTAGTTAGGGGTCAGTTACTGTAATGAGATGATGTAGTGAATGATTATGTTATGTATATTCAAATTTATTATGGTATTTCTTCCTTGGATAATGCCTCTAGCTAGTTAGAGCAAACTTTGTTTTCATGCTGTCTAGGTAGCAGATATGGCCATGTCGGAAAAAATATACCATATATACTTATCTTTAAGTTTACATTCTTTCTTTAAAGGTCTATTTCACGATCTTCAAGTAAAGTTCCGAGTAGATACTCACAAGTTTTATCTTTGTCACTTGACATAAAGTAAGAAAGAAAAGGCTCACTTTACTTGGCCAGTAACTTTACTTGAAGATCGTGAAATAGGCCCTAAGTCATATAAATATGCGGGAAATAGTTATAGCAGCCAAACTATATAAAAATGCTATAGAGGCCTTATCCAGGGAGGAAATACGGGAATGCGTTTGTATGGAGAATTACTTCTAGAATTGCCTCTTAAGTTCCATTCCTATAACAAATAGTTTCAGCTTATAATCAATCAGTCTTAAACAAAGACTGCATTGACAGTTATTAATTTTGTTTTTCCATTCTAAGTTCATACAAATATGTGTCTTATTATCATCGTTTAAAGTTGAAATTAGACATTCGATCACACACGTGCGCTATTGGTTTACAAAATGTCGACGTCAGGATGTTTTGCTAAATCGTCGCTTGCGCATACCGCGTCACCATGATTACTGTATAATCAGCCAATCACTGATCCGTCTTGTATTAGGTATAATCATGATAAAATAATAGGTATTTGTATATTTATTTATATGGCGATGCAATTGTTATCTGTTTTATGTATTTGTAAACAAAGATAATATGATTTAATTTTATAAATACAACATAAGCTTAAAATTTTAAGAAATTATAATGAAATGTTGGTATAAATGATTATTATCTAATACAAATTTCAGCCTATTCCTAAAAGTTTTTAAGATAAAAATATATTTTTTTAAATGTTTTTAACTTGTTAAAAATATAGTCTCTGTTTGTGAATTATACAGATTACACATTATACCCTTATTTCCTTGCTAAAATAAGCGATAATTCTGAAAAACTTTTCCTTAACATAGGTTCACCTCCAAAGTCGAATAACCTTTCAAAAATTATAATTGTAGGCTCATCAGTTTCGGCTGGGTGACAACCATGATTCAATCAGCTGTCATTTATAGGTATAAAATATATAAATCTTCTATATATATATATATACTAGCTGCGCCCCGCGGTTTCACACGCGTAGTTCCCGTTCCCGTTCCCGTAGGAATTTCGGGATGAAAAATAGATGTTGGCCGATTCTCATACCTACTGAATATGCTCACAAAATTTCATGAGAATCGGTCAAGCCGTTTCGGAGGAGTATGGCAACGAAAACTGTGACACGAGAATTTTATATATTAGGTAGAAGATATAGGGTAAGTTCGCCGGTTCGCGTCCATTTAGTGCAGTTCGCGAGTTCGACGGCGATTATAAAAATATCCCAGCACTCATTTCTATGTAGAAAAATATTTAATATGTTCGTTATATAGTCTATTTTAAGATTAACTATTAGTTTTGTTAAATATATCTTTGTTTTTTTTGTTAAATAGAGAAATATCAGAAATAGCCGTTTTAGCCGGTTTGCGTCCAAAAAATCCAAATTGCGTCCACCTATGAACCGGTTTGCGTCCACTAGCTTAGTAAAGGAATAAAGGGGTGATATTTATATGAATTTGTAAAGAAAGATTGTATTTTAACAATTTCTTTAAGAATATAAATATTGAATGGATATTATTATTATTAAAAACATTATTATCACTACAATCACCACTTAAAAATATAATAAGATCTGATCCGTCTATCGGTCTAAGTAACTTTCTTGAGGCATACTATTCACTAAAACTCTTCCTTCTTCCACCTTGTATCGTGTTTCCATACTGTCCAATCATCATCATCAGCCTATGTTTGTCCACTTCTGGAAATAGGCCTCTCCCAATGATTTCCAGTGGGGACGGTTGATTACAGCCAGCATGCAATGCAGGCAACCTTTACCAGGTTGTCTGTCCATCGGGTAGGCGGTCTTCCTACACTGCGCTTCCAAGTACGTGGTCTCCATTGTTGGAGAACCTAGCTTCTCCATCGGCCGTCAGTTCTCCTTGCTATGTGCCCTGCCCATTGTCACCGCAGGAGAACAAAGGTGGTCGCACCTTCGTTCTCCTGCGTATCACCTCGTTGCGGATACGATCACGCAGGGAAACGCCAAGCATAGCCCTTTCCATTCCATAGCACGCTGAGTAACTCTGAGATTTATGATTAGGCCATAGTAAGAGACCACGTCTCAGTTCTGTAGGTCATCGCTGGTAACACACGCTGGTTGAAGACTTTCGTCCTTAGGAACTGAGGTGTTTTGGACGAGAAGACGCTTCATAATTTCCCGAACACTGCCGAGTTAGATTCGACGATTGACCATTTTCTTGACTTACCTAATTGGACCGTTTGTGCTGGGTAGATATATTTGCCATCAACTTCAGAATAGAATTCGGCGCAACATGAACATTCGACATGATTTTCGTCTTTTGTATGTTTATTTTAAGGCCGATCTGATGAGTAACTTCTTCGAAGTCAGCGAGAATTTGTCCCAGGGCTCCAGGTCTACCAGCGATTTTGCCATGACTTCGATGTCGTTGGCAAATGGATGGTGAAGGCGATGTTGATGCTAAGTTTTTTCTATTCCAGGAGCTCAATGGCATCTTCCAATACTGTCCAAATAGTCCCAGTCTCTTTACTCCATCTGGTCTGCGCCCACTGATTTTGTTCAATATTGTGGTCTTGGGAATAGTATACATATGTATCTTATCGATTTAATCTTCTCTCAAAATTAATTTAACGCTTTCTTTAACTTGTCTTCTGTGTATGTACTTCTTCTTTCTTGTCTCCGAAGAACTCATTATTTAAGATGAGTTCTTTGGAGACAAGAAAAGAGAGAGAGAGATATTTTACTATTTAGAAAAAAAAACGAAAGATATTACGGATTTCATTTTAAAAAATAATTATAAACACATAGTCTTTACAAAAAAAAACAGTAATAATAATTAATTTTGTAATGTAAAAACTTAAAATATAACAAAATAAATGAATATATGAATAATTAATACATTTTAAATTATAATTATATAGCAAGTCAATCGTATTTATTTAACGAAAATAGTGGACGCAATTTGGTTTACTATTATCACTTGTAGGTGTAGTTTGCGTCCATTGTGGACGCAAACTGGAAATTTTGTATATTCGATGTAGCAATTCGCGTCCACCTTATTTTATTCGTTAATTATGAAAAACATTAGCATATTCATAATTAATATTATTCCTTTTTTCATTATTAAAGTCTAGAAACAGCTATGTATCCTAAAATTCACATAAAACTATTAAAAACTAACAATCGAACGCGCCGCTGCACACTACTTGTTTCCTAAAAATCCCGCAAAAACGCTCACCCTTGATGACCAGTCAGATTAAATATTTTTTTTTACGGGATTGGTTTGTCGCACGGACCATGTATCCATGCGTGTGTGCTCCTTATACATTGAAGTATTAGCGGTAATGTCTATTCGTTTAATTGGTGTGTTAGTTTACTTATTTTTAAAGGGAGATCCTTAAAGTGGACGCGAACCGGTACATGGACGCGAACCGGCGAACTTACCCTATATAAAACTCTTCCGTTACTGAGTGTTGTACTGGCTGACTGATAGACAACGCACAGCCGAAACTACTGGTCGTAGAGAGCTGAAATTTGGCATGTGTGTTTGTTGGGGGAGTAGGCTACTACAGAGAGGAGGATTTTTGGAAATTCCCCCCCTAGGTAGAGAAATGGACGTAAAACCTAAATTCTGCCGGAATTCATTATTCCACGCGGACGAAGTCGCAGGCAAAAGCTAGTACAATATAAGATGTATAAAAGAAACTATCAACACAATAGATTTCTTAGAAACACTTGCCTCATTCAAGCTAAGAAAATAATAACAACAATCTAATAGATATGAGATACGATCAAGTCGGTGCGTTTCGTCAGTGGTCGGGTGCAAATCGGCGGGTGGGTTTCGACGTTAAAGTTCTTTAATTTCACAATAGGTGTTGTACGATGGTAGTGAAAGATATCTACTAATATATAAAGCTGAAGAGTTTGTTTGTTTGAACGCGCCAATCTCAGGCGCTACTAGTCCGATTTGAAAACTATTTTTATTAGTTAGATAGCCCATGTATCGAAGAAGGCTATAGGCTATATTTTATCTCCGTTTTCCCACGGGAACGGGAACTACGGGGGTAAAACAGCGGGGCGCTGCTATAACATAACATAATCATTCACTCCATCATCTCATTATAGTAACTGACCCCTAACTAAGCTCGAAGCTTGTATCTAGGGTATCAGAAACTACGCACACACTCATTCACACACACACCTAGACCGAGACAAACATTTATTTACACAAATATTCACCCCGCACGGGAATCGAACCCTATTCAACAGTTATGATAATCTTGCTTTCTGTGAGACTGAACAGAAACAGATTTTGATAAGGGTGATGTTAATTTTATGTTTAGAACATTCAAATTTATAATATTCGTTTAATGTACGTAGACATCATCATCGACAGCCTGTAGTCGTCCACTGCTGGATATACTTAATCCATCCTCATTTCACGCCATCATACATCCTATTAATATTATAAATGCGAAAGTTTGTATGTTTGTGAGTTTGGATGTTTGTTCCACTTTCACGCAAAAACTACTGTATCGATTTTGATTAAATTTGGTACAGATGTTCCTTATAACTAGGAATAACACATAGGATACTTTTTATCCCGTAATTCCCATGGGATTGTGTATAAGTATTTGTATGTTTTATTGTAACTTTTTGTAGTCACAAATCCTACCAATAGATGGCGCTGTTACTTAATTTTTTTAAAACACGATGGTGAATTGTGCCGAGATTGTATGCGTATTGTGTTCTCACGGGAGCGGGTACTACGCGGGTAAAACCGCGGGGCGCTGCTAGTATAAAATATTATCGTTATCATAATTATACACATGGGTTGATAAAATTGCAAAATAAATATGTTCTCGCTGTCTAGTGCCATTGTGCAGGAAACAAATGAAAGTGAGTTTGGTTGAGATGAATATGTGCGTTGGCTTATCTTTAATTGTGTCCATCCAGAGCTTCCTATAAATAGATATACTATACTTACATGTTTTACTTTAGAACTAATGAACCTAATTAGACGTCTGTGATTATAACAAGATTATAGAAAGATTGATTATCCTCACATCTACTTAGAGTCTTAGACTTAATACAATCTATGACGAAACTTTACCCAAACTAGTGTCAAATGTTGAGCAGTTGAACTTGTTTCTACATCGTTACTATCTGTACAATACAGGTGCAAGGGGCCAAACAGCCAGCGAGGAATAAAACTAGTGTTGTATTCCGGAACGCATCAAGTTTATTAAAAAGTATCATATGACCATACTCAACCACGTTATAAAACGTTAGCGTGTGCTAATTTTTCCTGTGGCGCCATCTAGTTAACGGAGATGGCACTAAACTAATTTACTCCTAAACACTATCTAATACTAAATCTTTGCTTTCTTAATACTAAGTTTTCCGCTCCCCCTCGTCATACTAGGCCGAGATCGGCGCGAACCGCCCCGGGCAAAGGCCATTAAACGCAGAATAGAAACCGGTAATGGCAGTTAGATTGCCTAAAAGCCGCCTGTAACCTATGATAACACTTAATGCCTATGTCGAATGGACATTAAGTTTTATTCCTGTCCTAAACACCTTTAGGCTTACAATTGTGTATATGTAAAGTAGACCATAACATCTTTAACATGTGTTTAGTACTCCATGATAACTGAAGCACCAATGTTAAGCTTAATTAATGCAAATGCCTCATTTTATATTCATTAATGTTCTCAGCAAATCTTATTAAAAGTTTATGAAAAAATAATAACCATTAATTATTCAATCAACGTCCCAATACACTGTATATAATTGACTAATTTGTAAGGATTATTACGTCAGAGCCACGATAACGAGAGGCTAGTACCTCATTTCATTTCCTATTACAATTGGCTATGTGGAGTCTGTTTGTTGGTATAATCTATGTTGTTATTGCTCAAGTCGTCTAGCCGTTGTGGTGGAGGAGCTACTTCGCAATCGTGCGATCCACAAAGGTCAGGGCAGGAATTCGCGCAGTCCGGCGGTCTTGCAACACCCCACACACTACCCGAGAGGTTCCTACAAACTGTACTACCTTATTTCTAACAAACTAAGGTTCATTTTAGCGTACGTTTCAGTGCAGGTGTCTACAACGCTGAGGGTAACCAATCTCGTTGACGCTCGGCAATACCAAAGAGGTTAAATGCCCATTCGTTATTTGAAACTTGAACATTGATACGATTTCGCCGTGAGTTTAGTTTCACAAGTTTGCTATTATAGACTCCGATTACCAATGTCTAATGATTGATATTGTTAATCATTATCATTTTACATTATAACGGGCCCTCTACTGAGCGAAGGCTTTCCCTACGCTTTGTAATACAATTCTAGTAACTATGTTGACCAGCGTTTACTAGTTTTATTTAATTTTTTATTTACTTCAAATCATAGCCTGCGTTACTCATTGATAGTAATTTTTCAGATATTTGTAAATAGATCTAATAATTTTAGAGTTTGTACATAACAAATCCTTTCTTTACTCGGCCTTGTAAGTGAACAATACGCCCTCTATACTGTCGACTGGCGCCGGGCGTTTAATCTTTTCTATATATTTAACTAGATGGCGCCACAGGAAAAATTAGAACACGCTATCGTTGTTTAACAGCAAAGTATGGGGTTCGGGTTGCTGTTTTACGTTCGGCACATCATCAGCCTGTTGGACATAGGCCTCTTCAAAATATTTTTGAAAAGCATAAACACACGTAATCGTGTGAAGTTGCTTAATATAATGTAGAGTAGATACGTAATCATCTATGCTAGGCTAGCATGACTTCGAAAACACGATAGATACAGCGATTTATTGACATCCAACTGTCAAAATTTGATAAAAATGCCCGCCATATTTAATTTTACCACATGATTAATTTTATGACATTTCGTCATGCTCGCGAAATCGATATAGCTATTTATTGACATCCAACTGTCAAAATATAATAAATATAGCCGCCATATTTAATTTTATCAGATCGTACTACGCCATATTCATTTGGTCATGTTCGCGAAATCGATATTATTTCGTGGTGTCTATATCATTTATCACGCACAGTCATGCTAGGCAGGATGAGTATATGAGTATTTTCATCAGCTTTACTTTCATCGAACAATGTCTAAATACAAACATATCAATATATAAAGATAAGTGATTCTTAAGCCACACCTACTTTTGAGATAAACAATAGGAAAGTAAATAAAGATATCGCATTATTTACACTGCCTTATCAGCACATATTTACATATACGTTATCAATACTAATGGTACGTTACTAAGCATTTTCAAGCATAACTTCGTGTTTCTATTCCATTATGTTTGTTATGGCGAAGGTAGAAGGTTTTCTTAACATGTTATGATGATGGATAGTTTTTGCTTCAATAGTAGCGACGATGAAGGTCTTTCTGTGTTATGATAACTGTCAAGCAGCATGTCTTGGCTCTAATTGGTTAACTTCTTGGTAAATAAAGTTCAACGTAATTATATATTGACAACTTCGATGGCAGGGTGGTCACCATGCCAGACTGCCATCCGTAAGGTTGCGGGTTTGATTTCCGTGCGGGATGAATATTTGTGTGAACCACAAATGTTTATCTCGGTCTGGGTGTGCCCAACCTAAAAAACTTTAGCCCATTAATAGATTATAGGGCAACTCGGACAAATCCGTGAGACGCTGCAACTAAAAATATACAAGAAAACTACCATAGGAACTAAAATCCTATAAACTAAATAGCTTTAGTAAAAAAAGATATGGTGACGTCATACTAAGTTCATCATTTTATTGCTAACTCGGCAAATGGGGTGAGTGAGCCTGTCTAGACACATTAGGGTGCTCATGTCATGAGTCAAACTGAACTGTCGTACAGTCGCGGGTTTGATTCCCGTATTGATGTCTCCCATAAAACTTCTTGGTTAGGGTTGGGTGTAGTTTCAGATGCTCTAGATATAGGTACTAAACCTGGTCTGTGTGATATACTGATACGATAGAATGATTGATAATGCAATGTCATGGTGTATTATAAAATGCTTAGTTTGTTACAATAAGACATGTAATATTGAAAACAGTGTCACATCGAATAAATAGTAAAATAAATCACGCGTCACACCGGAGAGATAATATGACAATCCGGATCTCAACAAATAAATGCGTTTCTTTACAAACGCGGTTATGCGGTAATGCAGCAGCGGAGACTAATATTATAAACGCGAAAGTTTGTAAGAATGGATGTGTGGATGTTTGTTACTCTAGCACACAAAATCTACTGAATCGATTTAGATGAAATTTGGTTCAGATGTTTTTTTATAACTACGAATAAAACGTAGAATTTTCGTCTACGAAATACAGTAAAATTACATGTTTTAATGGAAAATGAAATCAACCAAAACTGATGTAGCTTTTTATCATGTACGCTATATGCAGTTAAAAACATTGCATGGACTCTCCACCTCATGCGCCGTTAGTGATGCCAAGCAGAGTGGATAGAGCTAAATAAAAAAATAACTAATTAGTTCAAAAAATCTTTAAATGTCGATACAAATCTGTTAGATATATTTTATTAAATAACCGTTTACGCATAACACCATCCTGTAAGCTTTCATTGGTCGTCACCTGCGAGCGTGGGCCCGCGTGCCATTGTATGCAAATGGTGCGCCGGCGCAGATCGGCACTCGACCCGCTCCGCTCACAAATTGTATTGACAATCTTCTATATTTTCCCTTTCCTTTCATTTTTATGAGTTTTGAATGTGTTTTGAGCTAATGTTCTTTGTTGGCATGGATTAGAGATAAAGATTCAACTTATATTTTTCTATAATTATACATTGATCAATCACTTTATTCTCCTAACGACAATTGGAGTTTCCAGTTGAATTTAGAGACGCATACACAGATACACATTTATATACCGATCTAGATTTGTGGATCACCTAAATCTGATGATATTTGGTTCTGGGCATAACCCTACCCGAGAATCAAATTCACAACCCTAGTTATGCAGCAAAAGAAACTTTTCACGGCACATCATTTAATATGATCAAAAAGTAAACAAAAACTTTGAAATGCTGTCCCACAATCAACTGTCGGGTGTCTTGTAGAGCGAATACATTGAATAGTGACCGCGAGCATTCCGTCCGTCCATCCGTCGGTCCACACAATCCTAACAACACTCAGTACGACTAATTGTATTTATCGCGCCCGCGCCAGCGCAGTGCCCCATTATGCAGCAATCCCAATGACTCGAGTATCATAAACATCGTAAACTGATTGGCTAATTGTTGTCAAACGCACTATTCCTATATCTACGTAATTTTCAATCGGAATACAATATCAGGCACGCAGGCTTTGAAATGTCTACATTTGAATAGAATTTTCATAATATTAAAATAGTAATTTTGTAGTCATGGAACCGAGTAGATAGTAGAGAAACAATGTTTTGTGAGCAAAATAAATATAATTTACGATGAAATGTTTGTTTGTGGTTCCAGAGTGAGCTAGAGTCCGTGGCGTGCAAGCCGGGGGGCGCGACGGTGGCGCCCGTCCACATGGACCTGTTCGACGGCGGCACTTCCTCCCGAGACGATGCGTTCCTGCGGCCCGCCCTCTGGGAGGACATCGCCTCTTCCATCAGGAACATCGACCCTGAGAATGCGAACATGCTTGCGCCTCTGGGCGCCACACACGTTAAGCTCGAAGCTGATGAGGCACTGCTCGAAGGGTGCGCTACGCCACTGCTCAGTCCTCTCGAGATCAAGACGGAAAGACTGTGCGCGCCGCCGGCGTACGCACAGCCGCAGCCCCCGCTGCACCAGCACCACCTGCAGCCCGCCGCCTCCTTCGCCAAGTACCCGCCCTCGCGGCTCGTCTACATGTCGCCGCTCACGCCGCCCGGCTCCGACCAGGGCAGCCCCGGCAACTCCATGCAGGTAATGCTCCACACCCCGCACCCCGCACCACCTACTCATGCAATGCGAACCTCTCCCCCGATGGTACCATCTCCTGCTCCGCGAATGTCCTGTTCTCTCGGTGAATGTTTTGTTACAGCAATGTCACGACATTGATGCTTGAAAGGACGTTGAATTCACAATTTACCATTAAAATGACGAATCGCTCGAGACGTGGGTAAGCCGGACGATTCACATAAATGTTTATGAGATTTGTTTGCAACCATAATGTTGTATGATTTGATATTCAGATGTGATGGTAGTGTGTGTATCGTGGAGTGGACGTGCAAACAATGTTGTGTTGGTTGCAGGGCGGGGCCCGGCGCACGCCACCGCCGCCGTACCACGCGCCGCCTCTCATGAGGGCACCGCACCAGCCGCAGCATCCGCATCATCACCACCAGGTTGGACCCTCTTTACAACATGCCTATTGAACATTTCCTTGAATACGAGGTCGGTGACGGTGTGTGTGTGTGTTGCAGGCGATGGCCCAACAGATGCAGATGTCGGTGGGCGTGCCGCAGCCGCCGCCGCCGCAGCACTCGCACGTGCCGCTGCCGCACTCGCGCCTGGCGCCGCCGCACCACGCCAACAAGTACAACAGGCGGAACAACCCCGAGCTGGAGAAGAGGAGAGTGCACCACTGCGATTTCATTGGTAAGAAACAAAGACACGAATTTCTGTTCCATTATTTTATGTTAATAAACAATCGCCGCCTCTCAATATTGTGTTGATTTATGTAAACCAAATTTATGAAAGCAGCTATCTAGTGGGTTAAACCGTAGGATACGTAATAATAAAATAAATTTTGAATAATATATTCTGGCGGTTAACCAATTAAAACGATGAACTTATTTTTTATTTTATATTATTTTCAGGCTGTACGAAAGTTTACACCAAAAGCTCGCATCTCAAAGCTCACCAGCGTATACATACAGGTAATATATATGTATATACTCGTATTTGATTTGTATATTTTATTTGCGAATTTAATTTTACAGTATAATATTTATTGTGCAAAAGCGAATATATACTGTAATGTACTGAACTGTTTAAATTAATGTACATACAAAGCTCCGCGAAAGTTCAGTCAGTTAATAATGACATTCGTTACCTTTAAATAATAAAATTATATCTACAATACATTACTGTAACTTCTTATTATGTATATAGTAAGTTTTCCATAAAAAACTTTAAATTGAAGAGATATCTCCATAAAGATACTAGGAAATATAATACATTTTGCTCTCCAAAGTTTTTTGTAACATGAAACCAGTGTTAGCGTTACGTAAAGCAGGCTTTCTTCCTCTAAAACATCTGAATAATAATATTTGCGAAACTAGCAACCCACGCAAAAATGCTTAATTAAATAAATAACCTGTCGGAGGCAATATAAAACGTATGTTTATAATATAACTGTAATAAAACAGGAAACTGAATGCCTTGAATGTATCCTAGCTCAGTTTTAGATCAGCTAAATATACCATCGCATTTCACTTAATTTATAGACACAAAAAGTAATAAAAAATATATTTTTCTAAAGGATTTATGTGTTGAAAACATTAATGTATTATACATAACAATAAATTTGACAATAAATATTCAAAAGCTGTTGTTTAACATAAAAGCTCTTCTATATTCGTGTGATTTGGTTGGTCAGGATGTTTTAAAGAGGCTGTTTAATGATTGATGAGGTCACGGTGTATTGTTTAGGTGAGAAACCGTACACTTGCCAGTGGCCGGAGTGCGAGTGGCGGTTCGCGAGGTCCGACGAGCTGACCCGCCACTACCGCAAGCACACTGGCGCGAAGCCGTTCAAGTGCACCGTGTGTGAACGGTCGTTCGCGCGGTCAGACCACCTCGCCTTGCACATGAAACGGCACCTGCCCAAGACCTCCAAATGACACGCAAGAAAGGGCGGTGATCAACCGCCCGCCCTCCAGGATCACCAGGTAATGTACCCCAATGTCTAAGCTTATAGCTATAGGTATAGTAGAAAAAGATCTGCTGCCGGGCAAAGGCTCTTTGATGATGTTAGCACAGTGAGGAGGAATAGGCATTACCAATTGTTTGTGATCTAAAAAAGTACCTTTGAGTTTATGGTGGTTTAATTTATTAATTTAATTTATATTTAAAAATGTAAATGTAAATTTAAGTAAATAATTGTATATCTTCCAGGAGGAGTGCTCTGACAGCATCTTCCTGGAGTGCGACCTGGACACCAGCCTGATGGACCCGTTCTACGGCGTGCTGTGAGCAGCACCTGGACCCTCCGGCTCGGCGCTGTTGCCATGACGACCGGCAGCCGCCCCGCACACACGACGACTCTAGATACCTAAATTATATGCACAACTAGCGATGTTCTAATTCGTCAACAATCAGTTAACCATTATGTAAATTATTATGTAATCGTCGCTATTAAGTCACATTGTTCGACAGCATTACCAAGGATATCGCTTTACATACCTTTATATATATGTTATGTATATTATGTATTGTACTTTTATCATAGCTTAATCTACTTAAGATCCCTGCGTAGATCTAATAAGGTACTGATAAGTATTGATGGACATAAAATTAAATAAAAGAGAGCTTCCTGACAGACAAAATTAAATGAAGGTTTCGATTAGCATACGCATTGAGCAAACGACGTCAGTGTATGCTAAAGTGCTCACTACCAACTGTAATTTATACTGACACTGTTTGTATTATTCAACAGTTGGGTGCATTTGTCATCAGAATCATACGAGTCCGAATGCATTCAGATACAACCTTGACCACGAGAATAATGTGAAAAACGCCATTTAAATATCTGACGTCCTTGCATTTTAAATTTGTTTTGAGTGCGGTGACGTCAGTGGAAGATTTCTGTTACATTATATAGTTTTCATTTTCATTTATAATAAGCGATAGATGCTAAATTAACAAAGCAATGTTTTAAATATAATTCATATTTAACTTCTCAAACCTGTTCAGTGATTTGTTATTTGTTTATGCAAGACATCGTTTAAACATTAATTGTAGCTGAAGGAAATTTTACAGTATCTTATTGAAAGTATTTCAAGTTGAATGATAAAGCCTTCATGTAAAAAATAATCACGATTTGTATCAATAGTTTTCAAACTAAAGTTACACTAGGCTACGTTAGCTAGACTTATAAGCTGTAAAAATGCTGATAAGAAAACGTGGAAGTACTAGTTTTATTGTGGAAGTATGTAATAGTTTACCTAATCTCTCCGCTCACCGGTTAATAGCACTTTTCAAGTCAACGTGTCTCAATATTAATAATATTGTTTGTGTGTACATACGTATTTGCTCACCGCAAAGCGACGGTGTCGTTACAAAATCTAAGCGAACAAGCTCTAAGTATTCATATTTATATGATTAGTTAATTTATTATAAGATTTGTAATAAGAGAGCAAGGAATATCCAAGATATTATCATTTTAGTGTTAATATTAATATATTGAATAAGTGTAAGTGTAATTATAGACGTGATAGTTTCACGTACATTGCAAGAGTGATTTCGAGTTTCAGATCCACCATTCGGTTTGCTATCAATGCATATTAAAATTACATATATTACCTGACCCCATGTATTTAAACCAGTGATGTTGTTCAGTGACAAAACAACATAAAACGAAAATACTATTGCATAATAATAAATCTTCTTTCAATTAAATACTTTGAAATAAGTCCACTTTAACAAATTTTGGAAATAAAATTGAAATCGCGTCAAAAATCTGTTAAAGTAGTTTTTAACCGACTTCATATTTCATTGTTCGCGCCAGAAAAGTGAAGCGTTGTAAAATCATAATAAATTAAAAAAATAGTCTTCAAATTGGGGTATCTCTAGTAATATACAATATGTTGTTTTAAAGTATTGATAGTAGACCTAAGGGATCTTACCACGTAAGCATGTGGATGTTAAATACTTTCTAGTCTCATTATATTGAAGAATATTAACGTAATCATACCACTAATTGGTCCATATATCTTGCCTGATTATTACTTATGAACACAGTAAAGTAAGAAGCTATATATTTTTTAATTTCTCTTTACAATAGCTTTAACCGTACTTGTTCATTTACCGATATATTTTTAAAGATATCAATAAATGTCTTAGCAATTGTGTAATAGATAATACAATGGATTCTTATAGTTATGGTGTAAGAAAAGAATATGAAAAATGATCGGTTTTTGGACAAGTAATTTAAAGTTATGTTAGTAAATAATGCATTTTAGAAATATTATAGCTTTAATGCAATCGTCCTTGAAGCTATTCATATATAGCTTAAACGGTGCCTTCTCTGCCTTATATTTATAAATAGATACCATTTCGAATTAATATTTTTTACTTACATTTAGAGTAAAACAATTGTAATTATCTGCTGTTTTATAAACGGATTGCCATTTTAAATAGTCACTAGATTTTTTGCTAAAATATGTAAAAGTATATTATTCCGTCGCTGTATTTGTAAGTGACTTTGAATTATTTTCCAAATGTTGTGACGTAGACCAATGATTTTTAATGTTGGTATCATTGTTTGTTCTTAATTTAAATTCCAGTTGCACTTAAATATTAGTTCTTTAGATAAGTCAGTAAATAAATAAGCAGTTTTTTAAATAACATTTGTAAATCCTCATTTTTATTCTCCGGAACTTCGTGAATTTCTATGTTCAATGCCCTTGAAATATTTTCAATGGTAAAAAGGCGACTTTGTAGTTTTAGCAAATCACCTTGTGATTTAGTAAGCTCCGACTCTAATGAACTAATACGCTTCGTCTCGTTCACAATATCAACTTTAATATCTTTCTGTTCCGCCACGATAAAGTCTGTGGTAGCGGTAAAATCCCTTTTCAGGTGTGTAAACATCTGTTTCACTTCGCTTTTCACTTGTTTTTCGATTTCTAGATGTAGCATAGATCGAAGATTCGACATGAAAAGGGAATCTGGCGAAAGTTTCTCGTCCAAAAGCTTACTTATACTATCCAAACTAACTGGCTTATCGGTTGAGTTAACGCCTGATGAAATCTTCATAGCAGAGTTGGCGATAGGTGAATTATCCAACATTAAGCTAAGTGAACAATCAAGTTGAGGTTGTTGCGAGGTGTGAACTTGCGGGCTGCATGGAGTGCTATCATTACGACGTCGTCTTGTAATATTTTGACAGTTGGGGCAACTCAATGCAGCAAGATGTTCTTTGCTGGGTTTGTCACCATCACCTAATACGATGTTCAGACATTTGTAGCAAAAAACAGAAGCGCATGTATTACATTTCACGCAGTCAAGCTCCCTCAGTGCAGAGTTACATCCAAGGCACTTCATGACTCGATACAAATATTGTGCAGTCCTTGCTTAATGTCTGTGGTATGTGTTACCAATTTTCACACCGATGTCTCACGCCTCTCGTAGCCCAACCGCGCAGCGCCCAGCCGCCAAGCAAGAGCACCGAACTCGAGCCGCACCGGGGGCGCCACTCCTCGCAAGCAACATCCGAAGCACAACGCAAAGAAAGGAAACAGGCACACTCACAGCAGCACTCCGGCGCAGAAGCAAGAGGTCCGACGCAATCCAAGATGGCCGCGGACACCAACGGCAATGCTCCCAAGAAGAAACGAGAGGGTCCGATAAATGGCACTGCGCAGCCAAGATCGTCGTTCCAACAATCCAACGAAACAGAAACACGGAATCAACCAAACTCGGACAAGACGTCCGCTCAGTACGACGTTCGCCGAAAGAAAAAAAAAAGATTGATGAAAAAATTAATGAAAGTTTCAGTAAATATTTTGTCTTCTAACTAATATACGAGTAAATAGCTTCAATTGTAGCACAGCATTCTGGTTATCACAGAAAATATTAACTAAAAAGTAAACATAAGCTGTAATAACACTTTGTTGTATTATTAAAGATAAATTGTAATATATAATTCTGTGTAGTAATAGTTATGGTACTTATTTTTGTTAGTTGATTGTCTGACATTGTTTGTATCTACTTAATATTTTTCTATTTAATCTTACTTTGCGAGCGGTAAAATACATAATTATGTCCAACTAATGGACACTTTACTTAAGATAATGGTTTAAAATAATGGTTGACGGCAATTTTTCGATGATAGAATTCAGATATTACTCATTTTCATAGAAAAAGGGCAACCAATTACTGAAAATACCAATTCAATTAATGTCCAACTGAAAAGCCCGTGGAGTTTTAAGGTAAAAAGTTGACTCAAAATGTTAAGTTCTATATGTATTATCAATGGATAAATCAGGTCATAGGTATTTCTATCCTCATGTAAACTGGATGTCCAGTCCACTATGTTCTCGCATCAACAAAGAGTTGAAGATGCACTAACATAGCTACTGGATAACTTTAAAGAAACACATTTTCTTACACACGTCGGATGTCTTTAAGAAAATATTGTCTGATCCGAGTAAAATATTTACTTAAGTGACCAATAATTGCCACACATGTATACCGCCATGCCATTACTTTAAAATATTATATTCTTAAAGTATTCTTGCCACACTTTCTTGCATTTAACTTGTAAAGGTATTATCGGTTTATTTAATAACACAAATGACAGTTAACATTAAGAAAATAATGGTTATATTAATTTAGTTCATTAAGAGACTGCCCGTACGTTATCCACATACTCTAGTCTCACAATTTAATATATAAAATAAATAAAAATAGGATGATTAGAATGTTTATGAAACCAGCAGTTGTGACGTAGTTAAACCCGAATGTATCTTGAGAACTGTATACCAAACGACTAGAGTGTGCTATTGTATTCTTTCAATATTTTTAACATATAATTTTATAGTTTTTGTTTCTCTCTCCATAATTAAGGGTGACTTTATATATGTGCCGTGAATTTTGATTTATGGGCCACGTACTTAAGTGAACCCTGTGAAAATTGTCAACATTCAAGTTCACGCCAAGCTATATATAAGGCATTAATATAGAGTCGCTATGAGTATATACGTATAAGATTAATTACCACAAGTTGTGTCATTCTCAAAAAGTTCTATAAGTACATAAGATTTAATTTTACTTAATAAGTTAGAAACGAGTGCTCTTCGAGTCTGAATATATAGATTGCCATAACTCGTACGTACGTGTCTGTAGATGCCATATATTTCCTATAAATATGTATGTAGATAAAACTTGGGTTCAAACATGAACATTAGTTTTAGGAATGCCTTTTGTCTATAGTTATTAAAAGAGTGTATTATTTCAATCTTGCTTATTCCTTGTAAGTTTTTTTAATAATTTAATTGATTTTATTATTATTATTTTCACGTGTATTGTTTTATTTTTAAATAATTAAGTATGTTGACTAAGTCACAAAATAATTTATTACCAATGACAAGTTTTTAAATTTCTTTTTTTATATACCTATTTTTAATAGTTGAGTGTAAAATGTTGAATATTATATTATATTGATGATATAATAATATGGGTTTTGTTTTTTATAACCTTTTTCCTGATCAGATCAGATCCTATAAACTGCAGAATTATCGCAAAAACAAGTTGTGTTTTACTTCATAGGAATAAAAAATAAAAAAGTATAGCTCAATTTAATTATATATCATGAAAATTAAGATTTGTTGAGCATTTGTATAAAAATAAATATTTTTTCATATTTTTACCCGAAAATATAACATGTTCCTGTTACGAAAACGCCTACTTTTTTCCTAAACGCAACCAAGCAATTTTCCTACATTTTATCCTCAAAAGTTACCACTTAACATCATTTAAAAATAAGCTTGATAAGGCCAACTTCTCTCGAATCATTTGATTAAAGATGCAGCATCAAATTTTAATTCATGCATATATTTTAAACAAATTGATCACCAAAGAAGAACATCTAATTTGAATTCATAACAAATGTCGGTTCAAAGTAGTATTGTAGTAATATACAATAAACTAGTAACACAAACATAGGTCGAAATGACACACCTGGTCAGTGACCACTTTCTAATTTATATACCCGAGATGTAGGCCACAACTGCGCGCCATTACAATATTAATTGATAAATTTTATATCTGAGACATCAATGACAGATGGTTTACGGAAACAAACGACGTTTTATTGTAGTTTTGTGTCACTTTCGTTTTGAACTACATACTTTGTTTAGGGCCGATTTTTCCATCGCCAGATAACTTTTATTCGACGAATAAAATTGACGTTTGACAGTTTTTGTATGAAGCAACTGTCAAAATTTCAAAATTATTCATCGAATAAAGTTATCTGGCGATGGAAAAATCAGCCCTTAGTAAGATAAAGGTAGCTTCTAGTTTTCTCAATTTTATAAGTTTTTACTCTTGTACTTTCTTCTTTCTTCCATTTGCGTGTCGACTCATATTTTTGAGGACCAGAAATTGGCCACCGATATGGCACTATCAGTGGCCTTGTCCTCGCGTGTTCAGGTGTAGGGACACGCACGGCAAGTTATTTACTCTTGTACTTAATGTCCCTTAATCGAACCGGTGGATATTCGGGATAACTAACATTATTGATACAGGTACACAGCCATATAACAGTGACATTAAGTTTAACTAAAATAAGTAAGTATGTCGTATCAAACTTTTGGTTCTATAGGTCAAATGGCAGTTGCTCTACATAAAATACTGGCATTTCACCAAAATCTGATTAAACTAAGGGTCTACTTCACGATTAAGTAAAGTTACTCGCCAAGTAAAATGTTGTCTCTTTTTTACTTCATATCAAGTGACAAAGACAAAACTTGTGAATAGCTACTCAGAACGTTACTTGAAGATCGTGAAACAGGCCCTAAACCTAATAAGATGTGGGACAAAAGTACAATAGTGTCACAGAGAAGAGATGTATGTGTGACACACGATAGTGAACTACGCACTCACCGGGCTATTCTATTAAAGGTATTTATTTACCGACACTACCGTCGCGTCACCTTAACGGCATGATCACCTGTGAAGCGCTAAATACAAAACGGTAACATCCCTAACACTTTACACAAACAGACAACCGTTATCACCCACTTTATATATACATGATGAACTATACAATCTGCATTTAGGCACTGTTCTTAAGGCGGGAAAGTTTATCGTGAAACCTATGACCTATTTAGAGGTCAAAGTAAAAAAACTTCTTAAATAAGCTGTTTGTTTCGTTATTTTTTGCTAGCAGTGCAATTAAAATGGATATAAAAGAGTTTTTGATAGTATTAGCGGCGGTTTTGGTGGCAGTTGCAGCGAGTACGTTGTACAAAGGTGATGAGTTAGGTGAAGAGTTTGTGGACGATCCGTTTTCGGAGGATGCTGAAGAGAGAGAGGGACGGCTTTGTGAGTATACCAGATAATTAAAGCGAAAAGCAAAATAATAATAGCTTAATTGGTTTGGCATGTAGCGATGTTCAATGTATCATCATCATAATTCTGTCGCGAAGTTTATGTAAATATTTTTTTAACTTATCCACTTCTTATTAAACGAAACGTACGTCATTATATATAACTATATAATACAACGGGATGTTTGTACGTACTTATCGTAAACTAGTCGAGGGAATCGACTTAAATAAGTACGTACAAACATCCCGTTGTATTATATAGTTAGTTATCCACTTCGTTTGTTGATCTGATTGTTAGATTAGACCTAACTAGAATAGGTACAAAAAGATGGTTCGAGTCCCAGGTAGGTTACATTCTAAAGAAAAAACTGGCCAAGTGCATCTTAGGCCTCGCTCTGTAGGCAATTCCGTAATTACGATTTCACCTTATAATTTTGTGAATTAAATATGTCTACAAACTAAAGTGGATCCAACCCTATAAACTACCATTCCATAACTACTTAGTTAAAGATAAAATTTAAAGATAAACGTAGGATATTATTCCTATTTCAATCTAGAGCAGTGAACCTACTTACACAGTTTTCACAAATGTTTAAATGACCTTGTGTCTGCGTGTGTGTATGTTAGGATACTAATAAAACCATTTCTTTGTATCCCTATTCCAGTATTCCCTTTCGTAAGCATCGTCCGGTTCGCGAACACAGAATGTGCCACGACCAACACTATAAACGGGACCTGCCTCGCGCGCCGGGAATGCAACAACCTCAACGGGACTATCACGGGATTCTGTGCCTCTAGGAGAGGACGGTGTTGTACAGGTAACGATTAGAGGCTGGTAATGGTGTGATTGGTTAAACTAGAGTGTGCATTTATTCAAAACGAATAAAATCGATTTTCGATTGGAGTATGTTTTTTTAAAAAGACAAAGACATAGTTTTAAATTTAATTTGGTACAAAACTCATTGCAGTCTTTTTCGTTATTAGGTACTTATAAGTAGTTAGTTTTGAATTTGGTGTACCCCATTAATTCATTTGAGAAATTCACCACATAGGTACTTGCACACATTTTCACAATCAATTCAAATTCTAAGCGGCCTTCTAGCAGTCCCGTGTAGATTCAATACCCAGGCATGAAAAATATTTGAGTAGCTCACGAATGTAGCAAAACACTAAACATTTACTAGATTTCATGACAAACAAATGTGTTTCCATTACTAATGTAATGATCCCATCCCCAGTGGGCCGAACGTGCGGCGGTACGACCAACGTGAACAACACTTACTTCACGAGCCCGGGGTACCCCGCACCGTACGCCGGCGGGCAGGCCTGCACCCTCATCGTGAACAGATGCAATAGCAACATCTGCCAGGTAATCACCTCATCAGCGTAAAAACAAGGTAATGACGTCATTCACGAATCGGACCAAGTGAGGAGTGAAATTAAATGACGTCATCATTCACTAATCGCTGACTTGACGAAAACTTAACCGCGTATGAAATCTCTATAATATAAAAACTAGCTGTGCCCCACGGTTTCATTCGCTTGGTTCCCGTTCCCGTGGGAATTCTGGGATAAAAAAAGTAGCACTCCGGGAGTGCCGGCAGAAGTGAAAACTTCAATATTAACGTTGTGTTTAATTATAAGTATAAAAGTACTATCATTTATGAGGTAGAATACAATGTTTGTTTCTTACTTCAGTTATCATAAACGTCACGTGATGCTGATCTTACGCTTTTTCGATCAGCATCACGTGACCCTGACGCGAGTTTGAAAGTTTTTACCCATACACAAAAAGTGCTCAGCGCCGCTAAAGAAGTTTTCACTTCAAAAATTCTTTCTATGTCCTAAATCCTACATCCTTCTCCTTTTCAACCAAATCAGTGTGCCTAGTGAGAGTTTTATTTTCGAAAAGTTAACTTTACGATAACACAGATTTGTATGGAATCGAACCAGCGCCATCTTCTGGCGGCGTGTTGGACTGCTTTTTCAGTCCTCGTAAACACAACAAAATATTGTTACAAAGCCAAATCTAACAACTCACGGAAAGATATAGTTTTTTTATATTCCTTAAAAAAATATTTATGATAATTAATAGAAAGAAACAAATAATTCTTTCTCGAAGAACATTTTATTCCGGTGATTGGAAGAATGTTTACCCTAAATAGATTTTATATGCGGCGCGCACAAGGCAGGGTTTAAAAACCTTACGTGGGGCTCGTAAGCTCCTCCTCGGAGCCCTCGCTAGATGGCGGCACGCGTAAAGTTAAAACACGCTAACGTTTTGCGCGGCTTGGGAACCACCTCCGGCACGCGTCTCGTCATTCGTGTTTTTTGTTCCGTTTGTGTAATTTTTGAATAGGATTGCGTTAACAATCCTCGTAAACCCACATAATGGCTTCAAAGCCAAATCTCACAACTCATGAGGAGATAGTTTCATATTAATTGTAATTATTTCCCTTCTACTCTTTAAACTACATACCTATACAGTGTGTGTCTACGACCCGGGCTTTTAAAAGGCTGATGATAATATGCTTCGTTTACAATTGTTTGCACGTATTAGTATTAGTGTTGATTAACGCCACGATTAAATTTTCTAAATCCGCAACTTAAATGTAGTAGACGTACTGTGTAATTGTCGTAATTCAAGTCGTTTATTCACTTGGTACAAGGCATGTCGTGGTACGGGGGTGAAAAACTGTGATATGATAGCTAGCGTAGAATGTATTGTCGTCCTTGTCAATGCATTATCTGTCGCATAATGATCAAAGTATCTGTTGACTGATATTTACACATAGGTATTTGTCAAATTACTGTGCTTTACATTGCTGGCAATTAAAATTTTGTTATAAAATTAACAAAGTCTGAAATTTAGTTTATAAATTAAAATAATATCATGGTTATACCTATTATAAATATACGTTATATTAACCTCCTCTAACATCTTCAGACCCTCGCCTCACGGCTCGGGCCTCAATAGCGCCTCGGAAGTATTCACCAACTTTACTCGCTCGTACTCGCTCGTAATAACTATCATTAACAGTTACTTGTTATACAAAAGTGCAAAATTAGTGCACACGATGTTCTAAATACATTATCAACTTCCCATTAAGTATAACGCCCTCTAGCGTCGACTCCTGTTAGCAATTCCTCAAATTCCTGAGGGTTCTAACATTTCGTGTACCCTGCAATTGAAATATACGAAACAGGAAAAACCTCTCCGTTTTACGAAAAACTTTAGAAATAAATATACTTAATCATTCAAAAGTAAATGTTGAATTTATATCTATTTATTTATATTTATATATTTGTGCTTAAAATATGTAAGCAAAATTATGGTAAGTACCTATGTACTCGTACATGTATTTATGTAGGATTTTGTGTCAGTAAAATGAAAAATAACTTTATATCAGGACCGAATGAGAACGAATTACATTAAAAACCTTAGTTAAAAACCTATTATACTGAAATAAATAAATACTTCTTGCTCGAAGAACATAAACTTTATTCCGGTGATTGGAAGAATGTTTACCCTAAATAGATTTTATATGCGGCGCGCACAAGGCAGGCTTTAAAAAGCTTACGAGCCCCACCCTCGGAGCCCTCGCTAGATGGCGGCACGCGAAAAGTTAAAACACGCTAACGTTTTGTGCGGCTTGGGAACGACCTCCGCGACGCGTCTCGTCATTCGTTGCACTAATATTTTTGTTTTATCATCCTCAGCATTTTTTGAAAAGGACTGCGCTTAAGTGCGATTTCAGTCCTCGTAAACACACAACACAATATGGTTACAAAGCCAAATCTTACAACTCACGGCAAGATAGTTTTTATATTCCTTAGAAAAACTATTTATGATAATGAATATTTAAAAAGCTCGTTCTTATTCCTTTAGATACAGATCAGGGAGTCACATTAGGACTTCCACCTTTCTGTTTTGTGCCTTTAGAGACATTAGCCATCCAAATGTTGCGGGTTCGACTCTCTTGTGAGATTTTTTGAGTTTTACCCACTTGTGAATAAAACGTGTGATTATTAAATCATAAACTTTATTTGCATTACTAAGTGTACATACATAAAGTTGTTATTCAACTGTTTTTGCACAAATAAGAGCCCTTTTAGCAAATGTAATAAGTCTTGATTACAATTACAAATTCTGTTTCTATATGAACACCATCTTTAAAAACGATTACAACTTTCAGCTCCGTATAGACTTCCTAGACTTCACGATCTCCCAACCTGATGGAGATGGCAACTGCAATACCGATTCCATCACTGTAACCGGCGGGAACACAGTCGTGCCAACTCTTTGTGGGGACCTCACAGGACAGACCATCTTCGTAGACTTCAATGGAAATGACGCTATTACAATAGTAGTAACTGCTACACTAGCTACGACCTTCTCCAGGCGATGGAATATTAAACTGACGCAACTTGGGTGCGATTGCCCGGGGATAGGTAAGAAAGATTTGTGGTTATGATGTAGATGGTGTTTGTAGACTATCAATGAGGCACATTATTACTGTAATAGTTACGGACACAACGCCTGTCTCAATTATTTATGCAATATACATATGGGCAATTTGTGTGTCTGTGACTGTCACCATCGATATTGATCCCATTGTAGAGTAGATAAATGGGAAGAAATATTATTTTAATACATTTTTCAGAATGTAGTTTCAAAAGAATAATGCCAAGTTCCATATGTGGATGAATAATTAGGAAAAAGGGCAACTAAAATACAGATTACTTAATCCGAATCTTCCTGCATCACTTATACGAATATATCCTTGTCTGTAGCCCCCAACGGTTGTCTCCAGTACTACACGGGGACCACAGGCACGATTACCAGTTTCAACTACGGGACCGCAGCCAACACCGCGCTCAGTGCCTCCCTGGTGACGGGGACCAGGCAGATAGTCAACTTGAACTACGGGATCTGTATCAGGATGGAGGCTGGATACTGTTCTATACAGTATGCTCAGGTAAGTGATAAATGTGGTTTTACAAAAAGAACAATTAAAATACACAGTAAAATGGGGATAGAAAACGATAGACTCGAGACGCTCATGAAAGTAAAAGCAACTTCTCACCACTTTACAATAACTTTTGTTTATCTAACATTTTTCTTCGGTTGAATGCAAGACGACCTTTGTTCAACTGAATACGTCAATTGTGAAAACATTCTTTCAATTAATGTTTTTTATTTCAGACAGCAGACGTATACTCGTTCACATTGACGGGCGACGTAGAAGGAGCCGACAATACAGTATTGGGGACGGCTCTGGGAGCCGTTAACGACGGTCAGTGCGTCACCGACTTCGTGGTGATACCCGACCCGACGGTCGCGGCGACTGGCGTGGCTGTCGGCACTGATCGATTCTGTGGACTTGGTTTCGTTACTGTGCAGTGTAAGTTATAGTAAAGTTATAGTTATAAAGACTTTTTGTTATGGTCAAGTGATGAGATGAGGGAGGTGATTGCCTAATGGTAAGGCAAGCAACATGCCTGTCAATAACAAACATAGTGTACAACTAACACCACTGTACTGCGCTCATCACCCTCTATACAGGGTGTGTCTTGTGAATAATTATAACATTATTGGCTATTAGTAATCGTGTGGAACTAAGTTAAATCATAATAACAAAAGCCTTTTATTAACAAAATAATGACCCCTACGTAATCTAAAAGTATTTTTTTAACAAAATAATTAAGTAATTATTATTAATCGTACCAGTAATATACTTATCGCAAATACATATTTAATATCTAACCCATGTGCAGTTCGAACCACTTGGATCATTTCGTAACATTTAAGAAAAAGGATTGCATTTTTCAATAGCAAAGTAACGAACCTATTATTGCGTAAGTGGTAATACTAGGGGCACCCAAAGAATCTCCATTTAAATTATTCGCCCCTGTAACAGGCCACATCCGTTACATATCAGTTAATGGCATGTTATCTAAAAATTCCCACTTTCATATTTCACACTTCATGATAAGGTAACAATTTATGTTAAACACCTCTATAATGAAGTACATAATGGCAATGACGCACTTATTTTCCGCAATCCAGTAGATACGAGTATTGTAAAATGAGGGAAGCTGTCAACATAAAAAATGGTTTTACCTGCATAAATTTTAATTCTCTGGGTTGGTATAAAAACTATCCTGTGTTATTCCTAGTTATAACGGACATCTGTACACAAACTTTCGAATTTATAATACATTAGTAAGATAGGATTAGTAGGATTTTATTAACACTGTGACACGTTGGGAAAAATCCTAACGAGTCCCGCCAAATCCAGTAACAGTGTAACTCGTTGGGGGAAAATTTCATTTGACATTTCTTCCCAACTTTTTACACTGTCACCAGATCTAGTAGGTATCCACGAATCGGAATATTTACGACAACCCTCTACACTTATCAGCAGGTTATACCGGGTGACTCAAATAGATCAGTCAGTGGGGGCAAGTCTGAATCTATAATTTTGTTTGGAGACGATTCAGCTGAATGGATGCGTACGCGTCTCCATATAAAATCGTTGTTTTGTATGGACAAACGCTAAATGGAGCTGAATAAATGTGTCTAGTCCCTAAGACATCAAAGACTTGCCCCTACTGACCGATTCATTTGGGTCACCCTGTATATTTAAATAACTAACTAACTTTTTATTTATTTCAGCGAGTTCAAAACCCTTCGTGCTGTACGTGGTAACAGACGGCAGTGAAGGTGCCACCGCTACCACCCCACCGGACGTCGCGAATAGAGGATTCACATTGACTTATACACAAGTAGCTTGTTAGGGTAGCCTGTAGGATAGTCTAGTTCTCGTAGGATTAGTGGGATTTGGTCAATTAGCCGTCTTTATTACGTTTGTATAAATTGAGAGGATTATATGTTCAGTACAAAAATATATATGTATTCATATGGTGCATCAAAATTTTTGAACATGTTATAAAACTAACGTCTGCCTACATTAACAAACATGTTGAATTACAAAGTTAAGTATATGTTTTGGTACATAATTTAGTACTTATATTTTGAATTAGGTACATCTGAACCAGAGTCAAAACTTTTACTATGAAAAATACCGTTATTTAAGTTATTTGCTAGCCAGCTTTTTCTTTAAAATCAGATTACTTTCTATTATCGTGAATGTTTACAAAATATTTTTATACTAACTTTATCTAATTATTTTGGACAAAAATCCTTGTATTAGTGCTTATCTGTTATTTATTCGGGTTTTCTTATTTTTATTACCTTGAAAATATGTCATTAATGTATAATAATTTATCTTAATAAATATTTTTGTTTAAAGATAAGTGCGAGTTATTGACATATTTTCGACAAAACATTAAGTTATGAATGTGTTACATTAAAATAATAAACAGAATTATTTAAACTGTGTTTTAATTACTAAATAATTTCATTTTTAACTTTAATAACAATAAAATAAATAACAATTCACAAACTCGGAATCCAAAGTTTCGAGTTGTACGTATGACGTATCATTTTCTCTCTCACACACAAATTAAATTACATATGAAAGAAAGGGACAAAAATGCTGTTTCGTTAAACATTGTTACATTCTGTCTATGGGTAACACGGCGTCGATATTAAATTACGTATTATAAGAAAAAAATACTATAAAAAGTAACAGTATTGTTTGTTTATTATTATTATCTATATGTAAAAGCCGATATCTGAATAAAAGAATGAATGTATTTTAAAAACCAAGTGTACGTAGAACGTAATATGGTTCTCATACATTGGTCATTTCTCCAGACCTGGCGCCATCAAAACACTCACACTAATACAATTTTCTTATACAGTATGTTTCAAAATAAATTATTTGTTTTATACGAATAGAGAATAACCAGTTTTGAAGTTGATTGAATGAAATAAATCTGTATTTTTAAGTTCTAAAATTAAAACCTATTACACTGTCCCGTTCCTATTCAAAAGTTGACCGCGCGCGAGAGGGACGGTCTGACTTGTCATGATGACTGTGACGTGCGACATCACTTTGAGTGTCATTCACAGACACTATACGTGTGTAAAATGTCTATGTGTTGCTCGCGCCAGCTTTGGAGAAATAAGCAATAGTTATCATCATTCAAAGTTTGTTACTTTCTAGTATTTTCAATATACAACCAAGCATCATTACTTTGTAAGGGATCACAAGATGTTTCTATACAAAAATATTTCAAGAGTGAATTCTTGTAGGGTGCTCTTTTTCTTGATTGTATGAATTGATAAAAACTTGTTATTTGTATGAAGAGAACATATTATAGACATGACTAAAACGAAAATCTAAAATACAGGTGTATTTCTAACATCATTCTTTTGTCACACAACAACCCAGTTAGCAACAGTATTGGCCATTTCTCCAAAGCTGGCGCAAGCAGCACATAGACATTTTACACACGTATTATAGTGTCAATCAAAGGGAAGTCCCACGTCAAAGGAATCAAGACTAGTCAGTCCGTCCCTCTCGCGCGCGGTCAAGCATTTGAGTATGATCGAAACAGTGTAAAATGTTTTGGTTTTGGAACTTCACAATACAGGATGATTTCAATTTATCAATCAACTTCAAAACTGGTTATTTTCTATTCGTATAAAACAAATAATTTATTTTGAAACATACTGTAAAAGAAAATTGCATTAATGTGAGTGTTTTGAAGGCGCCAGGTCTGAAGAAATTACCAATATGAACTATATTAACCCAAAATTTTGACAATCAATAAATATTTTATTTTTATTTCAACTATAACACGTGATACTCATAAATTCATCATCAACGTTTCCATACAAAATGATAATAAAACCATCTTATATTTGGTTACAATAAGAACAATTTAGCAATGATGAATAGACACTTTTTATGAAATTTGAAATAGGCTTAGGGCTCATTTCACGAAATAAAATTACTCACCAAGTAAAGTTAGTTTTGTCTCTTTCTTACTTTATATCAAGTGACAAAGACAAAACATGTGAGGAACGTTACTTGAAGATGGTGAAATAGGCCCTTAGTCTGATACACAGCAATACATCAACCTTTCATCGCCAAATTAGAAAGAAATCCAGAACCTATATTTTTTAGAACACTACATAAAAATTCAACGTAATTTTTACAACATATTATAATCTAACCAATACTTAGTATAAATGTTGCGAAGTTCCAAAATCATTTTTTTTTTAAACCCTACTTATACATTTAATGTGATTTTATTACAACATATTAATAAATTAAGTTATTGCTTTAACGATATTTTGTCGAAACAGTATAACGACATTAACAATTTAAAAATACATATTATCACACGAGTTTAAACTACGAAGAAACACGAAGTTTATTCCATAATATACATAGTTAAAAATCGGCTCTCGCTAACAAATTATACATCGAATCTAATTCAGATAATAATAATATTGTACTTACAGACAATACGATGGCATTTCCTATAGTTGATTTTCAACTAATTAACCGAAGGAGAAGTGAAATTATAATATATTGACGTCACAATATTTTATTCATTGTAGTTTATTTACATTACATACTGTTGGTAACATTTAGGGAAGATTCATATCTGACCGAACATGCGTCGCGTATTATCGGTCGCGTAACGTCAGAACAGACAAATGTATAGAAAAACACTTGGCCGTTCACACTCAACCGATTACACGTTAGTGCATTGAGTGAGAGCGACCGATAATACGCGACGCATGTTCCGTCAGATATGAACCTTCCCTTAATTGCCAATATTTAAAGATTATAGCTTGCGGTGGAAGCGGGGAATCGCTTATGGTGTAAGTGCGGCAATGTATTCTAAGTGAAACCATAGCAAAGTTACTCAATTCAGTTTTAAAGGTTTATTTTACAATAAAAAAGGTGAAATAGTTCTGTGTTTGTTTTGGTTGTGAATCAATCTCTCTTTTGCATTTCTTTCACTTTTAACGACTGTGGTTCAGTCATTTGGTCGAAAAAATAGAGGTTACCTGGAAACTTTTCCGGGAGTTTTGAAAATTGGCAATTTTATAGATTTTGATTTGCTCTTTCCAAATTTCAACTTTGCCACATCGGTATGTTTGCCGCTCGCACCGCCAAATTGAAAAAATGTAGGAAATTGTAGGAAATTTACTCTACTTTTATTTTATGTAGATATATTTTTCCTGTAAAATGCGTCGGAAAGGAGTTATTATCAAAAAAACTGGTTTTGGGCGCCATTTTTTCAATATGGCGGCGCGAGCGGCAAACATACGAGGTGGCAAAGTTGAAATTTGGAAAGTGCATATCAAAATCTATAAAATTACCAATTTTCAAAACTCCCGAAAAACTTTCCAAGTAAAAATACTAAATGACTGTACTATGTAAGAAAAAGACGGCAAGATTCGGAACTTTCAAGTCATAACATCACAACATGATGTTATATTTCAATTTTCCATATTAGTTTATTTAAATCGCATTTAATTTTAAGCGATTCAAATATAATGGATATTTTAATTATCACATTGACATGTCGAATTTGGATGACCTGATGAAGACCACTGTATAGTATAAGTATTATACTCTTACTTTAGTTAGAAGATTTCTAACAAAATCGATACACATCATGACATCTGACACATTAATTAAAACTGACATTAAATAAGATGAAGTTTAGTTGAATTCGCTTTTTAAAAATAATGCAATGTATTTCGATTATATCGAAATATGACTAATTTAATTGTTCTTCGCTTCATTTGGAAAGAAAATGAATGTCGATTGATTGTAACAAACAGAAATAAACTATTTCTATTATTGAAATATTTGCTCAGTGTCACCTGACAACATTTTAACAAGTTACTAATTAAAACTGAAGCGCATGTACAGTCAGCGTCATGGAAAAGGTACCCTTAGTTGGCAATACCAAAGTGAGCATTACCAATGGGGTACCTTTTATCTGAGGCTAACTGTACACGGTATAGAATCAAAGTCACATATTGCATTATAACTGTGTCGCAATGACTTTACCCATGTTCTTTTCGATATTATTCTTCATATTATCATACCAGGTTCCTATTTCTGTGTTTGCCCTCAAGTCTAAGAAAGCCTGACACCCCTCGATGCTGCTTAGCACTCCGTAGACGCTGACGTCGGCTAAGTTGGGCTTATCACCGCCGAGGAAAGGTGTGCCTTTCGACTTGACGGCGGTTGTCCAAGTGTTTGCCGCGTCGTATAGGGAATCGCGGGGGTCTTCCGATATGTTGTGTCTGAAATTATTGTATTATACTTGTTATGGTTATTGGACAAATTGAAACAAAAAGTTTATTGAACATTATAGAGGAGAATAAACTTAATTTATTTTACTCATATTGTGAATTTTAGAGATTAAATGTTGCTGGTGGCAAATGAAAACGAAGACGGAGGAAGGGCAATGGGAACCTTTATGCAATAGTAGGCTACGGCTAATATTGGAGAGGCTTATGTCTAGCAGTAAACTGATGATGATGATGATGGCTGAAGATTAAGCAACCGAGTGCCGTGAGTGTGCGTGACGCGCAAGGTGGTTACCTGATGGTAAGCGAAGGCGTATGGGTGACACGCAAGCGACGCAGGCCGCGCAGGGCACATGCGACGCAGACATGTGTCTGTCCTGCTCTCTCAGGGCAGAGCAGGCACATGCAACGCAGACATGTGTCTGTCCTGCTCTCTCAGGGCAGAGCAGGCACATGCAACGCAGACATGTGTCTGTCCTGCTCTCTCAGGGCAGAGCAGGCACATGCAACGCAGACATGTGTCTGTCCTGCTCTCTCAGGGCAGAGCAGACACGTGCGACGCACACATGTGTCTGTCCTGCTCTCTCAGGGCAGAGCAGGCACGTGCGACGCAGACATGTGTCTGTCCTGCTCTCTCAGGGCAGAGCAGACACATGCGACGCAGACATGTCTGTCCTGCTCTCTCAGGGCAGAGCAGGCACGTGCGACGCAGACATGTGTATGTCCTGCTCTCTCAGGGCAGAACAGGCACGTGCGACGCAGACATGTCTGTCCTGCACTCTCAGGGCAGAGCAGACACGTGCGACGCAGATATGTCTGTCCTGCTCTCTCAGGGCAGAGCTGGCACGTGCGACGCAGACATGTGTCTGTCCTGCTCTCTCAGGGCAGAGCAGGCACGTGCGACGCAGACATGTCTGTCTTGCTCTCTCCGGGCAGAGCAGGCACGTGCGACGCAACACATGCGACGCAGACATGTCTGTCCTGCTCTCTCAGGGCAGAGCAGGCACGTGCGACGCAGACATGTGTCTGTCCTGCTCTCTCAGGGCAGAGCAGGCACGTGCGACGCAGACATGTGTCTGTCCTGCTCTCTCAGGGCAGAGCAGGCACGTGCGACGCATACATATGTCTGTCCTGCTCTCTCTCGCGACGTTCCATACAACACAAATTCTACTCTGCTCTGCCCTGCGCTGCCTGCGTCGCCTGTGTCTCAACATACGCCTAGTCTAAGCAGCACTCCTGCCCATTACTGACACAGTGTTTACTGCTGTACACCACTCAGCCTATATCATTTCCTTACCGTTTCTTGAGCCTCTTGGATATAGCCCACATGGCGGCCGCTCCCCCGTACACCATGAGCCAGCACTCCCACTGCGGGAAGGTGTCCCGCCAGCCGCCGGCGTTCTCGAACCACTTGAATGTCTCTACAGCCTCGGCCGTGGTGCGGTATACGTTGGGAGATAGAGTGTGGACCAGGACACTGTCTGCCCATTGACGCCATCTTCTTTCTTCACTATAAATAAAAATAAATGTATGAATGGGTGGATGTTTCTAATGAGTGTGATAGACCAACTATAGTGCCAAAAAACTTATCTGACTCGGAAATAGCGTCGTTGTAATATTTTTTTCGTTATAGGTCTATTATACATGTATTTTAGCCTACGAGGCAAATATGTTTGTGGCTCTATATTTATAAGAAATAGCGAAAAATTCCGAAAGGAGTAGCGAGGTCGATTTTGATAAAAACACCCATATGCTACTAAGGAACAAATTCTGGAAAGTAGTTTTATATGCCAAACTAAAGAAAGATGCTCAATTTGACCACCAACACCAGTTGATCGTCATCTATTAATTTCTTTCAAAATAAACAAAAAAAGTAAAACCAATACTTACACTTCCTCCTGCCTCAACTTCCCATCAGGCAGGGGAGCGTGGCTCATAATGAAGTATCTGTTCGCGATGTCCGTAGCCTCCTTGCCATTATCGTTGACGAACTTATTCGCTGGATAGAACTTTATTATGTCCGTGATTGGATAAGACTTGTCGAGAAGGTATGTTTCTAGCACTGATATTATAGCTGTGCTGTCCAGCAGTTGCTGTAATCAAAGAAAAAGCCTATGTTATCTTCTTTACATAGTATAGAACATAGTCGCTAACGCTGATTCTGTGCATCTTTTAAAAAAATTACATTAGTATGAACATGTCCTCTTCTTTACATTTAATAAAACCACGTATATAACAATAAGTATATAATATATAACGCTAACCACGTATTATATAACAATGTCGCTAACGCTGTTTTTACACTTAGATCTTTTAAATTACGCAACGGATTATAATGTAGTTTTTAGCAATGGCTGTCAATGTATAAATTAGGGTGAAACCGCAGTGCACAAGTTATGAAAAGAAAAGACGTGTGGCACTCGGGGACTGCCGCGGTAAAGCTATTGCATAGCATTTTTTATCAACGAATTGTTTCTTTATTTTTGTATTAAGTTACTAAGTACGACTTCATACAATAAAAACTTTGTCTACATAACCATAAAAACTTTTTGGTTTAACAAAAATAAAGTTTTCGATAAAAGTATTTGACGTTTATACTAACGTGTAAATATCTATGTAAATTAATGAATTGTGGTGTTTATTTGTTAAGTCATATCGAGGTCATATCGAGTAAATAAGGCCGGTCCAACTTTATAGATAAAAACCATGAACCGCGGTACAAAGTTTTTGAATTTAGACTATCAATCAACGTGTGTTAGGTTTTTTTCGTTACGGAATTTCTGGATTCGATCTCCACGCTCAAGGCCCGCGAGAGAAGCTATGCAATAGCTTAAAATGTTTTTAAAATATTTTTGTATTTAACCCCGTAGATATCTTTTCATACATATCTTTTCTATTTGTTACGAAATAATCGATATTAATAAGAAAATCCTTTCGTACATATTTATGTTCAGGAGTCAACCCTGAATATACCTAGGTATATTATAGAATCAGGTCATTCTTTTCACACGCACACAGCATTGTCATCTCATTGGCACAAGTATACCTTTCAGTTCAATTGGGTACCACCAAGTGGTTGACAATAGGTTTGCAAATTTTGAAACGGATACTGAACGTACTTTGCACGTTCATATAAATCTCTTAATAAAATTTTATTGGGTGATTAAATAATGGTGGGTCTATGCTAGACGAACCGAAGAAAATACGGACGTTTTTGTGCTCCGTGAAACACAATTGGGCCATGATCATAGATTATTCAAATTCATTCAAAAACGCGCTCGTTCAAGGTTGTGAGTCAGTCCACCACTTACACGAATTTTTACTCGGCTCGAGTTTGTTTCGTCTAGTGTATACTCATCTTAAATTGCTTATAACGCGCAGCTCATCTAAACTTATAAGTAATCTAAATATATATAAAGAGGAAAATTTTGATTGTTTCTTTGTTTGTTTGTAACGAATGGGCTCCGAAACTACTGGTCCGATTTCAAAAATTCTTTCATTTATTGTAAAGCTACATGCCCGAGTGTCATAGGCTATATTATTTTTTTTTTTTAAATAGGGCTCCTTACTAAAACTCCAATAATGTAACCCAAGGTGTTAAAAAATTACCTCAAAAATTCTTTATATCGCGTGCGCTGCAAAAGCTATTAATCACTACATAGTATAAAACAAGTCGCTTTCTCTGTCCCTATGCCCTTATGTACCTTTGTATGCTTAGATCTTTAAAACTACGCAACGGATTTTGATGCGGTTTGTTTTAATAGATAGAGTGATTCAGTGGGAAGGTTTTAAGCATATTCCTACGGGAACGGGAACTACGCGGGTGAAACCGCGGGGCGCCGCTAGTGATACAACAAAATAATGTAAAACAACTATATGTAGAAACATCATTATCTACAAAAGATGTCACGAAGGCATATGTTAAACTATTATAGTTTTGCCACAATATGTACTTAGGCGTCACTGGGGTCTGGGTATAGGCTATATTATATCCCGGGATGCCCAAAGGAAGAGAACTACGCGAGTGAAACCGCGGGGCGCTGCTAGTGTAAATTTAAATATTCACAATGCAACGCATTCAAGTAACAATTCGCATAAAAAAATATTTAATCGTTATATTTACGCATATAAGTATTTATAAAAGACCATCTATTACGGACTAACGCACAGCTGAATCCACTGAACGGATTTGGCATGCAGATAATTCTTATGCCATAGGCATTCGCAGACAGAAAAAATAAAAAACACGGGGCACAGATAGTTATACATAATTATTATCAATACAAAAAAAGGCCCTGCAATTCGCAATAAGAATCATACGAATATTACATCACTGAAGAGTTTATTTTTTATTGTTTGGTTGAACGCGTTAATCTCCGAAACTACTCAGTCTTTTATGTTTGTTACTTTTTCACGCAAAAACTACTGAACCGATTTAGATTAAATTTGGTACAGATGTTCCTTATAACTAGGAATAACACAAAGGATACTTTTCATCCCAAAATTCCCACACATGGCACGTCTAGTAGGCCGTGTAACATCACGCTACGACCGATAGCATCCTTGGTAACGCGTGGCAAGTAACTCTGTCTGTTTGTTACCTTTTCTTGGCTAAACCATAGAACCGATTGACTTGAAATTTGGTACAGGGGTAGCTTATGGTCCGGGAAAGGACATATGCTATGTTTTATCCCGAAATGCCCACGGCATCGGGTACTATGTGGGTGAAATCGCGGGGCGTTGCTAGTACAAAATATAGATAGAAGCGAAGTTTACGCGCGCACAGCTGGTATAGAAATAATAATGTAACATACCTGGTATCCTTTATCAGTTTTCACAAGTACTATAGGTACTTTCTTATATCCAGACCATTTGATAGCCTGTCTTAAAACAGCGTCCACTTCGACGATCTCATAACTGATCCCGCGGGAATCGAGGTAGGCTCGCACTTTACAACAAAACGGACAAGTACGGTATTGGAACAGAACCAGCTTTAAATCACTTGTGTCTTTATCATTCATTACCTGAAAAATAATGTATTTTTAATAAGAATATTTCGCTTCACGTAAAATACTAACGCCAAATCTGGTTAAACTGAAAACCGACCCTAAATAGACATAGGATAAAGGTTCGGAAAAAGAAATATATTTTTAGTAAGAATAAAAATACTTTAGTATTTATAATGACGATGGTGATGCAACGTCTTCGAGATCGATTTTAAATAAAATTTGAATTCGAACCTTGTACGTATTCTTATTTATGTAAAATTAAAGATTTCAGTGTTTCAGGAAGTGTTACTGTGACATGTGATTTATTTGTTGCATAATATACGAAAATAGTCTTCTTTGTAAAGGCGAATTCTCATAACATACCTGATTTTACATATTTATATAAGAACGCAAATATTATAGCAATAACATAACAAAGAAACGACCGGTAGAGCAACTCTCTCTCTCTCCCTCAATCTATAATGAAAATTAGTAGATATAGGTACAATGTAATTTGAGGCGCAGTATCCTTAAGGCATATTACGCATGTGCCAGAAGCCCGAAGATACAAAAGGTCACAAGTGGAAATTGCTAGGGCGGAAAAATGAAAGGGATGACATGACAGATTTGATAAAAATATAATCTAGGGAAAGTCACTGTGTAGAGGGCGCCAGATACGGCTAAGGAAAACCACGTCATCGACAGGGATGCCAGGATATGAAATACTGAATTAATTGGGTTAATTTGCCATCACTACATTCGTAATTAATGTTGGTCATCTCAAACCCAAATGTTTGGAAAATAATGCGAGCAACAATCCGGAATCGAACCCGGATTTTCGATTTGGCAGGCAAGAGCGTGTACCTACTACGACCTTCGGAATTTACATAATAATTAAACAGACATTAAAAGTAAAATTGAAGCATAAAATATTTAAGATACCTAGTAATTAGTAAGAAATAATAAGATAAATTATCTCTAAATGTTATGAACATGGAATAATTTGCCTACGAGTAAATATCAACACGAGTAAAGCCGCGAGACGCCGATACGCTAACATAACAACCCAGATAGTACACTCATAAATATTAATATTGCAAGTGATGAAAAGATATTACAAGTACAGAAAAATTATACCAGTATCCCATAAGAAATAAGAATAACTACTTTCAATGAAGGACATGACATTTCCTCTGAAACTTTCCACAGTAAACATTCACGTTGGGATAATGGTTATACCATTTATCCTATTAGGATGTTTGTGAGTGTGAAGGGGCACTTAAACGCAGGCTAAGAGACCAGCAAGTTATATCACGTCGTGTACACAAATACTTGAGCGAGAATTAAACAAATTATTTTTCCAACTTTATCTCTAATATATTCTGAAAATATTATTAAGTAATATACTCTTATGATAACCTTAGGTTACAGAAAAAATATTTAAGAAAAACATTATTAAACATACTTGCTGTACTGTGCATATGTATGTCTATACCAAAAAATTTGGTAAACACTTATTTATTACATATATTTATCGATAACTTTATGACCCGATTTAATCTACCATACGGAAATATTTTGGCAACCAAATAGCTGTATAATGTTCCTAATTATATTTTTATTTTATTGAAATATGCTTGAGAACGTGACAGTTATTTTTTTTTACTGTAAGACATTTCCATAAGGCGCAAATCTTCCAAAGACTGATTACGTCAGACCTCATAAGCGGCCGATGCGACTTAATGGAGATGGGTATGATGAATACCCACCGAAAAGTAGTCTATTTTCAGATTTGCCCATTACATAACTTACTAGTGACCTTTCTCGATCGTAAATTATAATATCTAAAGCCTACCACGTGAAAATCGTATGAAATCAGCACAAAAATTGTGAGAGTAGTCGGCAAAAATACTATAAGTAAGTCAAGCCCTAAATTATGTTACCAATACTAAAATTATAAGAAAGTCAGTTATGTACAGGCATAATATGAATTATTCACGAAAATGTTTCAAGGTATTATAATTTCGGGCCCCACTGCTCTAGAAAATGAACACCTGCGTCCAATGATGCTAGGTTTCAGAATTAATAGATAGGTACTACTATTTGTATTCCTAAGCCGGCAAATATCAAACTTCCCGCTCAAATTACCCTGTTTATTGTACTATTAGGGAAAATATTTTTTGACACTGGGGAAATTATGTCAACAGTCAGAAAGGACCATAATAAAAAAAAATATTTATTGATTTTATTAAACCGCTTCGTCACTCAACGGGCGCTTTCGTAATATTAAATATCAGGAATCACATCTTATATTGAAACGTACGTAACCTCTTTAATGTTAATATTATTTACGCAGAGACGATTTATTCACTTTAAATTCAAATAGTTTTTTTCAGTCGAATGTGAAGTCGTGTAATAGATTTTAGATCATTATTCAAAGTTATCTAGTCTCTAACGTACCGGTGTTAGAAACTGTTGTTAGCAAAATTTATCGCGATAACTGCATACCATATGCAGCGCTTAATTTTGTAATCAAGTTCCGCGCTTCGCGATCGGTTTTACCAATCGCGAAGCGCGGAACTTGAACGTCTGTCCCATTTTTGTGGAACTAAATATTTCACACCTTTTATCAATTTACGACGCAGTACTATTAGCAGTGATATAGAGGATTTCCACCGCCTCCCGGTAGAAGGCGTTGTGATACAAAACGCATTAAACCTCAAAGATCCGCGCTCGGGAATAGTCGATACATTGAACAATATTTAAAGTGCGTTGTGAAATATTATGTCTTCGAACATGTCCGAGAAAAGGAAGAAGTCCCGCAGAATATTTGAGGCAGATATTTACCGCAAGATAAATGGCCGAAAGGTAAGGACTTTCCCAAAAATAAGAAAAAACACATGATGTCTAAATTGTAAAATATAAAAAAAAATACCAATTTGTATTTTTTCATGTTTTTTTTAATCATTTTATTAAAGTAAAAAAATAAATTGAGATAATTTATATTTTAGTTGTTCTATGTTCAATGTGATGCAAGACGAGGAAATATTTTTCATATATTCCCATATTTTATCAAGATAAAAACCTTAGCAAGGGAAACAGAATTAAACTGAGAAATTAAATTAGTCTCTTTTTATTTAAATACCACCAATTGTTCCCATATATGTATGATAATTGTGTGTGTCATACGCAAATTGGCTTATAACGTAAAAATTACTAAAAATGTTCCCTATTTATGATTCAGTTAACAAAAACTCTTAATATCAATAAATAAAATGAAAGTGCCTGTCTATAGTAGTAAGCGGCACGCACAAGGGACCCAACCTGAGAGGTCTAGGTGCGGAAAATAGCCCGCTTACAAGTACAAGCCTGTCTGTAGTTAATACCTGGTTATTTTGTTATTTGGGTTAGTATCAGACGGTTTAAACCACAAGTCGTCTTATCAAATAGTCAACTTGTCTAAAAATCATGTGGACTAATGTGCAACTAGTCTATAATGTAATGTCTTCTATGAAGCAACTCGACATAATTGTAACAAGTACATTATTTATGCAATACCAAAAACATATTTAGTTTGAGCAAAATTTGGCCTTGGACGTAAACCGCATGTCTGATCAAATTGTATATTTTATATCATGGTTATTGTGCCACTTCAATATCTATACACATAATTATTATAAAGAGATTGACTACAGTTTGAATGCAATCATTTAAGGATTTTATAGTTACTCGAGGAAAGCTATACTTAGACTATCACAATTTGGGATTTAACTTCTCTTGCAATATTTAAAGAAATTATCAAATAAAACAAGTATCTATACACTCAGTCAAAAAATAAGTAGTACTAAATAGTTTTTACTGAGCGCAATTTAAAGGTTTTTTAATTTTATGTCCGTTAGATCAAAGTTTTTTATCACTTAAATTTTTAATATTTACTAGTCACATTAATGACGCAGTCTTGAAGGTAGCATGTTCCCTATTGTTTGTCTAAAACACAAAGGCATCGGGGAAGATTTAAAAGGTGATAACAACCTGTTTACAAAAACTACTTGTCAACATTGTACCAAGTTAGATAAGACTTATTTTAAATAATATTTATGAGTAGAACTTATTTTTAAATTTAAATAATATGAATCTAAATTATACAGGTCAAATTTTGAATAAGTACTCAATGATTCATGAATAGAATTGAAGTAGTAAACATACTTTGTAAGTTAGTCCTTCTTTGACATTTTATATGATTACTAATGAATAATGAAAGAATGGAATACTTTTGATGGTCTAAACAAACTCACAGTTCATCTAGCTTACCTTAAACTGCGGTTCGTAATGAGGTGGTTCCTTCAGAAGGGGATACTCATCGTTTTCAATAGGGCTCAGTCTCTTCTTTACATTGACTTTGTAGTGTGTATAACCTCCATAACCAGCACCGACAAGAACGCCGATGCTAGCGCTCACAAGAGTAATTTTAGCAGTAGATTTTGGCTGCCGGCTTTTTGTAGTAAAAAAATTTTTACTCTCCTTGAGCGAAGGATAAACAAGTTTTCGTAGCAAAGTGTACGGTCGAAACATTTTACGTAACCGGTAAACACAGAACTAATGCAAATAAAAATACAGTATTTTATTTTATATCGCTTTTCCCAATTTTGGATTGATAAATAATAATTATATTGACGCAGTAGTCGTAGATTTGCCGTAGCAATAGCAACCAAAGAGAATTAATTCACTTCACTTGAAATGGTTTCATTTCGTGTCATGTCTACTGGTGACTATGACTACCTACTACTATTGTTGTACTATGTATGTAGTTGTTTGTGAGTTTGAGGTTGAGGTGGGTGAGTATGAACTGCGTTACTGCGTTGTGCCAGTGAGCTGTGCTGAGCGATCACAAATTGTACCACAGACTATAACACCGTTTAGAGGGGCCTAAATTAAAATTCGCCACGGTTTTATTCATAGAATGTGCCCTTAGCGCTTAGCGGGCTCAGCCTCCCAGGCTGAATTTCCTAATTTTTGTGTCGGTAGATAGAATATAGGTACTGTGTACTTATAGATATATATGTACTCAGTTTTATATAGGTAGGTATATTGCCAACAATAGATGTATACGGCCTATGTATAGATCTATATCTTACTTAGCTCTCTATTCTATACGAATGAAATATCGACCAGCTATCCCTGAGGTTCCGACAGGTCGTCCTTGAACAACATAACGGACCCGAGACAACATAACGGATCAGGGATGACCACAGAGTATAATAGTATCATGAACGTTTTTATTAAATACTTAGGTGAACCTATTTTATTATTTAACCAGTACACAAAAAAAGAGTGTAATGTTATTTCATTAAGTGTATTTTGTACTTTGATAGACTAAAATATCAATAAAAATGTAAACGTTATAAAATACCATTATGATACCCGTCAGAGTAAGCAAGACATAATATTTAAAATACATAATGTAAAAATAAAATGTTTATATACGATTTGTAAGGCTGCGGGTTCGATTCCCACGCGGGGTGAATATTTGTGTGACCTACAAATGTTTGTCTCGGTCTGGGTGTGTGTGTGAATGAGTGTGTGCGTAGTTTCTGATACCCTAGATACAAGTTTCGAACTTAGTTAGGGGTCAATTACTATAATGAGATGATATAGTAAATGATTATGTTATGTTATTAATTTCGAATACCATTTTGGACCTTGACTTAATGTATCTAAATACTTCGTGTGTAAAAAAGAAAGAAAGGTATTATTATAATATACAGGGTGGCCCAAATAGAACGGTCAGTGAGGGGGAAGTCAGAAACTATAAGAGATACAAAGATCTGTTTTTAGGAACCATGTCATCGGTTTTAGTAAAAATAAAAACAGCATATTCACAAAAAATCAATTCCTCACTGCGGAGATTGACACCCGGAGTTTTTAAAATTTTTAATATTCATTATTTCAAACTAGAAATCGATTGTGTATGTTTATAGCAGTAAATGTTACTAAGAAACATGATATCTAAAATGTAAACATTAATTTAATTTCGCAAGACCCATCGCGGAATTTTACATTAATTGTTTATTGTAAGGGAGATATGAAAGTAAAATACAAAAATGGGCCAAGTGCGTAGGGGTTGTGCACGAAGGTTCGGTACCATTAAATATTAATAAGTTTATTTTGTGAATATTTTAAAACTGTTGATATCGAGCAAAAATACGTTTTTGTATGAGATTTTTTTATTATGTATCTATTTACTATAAAAGTGAAAATTTTGTAAATATTTAAAGTGCCTAACTGTTGCTTTTATTGATATGAAGCAAAACATAGTAACAAAAAATACATAATTTTGTGAAAATTTCAACTGGCTAGAGTTTCAGACTTCCCCCACTAACCGTTCTGTTTGGGCCACCCTGTATATCTAATATTTACAATCAACAGCAGAATACTATATTTTTCACAAAAAACTACTACTACTACATATTTCTTATAGCGACGAGTTTAATACTCGTCTATTTATATTAAGAAAAATAATCTGTGGTCTGTCTACTTATTGAGCGAGCTACAGGCTATGTAAAACGTAGTGAGTGATTAGTTGATTACCTATATATATTTATTTTATTCTCTTTGCTACAGACAGAGATGGCCTTTTGATTTATTGAGTAAGAGTATTTTGTGAAATTGAAATAATATATTCGATACTTTTGAAGATTAGTTTTGTTAAAAAATATTTTACTAAATTATTTCTTGTTGCGTGTCGGCCTTTTAGAGGCGCGTGTTATTGAAGTGTATGGTACGCACATCTTGCGCGGAGTATTGGCGCCTTCAATAAATTTATTTTGGTGGTGTTCCTAATAATCGATTTTTGGCTCAAATGGTCGGAAATACTTTTAAACAGAGTGGTAATGCCCGAAACATGCCTTCGTCATCGCGTTCGAGGGGTTCTGGGCGCGGGCCGGATGGCACCCAAAGGGGCCAATGTTTAGCTCCCATGTCGGAACGGCAGCAGCTGGCTCTAGTGATGCAAATCTCATCACAAGATGATACTCAAGGTTAGTGTTGTTTCATTGTCAAGTATTATTGGGTGTAAAAGGCGAAGAGAGTCCTCACTTCCCGCCAATTTCGCATAGGTAATAATGCCGGTGGTTCGACACCAGCAGAGGAGAGGAAGAAGTCCAGGCAGCAGCGCAACGTGCGTGGAGAGACCCCTCTCCATGTCGCCGCCATACGGGGGGATTCGGAGAATGTCAAGAAACTCCTTAACCAGGGCCAGGATCCAAATGCTCCGGACTTTGCTGGTAAGTGGTCACACTCCCCGGACTGAGCCCCCGCTATACATGGAAAGCTTGCAAGTTATTATCTGCCTAACACAATGGTATTAGATTATTGATCTGATATCATGTTGGGCGGGGTTGATTCCTGCGGTTGTACTTAACAAATAGGATATATATAAGGTGTTCAGGAAGATTTTCTGTTTGATTAATAATGGTAATAAGATAAACTTGGTGAGATAATCTGTTGCTTCAGCAGGAAACATGTATGAATATAACACTTCATCTCAGTTCCGCTACTACATGAACATACCAATGTTCATTCAATTTTCACTTGTTTCATACTCTTATCATGGAAAGGTAGAGTGAATAAATGATATTGTGATTTGAATAATTTATCAAACCATCCACAACATATAACAGATTAAACACATGTTTCATTTAAAGCATGTTCTTGAACAGTTTTTATAACATCACATTATTAAATAATCTGTATGAACTCAGGATCAAGGTTTAGTTGAAATAATAAAAAACAATTTACACATATTAGGCAAAGAATTAAATCATAATTTATTTAACCAACAAATATAAAAATAGTATGTTGATTTGTCAAATTTTATAACAAAAGATTAATTTATATAAATATTTCTTTACAAAGTGAAGAAAAATTAAAGAATAACCTGTTTACAATTTAAAATAATTCTAAACATAAAAGTATATTTAAATAAACATTGGATCTTCTAAATGATATTCTTGCAATGATAATATTTGCTTAATAGATATTGCATTGTTAGTAATTGAAATGCATGATAAGTGTTTCATACATTTACAGTATCTTGATGTTACCTACTTGTTCTACCAGCATGATATATTGACTTCATCGTTCCTTGTTACGGCTGACACTATACTGAGATACATTTAAATTGGTCATTCACTTATGCGACACACAATTTGTTCTACAATTAGACATATATTCTCATAGAAAAATTTAAAATTCTCACAAAAATTTGCCTCAATAAAGTATCAGCCCGACATCCCTGAAATATTCTATCCATATAATTATAAGATATAAATGTATTTATATATGCACTATATTATATATATATACATGTTGTAGCTAACTATTGTAGTTTAAGTTGTTATAGACTAGAATTATAATTGACGGAGGCGTTCAAGACACATTGTTCAGTACAATGTTAAAAAACTACATACAGTACAGACATCGCTTTCATAAGGAAATATTAAGTTTCAATTGCATATGGACATATACATTGTTGGTGCACTGTTTCTAATTTCATTGTAAATTGATAACATAATGGTTCCGTGAAAGCCAACGATACTCTGCTGATGTAGTGTTTATATGATAATAATATCGCATTTTTTTTGTTTTTATTCTACAATATATCTTTCTTAGTCTAAATATTTTTATAGGTACATTAATAATTTAAACATAAATGTGTACTTGGGTATTTATTTATTTCTATTCGAAACTAGGGCTGAAAATTCAATACAATTATAATACAAAGTTCAATAAATGTGTTGACTTTAGGTATCTACGAAATATATCTGTTCTAATATTAAAAATATGCGTCTTAAGCGAGTGTTGTTATTGTAGTATCTGTGACCTTCGCACCAGGCGAGCCTGTATCGCGAAAATCGATCAATAGGTTACGTTGCCTTAATATGTTATGGCCGACTTCAATAAAGGAACGTTACGTAACATTTTAGATTTATAAAGGAGCAGTTGTTTCTTGTTATGTATTCATTTTCAGAAACTACATGACGAGTTTGTTGGGTATCCATTTAATCAATAATGTTTAGTTCAGGGGCGTTTCCGTATAAATGGCGCTGTAAGCTTTCTTATAAGTTTATTTTCGTTTATGAAATTCTACGTATAATTCATTCTATTTTCTAACTGAAAATCGGCATGTGCGGCCGTCAACGTAATGAATATATGATATTACACGGCAGCCGTGAACTACGATCGATCACATACAAATTACAATAGAACTTGCATACAATAGCAGTATATTCAGACGGTTAGCTCAATAAAACTCAATATGCTGGCGACTACAATATCAATTGGCAATTTTTGTTGTTAGTGTAGCAGATAGGTACGGACATGTCTACATTGTTACATACATAGGCGAATATTTAGACACAATAGATTTGTCTTGATATACCTAACCTACCTTTATAACAAATATCCTAATCTATACTATACATGTATAATCACTACATAGTATAAAACAAAGTCGCTTTCTCTGTCCCTATGTATGCTTAGATCTTTAAAACTACGCAACGGATTTTGATACGGTTTATTTTAATAGATAGAGTGATTCAGTGGGAAGGTTTTTAGCATAATTATATCCCCATATTCCTACGGGAACGTGAACTACGCGGGTGAAACCGCGGGGCGCCGCTAGTAATATTATAAAGAGGAAAGATTTGTTTCTTTGTAACGAATAGGCTCCGAATCTACTGAACCGATTTCATAAATTCTTTCACTAATGTAAAGCTATATTATCAGCGAGGGACAGAGGCTATATTTAATCCCTGTATTCCCACGGGAATGGGAACTAAGCGAGTGAAACCGCGGGGTGCTGCTAGGTTCTTATAAGATTTTAAGACACTACAAGTAGGTTATGTGCTAGGTCTTCCTAAAATGACTTTAAGGAATTGAATTAAATCTTTTTTTTCTAATAACATATCTATCTACCTATGCTATAGCTGACTTTATCTTGTCCAAATTAAAAAAAAAATCGTACAATTTTTTGCAACCTTTCAACGGTCAACTTTGATGAAAAAACTTCGCATTCAATTATCGACTTTTAATTATTGTTGTTAAGTATAAAAGTTTTTTATTGTTGTTCTACATTTCTAAGGTTTCGGTCCTTTACAGAATTCTCCCAAACTTTTTTTTCGTTTTCTCTGTATTTCTATTGTCTATTCCAACATTTTAAAAACTTACACAATTTACGGTTCAACAGTTCTTTAGCTATGTGCTTTCAAAACGAACGACATATTTTCTATTTGTGTATATTCCGGTAACATTTTCGCAGCATAGGGGTATGAATACATTAGGCTATTAATCAGTTTAACAAGTTATTGCACTTTACCAGTAAATACACATTTTTAAAACCGACTTCAAAAAGGAGGCGGTTCTTAATTGGTACTTTTTTATCTAGCAGTGACAACATGTGTGCATTTAAAACTTATGAGTAATTATAAAATTAGCGATATAAAAACTATCTCTCAATAATACTAAAATTGAATGATTGTGTGGCTCTGGTTTATGTATAAATAAATATATCACGTTACGTTTGCGCATGTAATGTGTATTGATCGCACATGCCCTGTTTACGGGTTAACCATTTCAGGGTTGCTCACAAAGACATCGCCCAACAAGTACTTAACTCATACTGAGATCTGACATTATTTAGTTATAATTGTAACTAAATAATGACATGAATGAACTTTATTACCATAACAATATTATAAGCTGGAGATCAAGGAAGGGGAAACCTTTGTTCAGGAGTGGATTACTATCTAATGCTAATTTGTTTTTCGTAAGACGTAATACTTATCTCGTGCGAATGTTATACAACTACCTTTGAGATGATTATCGAAAATAGTTTTCTAAATTAGGTTTTATTGTTAGTTAAGTTGTTATAGGTACAATAATTCGGTCTGGAAGTGTGATTGAAAGTGAATTGTTACCGATATTTTTTTTAGAAAAATTGTTATTTGGATATGATTGAGTGATTGGTTGATTATTTATGTTATTAATCATATGTACATGGTTATTAAATTAGTTAATGCATAGTTTAAATACATTATTATCTTTATTGAACACTTGAGAGTTTATAATGTATAACTTTACGAACCGCCCTGGCTTTGCACGAGATAAAATTCTTCCGTGGGTTTTACATTTTCTTTCACTCACACAAACCTTTCGCTGAATATTACAAACACAACAAAAAGAGCATTTATTAATGTATTCAGTTTTACAATATTAATAAGCAATAAGCACACAAGTATAAACAAACATACATTTCACGTAGTCATCATAACATTATTATGATACGAATATAAAGTGAATTTGTTGTAAACAATGTAGAAAAAAGAGTTTATACCGAGTAATAAGCAGTCAGGGGCAGTGGTCTTAGGCTAGGTCCGGACAGGCAGGAGGTTTGCTAAGCGCTGCAATTATTATTTCATCCATTTTTTCTTTTAAAATGCCTCGTGCCTAGTGACAAAAAACCAACACGTTTGTTTACTCGCTGCGGATGCACGCTGAGCCAAACGCGCAGTGCGGCCAGCCACAAACATCCTAGAACGTTCGTTTTACTAAGCTACTCGCTAGGTGACTCATTGGGCTCTAGGCGCTTAGCAAGCCTCCTGCCTGTGCGGACGTAGACTTACTGCTCTGTCTAACTAGTTGGACCAAGGGTCTTTACTAGGGGCAGTTGTCCAATTTGAAAATAGTTAGACCACAGCACCTTTTGAGGAAAACTGGCGCGGAAATCGGGCACAATGTCGCGAGTTGGGAGAGGCCTGATTCATTCCAGCAGTGGACGAATACAGGCTGATGATGATGATGACCTTTTGAGAGTTCCGAGGTCCAATTAGTTAGACAGAGCAGTTGATCTACTACCCCTGACTAGTAATAGGCTATACTAGAATTATTCGATTAGTAATATAGAGATTTTAGTAACAGTTAATTTGTTATATGCGATAAAAATGTTTAATTTAGGTACCTATATACTCGTATGAAAGAAATTTTTTATATGTAAAGCTAAATTTGAATAGCAGATACTCACTCTCACATGCAGAGAACGACACAAGTAGGTACTACTTTAGCTAAATTATTAAGGGATCAATAGTTTAATTATATATTAATTTTGGCTAACTACCTATCTACCCGCCAACCCTACCTACCTACCCGATTAATATTGCCCTACCTCCTCCCGCCTACCGTCCACCTGTTACCAATTTTAGGATGGACACCTTTACATGAAGCTTGCAGCTACGGATGGTACGACGTCGTTGAGATCCTCGTCAACAATGGGGCTGACCCCAACGCCAAAGGGCTAGATGACGATACTCCATTACATGACGCGACCACCTCTGGAAACCTCAAAATGGTACAATTCCTTATTGATCACGGCGCAGATCCGTTCGCGAGGAACACCAAAGGGAAAATGCCATCAGATTATGCAGCTACACATATTTTAGACTATCTCCAATCTCTCAAAGGTATGTCCCATTTTTTTTTTAATTTTGTACAAAGGTTCTTACTTAAAGGTTTGTGTTAGCGCGTGGTTTTACGGGGTTACGTTTGGGTTCGCAAGCTTAGCTATTTCGAATAAAATAATTTCACCCTGTGTTATGGTTTAATTAAGTTAGTCTTAGCTTGTAAGAGTAGACATAAACATCTAATATAATGCTTGTAACTACTAACATTTTAAAATTAATGCTATTATTAGTTTTTACGCCATATAGAATAATCCTAATGTTCTCTAATGGGTTATTGGTGCATTTAGGTACTTGAACGTAGTTCTAGATAAGATAACGCGAATGTTAATTACAGGTGTGTGAATTAATTAAGTTTGAAATGTAACTACTAACTATAATAGTTGTGTTTGTAAACTTGCACATGTTATGAAAATGCCATGGTTAGGTTACCCGACTAATGCCTAGTTTTGTATAATTTCGAGGCCGGATTCTATTGGCCTATATCGTCTTAAGTATTTATATGAATGATGAAACTGGCTGAACATAACATGGTTGTTGTTCACGTTAAATGTATCTACTTATTATCTATTATTAAACAATTGAAATGTAAATACTAAGTGTCATTGTTAGTTCTATCATTAGATTTCCCCTTACAGAAGATTATTCCGATTGTTATTCCTATCAGTCGTTCCTAAAGTTACGTGCGCTCGTGCTACACCATAGATGTATAAAAACAATGACTACTACCATCTAATGTATCCAAAAAAGGTCAAGGTTATATGAGTTTCCACCTACTGCTCGTGTTACCTATCAATTTATATTTTAAATTTACTTTGCTAGGTACTATTGAGATTTCCCCTACGCCTAACTCGGTAATAAATGTTTATTTTATCATTTTTTAGTCGCTGAAATGCGTAATTCGCTAACGCTCTGGTCTTTTCCATTATGTAATGCGCAATTCTTCACTGAGGTTCATTAAAATAATCGGATTCTGCCTAAATGTTTGTTACAAGATATTTTTTCTTCGATTTGACCATGACTTTTCCTTTGGTTTTCATAGTTTTTACGATTGATTTCGTTTTAGCAATGTATCAATTTTAATATTTTTAGGGATTTGACGAATTTATTTACGGTTCCAATCTTCGTCTACCGGTCATTTGGGTCAAGAGTGCACGTGTCGAATATATGTATGAATCTTGTCAACATGTTGATTAAAAAATCTTCTAAAACTTTAATCTCGCGCGTGTATATGTACTTACTTAATTGGATGTAGTTTAATTAGATTTGACAGGAAGTTGGTATTTTACATGGAGCGACTGCCATCAGACCTTCACAACTCGAAAGCCGATACGCAGTTTTGGTTAAACTATAATTAAACACTTTTACTCTCTGTAGATCTAGTGATCAAGATCCAATTGGTTCTATTGAGAACTTTTTTTCCCAATAAATCTATTTTAAAAAACAACGTCACAAATTGGATCTATTGCATCTACTTACAAAATTACTAGATCCATATTGGTTCCATTAAGAATCTTTTTTCTCATTAAATCTATTTAAAAAAATTGCGTCACAAATTGGATCTACTGAGAATAAACTACGAAACTGACGTCATAAGGCCTGATTTTTAAATACAAACCACTTTTACAATAACTGGTAAATGAGAAGTCAGAATTTAACAAACCTTTTTACCTATAATTAGATAAAAATCTTTTTTTATCTTGCCATAATATTCATCTATAAATAGAAATAATTTAAACGCAATAGGTAGTTCTAATAAAATACATTTATTAACGTAGTTTATCTAGAAAATGGCCAACATTGATATCCCCATTTACAAGTTGCATCTGAGCAAACAAAATGCAATTGTCACTTTCAATACTGCTTTTACGTCGTTTGCACGATGACTTGTTAAATCTTTCCAGTCGATTACAATTTAAGGAAGTGATTGATGATTCCTGTTGTAAGATATGCAAAATTTGCGAAAATTGCACCTCATTTTTATTTATGTTAGTATTTAGATTGTGGTTCCAACCTTCCGCGGCATTATTGGTGCGATGACGCAGTCCATACACACACCAGATTTTATAATATTCATCTTTCATCCAATTATTTTCGAAATAATTAACGAATTTATTTAAATCGTTGTCAGGCATAATTTCTTTCTTAATATAATTCCAGCCCTCTTCTATACAATTTTTGCATATTTTCGAAACCCTCGGCGCGCGAGTTACACTCTCACTTGACGGATCTTGTTTAAAAGCGATTCATCTAGAATCAGCCCGAAGCAAAGCAAGAACTTTTTAATCAGAGTGAACAAATTATTGTTAGATCAAAGTAATTAATTTTGGATCTAAAGGATAAAAAGTATTACCACTGGAACCAAATGGATCTTGATCATTGGGTCTACAGAAAGTAAAAGTTCTTCTTAGAACCAAATCATCAAAATTGGATCTAAAGACAAAAGGTATTCTCACTGGAACAAAATAAATTTGATCATTGGATCTACAGATAATAAAAGTTCTTGTTAGAACCAAATCATCAGAAATGGATCTAAAGAGTAAAAGTTTTCTTAATGGAACCAAATGGATCTTGATCACTGGATCTACAGAGAGTAAAAGATTAAACATGAGGATTCTAATTTATCTACCCGTAACGATTGTCGATGATTTTATTTACGACAGCCGGGATCGACTTAACTATGCAGATACGCTGTTTTTTAATAGTATTCCACTTCAGAGCCGTCAGTTAGGTAACCGGCCACCCATCACTATTACGACGGTGCCTCACGTTGCTTAACCTTAAAAATCGTAATTAATCCACTATTACCACTGGGCTATTAGCTTCTGTACCTGTTATAAACATTTCATGCATTTCACTTATTCGGAATATTTTAAGGATATTAAAAATCATTTTTTTTTATTCTTTAATACTGCACTTTTCATTGACTAAGGGCCTATTTCACCATCTTCAGTAACGTTCCGAGTACTTACTCACATGTTTTGTGATATAATGTAAGAAAGAGACAAAACTAACTTTACTTGGTAAGTAACATTACTTGAAAGTCGTGAAATATGGCCTTAGTATTCGTTTGTATAATCTTGCATGCTCATCATTAATGTTTAATTATAAGTACGTAAAAAATGTTTGTCAAATATCTACCCTTTTATTAAGATTTAATAATAAATGTTTATTTCCCAATTTATAATTAAAATAAACCGAAGAAAGTTTAAAAAAATAAGTATACTCATAATGATAAATGAATACGTATATTCGCCTTTAAATCACATTAATTCCTACACGCGCGGATAATTTGAATATTCGTATTTATATTTCTCTTTCCATTTTTTAAAGGTTCAGGAATTTATCGGAATATCCATACAGCTATTATATTTATTTCTATTTAATTTTTAATATTGCCGTTACAATCATTGTAGCTTTCATATATTATGTCTATTAATTTTTATAATTTAAAATATAACATAAAAATATTACTCTAAAGGGAAAAAAAAGTTTTAGTTTTCACAGATACTGGTATTACTTCGCGTTTTTATTGTCATGGCAACATACTGTCATGACTTAGTGTGAAGTTCGTCCGAAACGCCAATGGCGTGTAGGTCATACGTTCCATTCCACACAGACGTTTACGATGCGTTCTGATTTTATAAAACGTCAAACATGCAGCGATGCATTTTTTTTAGAGAAAATATTCATAAAAAGTAAATTGAGGCTTCAAATTAAGACGTAATATTACAAATCTGCATGTAGGTACGGTAACATACGGTGCTTTATTGTTAAAGTAAAGAAACGTTAAATGTATTTTCGATAAATACGTATTTTTGAACGAAAATAAAATGAAAATTAATATTAAAATTATTTACTAAATTAATTGTTCCATTTAATTAATGTTTAGTCGAAAACGTTATTTTCATGAAATGAAATGTAATGAATTGTCTCTGTCATATTGGCCGCTCGTCTGGACTGACGTTAATTCCTAACCTAAAAATAATTTAATTTTGACGATTTATATGATTTTCAGGATTAGAACTTTAGATGACTATCTTATTTTTTTAATTAAGAACTAACTCCAAATTAAATATTAACTTCGGAGAATTAAAGGTCGTTCATTAATTTATAAGTACTTCAATTCGGTCTCCAATGTTGACATTGAAACCCGAGCATCGAATGACGTCATTTCACTTATTGAAATTAGTTTTAGGGATCCTTTGTATTAGATTGAGCCTCGTCTGGGGCGTACCATGTCATGCCTGGAGCACAAACTTGAAACGTTGTAGATGAGTTTCGTTCGTATCACGGACAGGGCACGGATCATGTAATATGTTACTAAACGAACGAGCGGAGCGGCAACATTTCGTCAAGATAGGATTATTCTACATTTTACCCGATCCAGACGAAACTTGGCACACGTGTTCCTTGATTTCTTTCGTAGAGTTTTTTGTTTGGGGAATAATAAAATTAGGACAAAATAGGGGAAGTAAAATTTTAAAAATTGTTATTTATGTTCGGCATCTTTTGTTGTCATATTTGTTTCGAACTCAGACAAGCGCTAGGGAGGTTACCTTGATAACGCCCAGCGAGCGTTGTATCTCCCAAGTGCGCGCGCAAGCTTTACATTGATCCATCTTAAGTTTAACTAAACCTAAGCTCAAAATGAAAATGATGGTCTGATTATAATGGTCCCCTCTGCTCGCAAGGTCTACTATTTACAGGACCACTATTATAAAATTGTTGGCACAAAATGTGCATGAAATATAAACAGTGCATGATCCGTGTCCGATCCGGGACAAGAACGACATTCGTCTACATTGTAATTTTAACTGCTGCATATAAAATGTATGTTACGTTACAAATCTGTGCCCCGTCAGGGCCAACTACGCAGTACGCCTACGCCCTGTCTAAAAATAAACCATCCCTTACCTACCCGTCCTACAATATTTTTCTCAAGGTCAAGTTGCTTCTGCAGCTTTCCTTTTAATTACAATTGATACAATATTTTTCCTAACTTAATACTAATGAATTTTAATGTTTTAATTTTTAGTTTAAATTTTAATTAAATTAAACATCTAAATGAACAAAATGGCTTCCAAAACTTTTATTAAAAAAAACTACGAATCCGTATAAACGAAGTAGACGTTTTGTTTTGTATGTAATTAGGTTAGATTGTAAATGGAAAGTCGCGTGTTTTTATAAAATATACCATACAGTCACTCTAATTTTTTATTTTTACGGGATAAAATATTATAAGACTTTTTTCAAAATTTTACATTTATAGTTTTTCAACTTGACGTTTCTAATAATTAAAAGTGCAGTCTCTAGAACGGAACGGTTTGGGGCGTGTTGCTTGAAAGTTGGGCTGTCGTCTGATGGCCGCTTCTTGTGCTAACTTCGCTGCGGTCTTACGGACCGATTTAGTAAATTTTTATGTGGATTAATATAGTGGAGAAACGGGTTAAAGCCAACAAAATAGGGGCCGACGACGTGAAATGCAAAGGAGGACGCTCTCGCACAAACAAGGGGAGTCTGAGAGTTCATAATCATAGTACAATTAATTGTTAAAGGTAGACGCACGCCGCACCAATTTCACGTTCAGTACGATACGATTGTGCTGCGGATGACCCCCGTTAACTCCTTAGAACGACCTGACTGACGTGACACTGATAGTTTTACTCAGGATTTTATCGTATTGATGATGACATACATTTGCACTACACGATTATTATCAAATTAACTTATCTTAGAAAGTTTCTTTGAAACTTTGTACGTACTTTATAAATTTCGGTCGGAAAAGAAGTTCTGACATTAAGGTAATAAGTTTCATAATAATATTAATTGTTTCGAGGTTTGCAACCGAGTAAGTACATTAAATGTGCAGCTAAGTAAATATCTGTGGATACAATGTACGATATTAGTTCAGCTGTTATTATACTCGTAATATTAGTATACAAAAATGTTTGGCCGCTTTTGTATAGTGATATATTTAAATTGGATATTTTACTCTCTAATTGAGTAGAATAATTACCGTTTAATGTTCAATCACTGTACATAAATTAAACATATAATATTGCTTTGGTGTGCATGATAATTCTTTGTGTTATAGATAGTTGTACATGTAGAGTAGCTTTGTGTATCTGTGTGGAATGTTGTGTAGTTGTGTGTGTTTGTCCCTTATTTGATCTTTAATCTATAAATTAAATAAAATATAAGTTTATAAACAAAATAATTAGTAGTTGACCATTTGTTTGCATATGTAAACTTGAGTTGAAGAGCCCAATAATACAATTCTAAAACCTAACCCTAAGATCTAGTTTGAATTTATTAACATAATGCCTTTTAATATATGAATAATAAAACAAACAATAGCTCTAATATATTTTTCGTAGTTTCACAATATGGTTTTGAAAGATTTTTGGTTTTTAGCTAGGTTTAACGACACAATTTTCAAGGTAAGTATATCTTTAAGTATATATTTAATTTCCACATTAAATACCTCATATAAAAAAGTAAAATTATCAAGTTGAAATAAGTTAAACAGTTTCACAACCACTGTAATATTGTAGATAGATCTAAAAGTGAATCCATTTTGAAAAAAAAATGTCAACTTTATTCAAGAAATAAAGTAATAAAGTATGTGGTTCTCAACTTTAATGTCAAGTTTATTTCACGTCAAAATGTTACTTACAATTTTATTTTAATAAAGTAGGTAATTGTTCAATCCAAGGTTAAAATAAATTTGCAATTATAAGAAAAGGTTATTTTATGTCCAACCTGTCTCATATATTACTTTTTATGGTCATTTAGCAAAGTAGATAATGAATATGTGTAACCTATAAGTTCAAAGTAGATGGTAATAAATATTGTAGTCTTAAAGTTGCTATTATGTAATTTTAATTCATAATTCAAAATTATTTATTCATATATGTCCTCAAAGAATCACATAAGAAACTCAAAAGTGAATCTATATAATTTTACTTTTTTTCCGTGGTATGACAACCCTACTAAAATTGAATGAGTGAGACAAGAAGCCAACATAATGCATGTACATGTTGATCAGTGTTGATTTGAAAATGTAATTTGGTACTACAGATAATAACGCGAGAGCAAGTAGCGTCGGGCGCGCGAGGGATGACAGCTCCAAGAAGGGTAATGCAAGCACCACACCGGATTGCAGCAAGAGGACTAACATGGAATCCCTAGCGCAGGGCGACCACTTCGATGGGAAGGACTCCTCCTCACAGGAAAAGGGTATGTACTCTCGCATATCTATAATAATAATCTCCTAACCAATTTTGATTACTCCTTGTTTGTTTCGAATAGGCTCCAAAATTACTAGACCAATTTAAAAAATTCTTTCACTATTCAATTTTTCACTTATCAGAGAGTACTTTATCCCACTATGCCCTTTTGAAAGAGAACTATGCAGGTGAAACCGCGAGATGCTGCTAGTATAATGAAATTTATGTGCATTCAGTTTGTCTCCATGATGTCATTGCATCGAATAATAAGTCGCTTATTACCATTTCCAACGCATTGGATTGGCCTGAATACAAGATGTAAAATACAAAACAAATGACCAATCTGTCTGTGTAAAGTATCAGACTTGTGTTCAAGTTTATTTATACTCTTGTTATTTTCATTTTATATTCCACATCAAAGTTTTATGAAGTGAAAATGTTTTACTGTTCAAAAATGGCCGAAAATATAGGTAAATTGATACTTTTTTATCTACATTTGAGTGCTGTCTCAATATTTAAACACTATTTAATTAAGAGTATAGTAAATAGTGTAACTCCTAGCTTTATTTAATTAAGTATATGGTAAATAATGTGACTCACAAGTTTAAATCATGTTACAGAAAGCACCCAGATAAACAGCTCAGTGGTGTCATCGACCCAAGATGAAGCTGCTGGTAGTAGCAAAAGATCATATCCGGAAGAGAAGCAAGAACCAGATGTTCTTGATGAAGAACTCGCTAAGAGGAAGAAGAAGAGCGAGGAAAAAGACAAGGAGTTGATGGGGAAACCGGCGCCAGTGTCCCGCAGCGGACCCGGCCGGTACGACAACATACTAACACTAGACTAAGGGCTAACAGTTTTATGTTTATTTTATTATTATTTTTTGGGTATGAATGTGTGTGCGCGTAGTTTCTGATACCCTAGTTAATAGAACTAGGGGTCAGTTGCTATTAGAAGATAGAGTGATAGATTGTTATTTTATGAACAAGGGCTTGCTATTAGTTCTCAATATTACAAGGCAAAATTTTGAAATACCAGCCTATTGCCCGGCAGCAAGCCGCCTGGACCGGCGAGCAAGACAGGTGCCGCGCCGCTGGGCAAAGGGTCGCAGGGCAAGGGCAGCTCCTCGGGGAAAGTGACGTCGCAGGGGAAGGGGGGCTCCAGCAAGCAGTCCACATCACATCAGGTAAAAGTAATGTGAAAGATTTATTAACCTATCTATGTTTGTGTGTAGTTTTGATTGTGCTAAAAGCATGTTTGTTAAAACTGGCATCAGCTGGTATATTATGATGTTGCTAGCCAGTTAGCCAGAGATCTAATTTGTCAGATACCCCGACAATAAATGCATGTGATAAATCTTTGATCAATGTTATACTTTGGATGTATAAATGGGTGTGTATTCTGATCCCCACATACTGACACTAGCATCAGCTCCTAAATGTCAGATAGTGTTTATTATAAATGTTCTAGAACAAGCTACAAAAAGAAATTGCTTCATAAATGTAATATTAATATTATCAATGAAATGACATAATCTACTTGTGATAAGATAAGATGAATACAAAAAATGTTTGTCCAAGGGTAAATCTGGAAGCGGGAAGGGATCCGGCTTGGGGAAGCAGGACAGGAAGAGCCCCGTGGCGAGCCCCAAGAACAAGGACGACGACGGAGACGACAACAAGACGAGCGAGGCCAGCGCGCCCAAGGTGCCCCCGCTCAAGATCGTCATCCCCGGGGGAGGCGCCGCCGGCCGGAACGACCAGGAAGGTGAAGGTAATTTTTGTATTTAGATGTTGTGACTCGCTTATTAACTTCACATACAATGTCTTATAGTACAACACAAAATTGTACTTTTAATAACTAATGAAAACATGTTCTTTTTTTCATTATAAAATTGTGATATATCACGGATAAAAAGGTAAAATTCCATGATAATAATACGATTGAATGACATTGATCCCTGTAACGGGACTTGGCTGTTTTATGTTTGCATGATCGGAGAGCTTGCAGTGTGCCTGCAACTGCCAATTGCCATGTTTCTTTATTTTTATATGCATTGGTGTTGCCTGAATGTTTGTATTTGAATATTTCTTGATACGAACAGTTTAAGTTCAGTGATATTAATACGGGTAGGTGGTTCAGGGCAACGAGGCGGCGGTAAGGGGCGCGGCGGAGCGTCGACGCTGCCGTACGTGATCCCGTGCACCACCGACGCCGGGCAGACGTCGGACAGCTCAGACGGTAACTGTGACGATAAAAGGGGGGGCGACGGCGGGAAGGTATGTACGCCAAAGGTATGTTGTACCACTGTATAACATGTCTTGTTATTTTTAGTTTTTTATTATTATTTGAATTTTTCGAAACTTTTAGATGTTTGTACACTTTACTATAGTGTACAGTACACACAAATTATAAATTAATGCCAAAAAGTATATTAATACTGAAATTCTTAATAATTTTAATATGTCATGTGTAAAATAATGTTCTCAATTAAGTGACCAATAATGGTCTTTTTGAGAACACACTTTACTGCAAAAGAAATAATATTTTATTTTATTTTTATTATTCAGTTGAATTGTTTGTTCTTGTATGTCTATAGTTTTTAATTATTATGTTATTTATACTATTATTTTCATGTTTTATTTCTTGGGTTCCAATGTCGATACAATCACAGTCAACAAACAAATAATATTAACTGTGTAGTTTCACTATTATAATTGTGAAAACTTTTTAATGTCATTGACTATCCCAATAATATCAGCTTTTAAATTAAAGCCTAAAAATTTTCATATTATTCTTTTCTTTAATGGCATTCAGGGCAGGCCATATTGCCACAACTCTGCCAATGTCATGAATATTATTATTACTACTATTACTCACCATAAACACATGGATAAGTTAATAAAACATTAACTTATAAGACATGGAACCCTTAGGCGTTCATTCATATGATTTTTTACCTTTACTTTGTAATATTTATTATGATTTTGTGTGGGAATACACCTGGACGTAAGTTTAAGAAGGTTGTTCCACAGCCGGGTCAGAGGGTCCTGCGCTCTCACAAAACCAACGAGGATAAGGACAAGGAAAGGACCTCGCCCCACGCCAACGCTAACAAGAGCCCTAACACTGTAAGTAATCATATTTTCTGAAGCCCGGTCGTAATTCAATGAAAATTTTGTACGTTGAACTGTAGCTATCTATCTCTCTCGCACCTGCGTCCTGCCCGCACAAGATACAATAGCGAGTGGGACGCATTCTCTGTGAATTACGACTGGGCTTTAACTCCTTTTTATATACTCTTATTTACCGCGGGGCGCAGCTAGTAGGCTATATTTTGTTCCCATATTGTCACGGAAACGGGAACTACACCGGTGAATTAGCGGCCTGTTGCTAGTTATTAATACATGGTTGTAAATGTTGTAATACCCAAATATCTTACTTTCAGGGCCAAGATGATCACACTGTGTCATCATCAAGGAATGACCCAGGTAAGATATGCAACTAATAATTATTAATTAGATTAAACCATCAGCATTTATCATTCATCATCAGCATTCATCATTCGTGATCAACATACATCATTCATGATCAACATACATCATTCATGATCAACATACTTCATTCATCATCAGCATTCATCATCATCTTAGTAGTCGCCCACTGCTGGTCAAGCCTTTCTTACTTCGCGTCACTATTGCATTGATCACACGTAGCGAGTAGAGTGGCGAGACAGTGCCCTCGGCCGAGCGCTCGCTATTTGTGAACACATGGCCGAGTGCTCGGCCGAGCGCTCGGCCTAGAAACACGCCGAGACAGTCACTCGGACCCCGTTCTATTTACTAGGCCGAGTACCCACCCCCCCGCTTCCCCGCACTGTCTCGCTCGGTCACTCGGTGGATCTAAACACGCACTCGGCGTGCATTCGGCGACCACTCGCCACTCGGTGCGTATATGTACCCCGCAAATTTTGCGTCCACGTGATAAAAACGTAAAAAAATGTCTGGTAAATGGGATTTAGACACTACAGTGAAATTTATACAACTGTATAAATTGCATCCCTGTTTATGGGATTTCTCCTCAAGAGACTATAAAAACAAGCAGAAACGTGATGCAGCGTACATTTCTATTGTAGAAGAAATGAATATTTCGGGCTTTACCATTCAAGAAGCTAAAAATAAAATTAAGAATTTAAGATCCACATACTCACAAGAATTAAAAAAAATTCAAGAATCCAAAAAATCTGGAGCGGGTGTACATAATGTATATGTGTCAAATATAAAATGGCTTCATGAGATGGAGGAGGTGTTTTCAAAGGATTTAAAAAAACAAGTTTATGAAAACGTGAGTACCTACTTTATTTTTGTTCAAATAAGTTTATAAGTACTTCGTTTATTTTAGAATTGTCTTTTTTGGGAAATTAAATAAAGTGCATTCACTGTGTTTTTTCGAGAATTTTTTATTTAAATAGTTTAAATTAAATGAAACATTTGGTACTTATCGTTATGTGTATTTTGAAATCAGTGCTGTAAGACAAGATTTTATTACGAATATTATTGTTTTACGATAAAGGACAAGGCTAAAATAAACGTAGTATAAATTCAATTAATTTATTATTATTACGATATCATTCTGTTTTGCCACGAAACAGCTCATATTCCACTAAAAAAATCTGCATAGTTCTCACGCAACTGTCTTGCTGTTCTTGACGCATAGTTGCTGTTGTGGTCGGTGATAGATGGTAGACCAGATATGAGTTCTCTTCTCCAAGTACCTTCAATAATGTTTCCTGAATTAACATCTTCCTCGTCAACGCAGCCCCTTGGGAAATAATGGCTGGTGCTTGTGAGACGTAACGTCCCATAAACTCCTAAAAAGTCCCATAAAGTCCAATGAAGTCCCATGAAGTCCCATAAAGTCCAATGAAGTCCAATGAAGTCCCAAGAAGTCACATAAAGTCCCATGAAGCCCCATGAAGCTCCATGAAGTCCCATGAAGTCCTATGAAGTCCCATAAAGTCCCAAAAGTCTCATGAGGTCCCAAGAAGTCCCAAGGCCAAAATCCCAAATCTCAAATCTCTATTTTCCGCAGTACATGCGAAAATGAAAGCCACTTTATGGCTAATTTGGTATACCTTGAGTTGGGTTTTTAGGGATTTCTAGGGATCTCTAATATTTTCGAGTTAAAAATTTAGCCTATGTTACTCAGGGATAATGTAGCTATCCAACGGCAAAAGAATTTTCGAAATCGGTCCAGTAGTTTTTACGGTTATCCCCTACAAACAAAAATACAAAAATACAAAAATCCAAAAATACAAATCTTTCCTCTTTATTATATTAGTATAGATGTAGATAAGGGAGACTGGGGACACTTGATTCCCTATTTTTATTTTTATCGCTAATTCCAAGAGATTTTTAGTTTTTTTTTTATATTTTTTAATGTATTATACTTCCCGGTTTAGAATTTCAATATTTATCAAACATTCGAAAGAGGCCAAGTTATTTTTATATTTCCGGTCATAAATTAATAAATTATCAACTCTTCCTGATATAATATCAGGGAGAGTAGTTTTCGGCCCAAATATCATGAAAAAATACCAGTTCACCGTACATTTGGGAAATTTCTACTGTTATTACCGATTAAAATATCTATAATGAAGTGTCCTTAGTTTTCCCTATTTCTTAAATAAAATTATGAAATCATTCTGTTTTGCCACGATACGGCACCTGCCCCACTGAAGAACTCTGCATATTTATCTCGAAGCTCCCTTGCTGTACGTGCTGCATTGTTGGTGCTATGATCAGTGATAGTTGGCAAAGTAGCTATAAGTTCTCGCCTCCAACTCCCCTCAGAAACGGATCCTGAATCTATATCTTCTTCATCAACACAACCCCTTGGAAAGTAATGGCCGGGACTTGTGAGACGTAACCAATTGTGCAGCGCACATGAGGCGCGAATAATTTTATCGGTGGTTTCGTCATTAGTTGGTATGGGTTTTTGAAAAATTCTAAACCTGCTTGCCAGAATACCAAATGCATTTTCGACGATTCTCCGTGCTCTAGAGACTCTGTAATTGAATATTTTTTGTTTCGTTGAAAGATTTGTGCCACTGTATGGTTTTAATAAATATGATTTTAGTGGAAACGCATCATCTCCAACTAAAAATCCTCCTTTTGGAAGCAAATTATTCTCAAGATCACTACGTAATTTACTGTTTTTGAATATCCCCCCATCTGAATTTCTTCCATTAGCCCCAATATTTACATATCGAAAACAATAGTCATGATCCACCACAGCCATCAAAACCACACTGTTGGAACCCTTGTAATTAAAATATTCACTTCCACAATTCGGTGGTGCTTGAATTATCACATGCTTCCCGTCTATAGCGCCGTGGCAACCAGGGAAATTCCACCTTGTTCTGAAGCCTAATTCTATTTCTTTCCATTCTTCATTGTTCTGCGGTACCTGAAACAATAATTTATTTTCATTTCATTTCACAGATTCCTGGTCCTACTAATGAAGACACAGTTTCTCAGAACAGTAGCTTTGCCACATCTTCGCATCCAAATATCAACCAGGAAGTATTAGCTAATACAAGCAACGACCAGCAAGCACCACTTACTGTAACTACGACTGCCACTGGAAATACTGCGAGAGCTAAAAAGAGAACTAAAGAAATTTTTCAAGCTGTTTCTGATCTCAAAAAGTTAAATGATGGGATAAATTCTGAGAGTGAAACCGTATCTGATGTGTTTGGAAGGAGTGTTGCGTTACAACTTAAGAATTTATCGGCAGAGAATGCTCTAATAGCACAAAGTAGAATCCAGAATATTCTGACAGAATTTGGGATAAAAGAACTTAGACAAAGAACTACTTCGTCTTTTTCTAATCACAGCTACCAAACACAGTCTTCTGTATATTCAGACACGACTAATGACTATTATCAGTTTGATGAAACTTATGTGGATTCTCCGCCACAACTACCAACACCAGCTTCCTCTACATCGCAAAGAATCTTTGCTGCATCATCCACTCCAGTGCCTAATGTCAACGCTACGCCAGATTCTATAAGCACTAATGACATTGTAGCAGCTGCGATGTTTGCAGCTATGGAAACAGATGGAAGACAAGTTTGATTTTTATTTTTGTTTTTTTTTTTGTACCCTTTGTTTGAAATTAATAAAAAAGTAATAAATTCACTCAAGTTTTATTTTAGTATGTTAGAAAAAAGTACGTACCTTTAAATAATTTTCCAAATAAGTAAATATTGCATCCATGACTTCCGGTATGAGTGATGATATTGCAGCCCGAGATACTCTGTAAAAAGCCTGCAAATAACGGTAGCTCGCGCCAGTTACCAAATAGCATAACGCTATTTGTAGTTTAGTCTTTGCACTTATAGCTTCTCTCATGACTGTATCTTTCCTTTGTATCAATGGAGTAATATTTCCTAACAATGTGTCAAAATGTTGTACATCCATTCTTAAAAGCATTCTGAATTCATTAGGATCTTCTAACTCTAATTCATTAAAAACAGTGTTTGTGGCGCCAAAACTAGATCTTCTCAAAATCCATGGCCTTGTCCAAATGCGGCGTTGCTCCTTTTCCAGCAGTTCATTTAATTCTTCTACTAATAGTGGAATAAGTAACTTTGTATATTTTCTAATTATCTTTTTACGATCCATCATATCCGAATTGTAGTCTCAATAGAACTGAACTGACTGTGCTTATTTCAAAACGTGTGTGAACAGCTACTCGCTTACTACACTGTCTCGGCCGAGAAACATTTTACTGTCTCGCCACTCTACTCGCTACGTGTGATCAATGCATATATCAGTATTTCTTTAACAATAATATCTGCCCATTGTCATTAATTATTATCAACGTATTATCCGGTCCATGTTAAGTGTGTCAGATGTTCAATTAGGTCAATGATGGTGATGAATGTCCGATCCATTTAAGTATAGGGATGAAATACTGTTTCAACTTAATTATAGCTAAACTCTATATTTAAAATACCAATTTATCCTCATTCCATAATTGTTAATAAGTTCATAACACAATTTTGACTTCAATGAGGAAATCAACCCAAAAGTTCGTTTCGTAAACGCTCTTTACGTAAACTTTCTGACGTCTTTTACCGCTGTATTTCGCCACCGTAATCGTAGAAAATAGGAGTTTTTGTCCATTCACTGTTTGTTTAAGCAAGGAAACGGGCTTGGATTCCCTTCAATTTCAATGGTGATTAACCCGAAGCCTACTAGTCCAAGTCCAATAAATTGGTGACCGACTTTTCTTTTTAAATTCCTATATGCTATTTCACTAGAACGTCTGAATTTAGGCCTTTAACTCGGATTGCGTTGAATTTCAACAGTGAATAACATAAGTTCCTAATTGATCTCTATTCGTATGTCTGTGTGTAGAGCTGCACCCGCGCAAGAGGAAGCTCAAGGCGTCGAAGGAGAGCCACCGCGACTCGAAACACGGCGAGTCGGCGCCCGAGAGCAGCGCCGCGCACAACGTCACCCACTCCAACCCCTACCAGATGTATCTGCATATTCGCTCGCAGGTCCGTTCATCTGTCAGTCAGTTCATTTCGTAAAAGAATCGTTATTTCTTTATTTATTAGGGGTATCAACAGCTTGGTAAAACTAAGAAATTAGAAACATTATAAAGCAAATAAAAGCCAATAACAGATACCCGATTGATTATGATTGATTATTTTCTCTGCGCCGGGTTACAACTGTGTACAAGTACAAGTGACGCCGCGAGGGGTGAGGGGCACTTTCAGCGGGAGGCACGGAGTGACCATACTGTACGCTAGTACTCATTATTATACTGTGCGATTACAATACTTATAGCGAGGGCTCACTGCGGCTTTTAGTAGAGATGCAGTCGCGATACTATCGCGTATATGCATCGATACAGTTGCGATGCAGTCGCTATCTGTGCGTTTACGCCCGGTGGTCCTTAGACCGTATTCAGACAAAACAAACTGAGCCTGACTCTGACGATAATTTCACGTAAACATTGGGACTTACAGTGAGGCTGCTCGCAGTCGGCGGCTGACAGTCAGTCAGTCTGAGTTTTATTTTATGTGTACTATTGGTGTAAATTAAAAGTATTATACCAATAAACACATACATACTATTTCCAGATCGACCGTCGTCAACGCGCCCTGTTTCCGGTGAAACCGAAACCGCCAAAGGACTTTAAGCAGTACCTGATGAACAGGTGCACCTACACGCTCCAGAGCAATGTCGAACCAGAGCCCCAGGTGGAGATACCGCGCACTCTGCCGCCGCAGATGGCCAGTGAATACACTCTGCAGGAGAAAGAAAGGTACAGTACAATGTTTTTATATTTAATTGATTCACTTATACGACCGCATCGCTGTAGACACATTTTTGGTTATCAGATCATACCAAATTTTTGGATTTCACAGAGTCGATAAACTGAATATAAAATATTTTTAACGAAATAACAGTATTTGTTTTGTTAATTTTTTTCCGCCTGGATCTAAGTTTTGGCTCTATATTTCATTTGTATTTTAAGTGAATAGCACTCAAAGATGTATTCTACTTTAACTAAAAGAATAATGTTTTTGGAGTATATTTGTTCTAATGTGTATATTTTCTTAATGGAAAAATAAATGATTTGTATTTGTTATATACAGAACCCGTCTGCGTATACAACACCTAGTGGAGAAAGAGAAACTTGTGCTGGCCGTCGAACAAGAGATACTGAGGGTGCACGGGCGCGCCGAACGCGCTGTGGCTAACCAAGTAATATACAATAACAATAATATAATAGTTATTGTAGTTAGTTGCGTTATACCGATGTAGGATGACCGAGCGGTGTAGTTGGTTACCCTGTCTGTGGGTCCAAATCCCACCCAAAACAAACATCTATTCTAAGTATGTATTTACAAAAAAAGTATTGGTATGTGGTCTACTATCCATAACTTTGCATAGTCTGGGACAGATGGCGATGTGTGATATCTTTATCAGCCTATCCCAAAATACACTACTGAGCCCATATTTATGTTTGCTATGTCCAGCCTCTTCCTTACTCCGTGTGCACAATGCTGCGTGACCGCGAGGTGTACAACGTGTTGGCGCCGGAGCAGGAGGAGAAGCGCAACGCGCAGCGCTCTCGCTGCAACGGCCGACAGATCAACTCGTGGCTGCAGGAGGTTGATGACAAGTGGGAGAAGATCAAGGTATAGCTTGTAGATACGATGTTAGGGTTATACAAAGCCAGCACTGGCATTAACAGCCATCACTGGCCAACAGGCCACTTGCAATAGTGCACTCAGCCTAGACGGGGCAGGGATTTCTTGTTATTGACATCATATAAACAGTGTCAGTGTTGGCTGCCTCCTGCTTGAGGAAGATGAGAGACGCATTGTCCAAAATACCTGGGCCAGCGCTGGCTTCTCTGACTACTGGCGCCAGCGTCACTGGCTACGTATAAACCTAACTTTGAATTAATATACATACCTAGCTAGACTTGTCTGAACATGTTTGTTGTTGTGGCAGGAGGGAATGCTTCGACGTCAGCACACGGAGGCACAAACTCTGCACGCAGTACAGATAATGGGGTGGGAATGGAAACTGAAGGAGCTCGGGCTTTGCGACTACAAGACCGCGCCAAAGATCGACCCGACCCACGTGCCGCAGTTGCACGTTTCGAATTTTGACTTGCCCGCTTGAATTTGAGTTGATATTGCCTCAGTTCAACAAACGTCACCATTCTATCGGTGACGGTTTATTATTATTTATGATCTATAACGTTATAACATCGATTGGTAATAAGAATCAAGCGGAGCTACGAAATTGGATTTTAATACTCTAAATTTCTCAACTGCTGTTGAGCCTTCTATGGGTTCTCCCGCGTCTCAGTCGGCCGGGCGCCGGTGATTCAATTCCTTACGACTACACACCACCACCGTGCTCTAGCCAATACAACTAGAGAGTACATCGAATCATCTGTTCTCGGAAGATTGGATACATTTTGGGTTCTTATTATTTGAAGTTATATCTTATTTTTCACTCTACAGTGATACTTCGGATATTTATCTTTATTTTATAATTTTAGTTGTTATAAGATTGACATTATTTTATTAAATCACTGTATTTATAAGTTATATACTTATCGAATGTTAAATCAATGTGTTTAAAGTAGTCAACCAAAAAAAACTAAAAAATTAAAAGAAAATTAAAAAAAAAATGTGTATGTGAATGTAGTAAATTTTTGTGTAAAGATTTATTCTCACTCTTGCGTTATTCTTACTGGTGACCGTCACCGGTGAGCATTTTCCTAACTTTTGACGACTCGCACAAGAATGCGATGAGAAAGTTTTCCTATTACAATAAAAATCTGGAATTATATAGGACTGGTTATTTAAAAAAATATATCATTTTTTGAATTTTTTCATTCAGTATACAAATCTTCATAAATATTCAGTATACAAATCTTTTTTCAGATATTATATCTTTATTATGTGAGAATATAAATCTTTACCTGTATTTTATCTAAAATAAATGTTTACGTATTTTATTCTCTTATGTAAGAATTTTGGCTTGTCACGGCATACTTATCTCATGTGATAACTTATTACAGTTATCACACTAGTCTCATTAAGCTTTATTTTTCTAATACAAGGCAATCAATATTGCCTAATTAATGATTAAAAATATGTCTCAGATATTTGATCATTTTATTTATATTGATGAAACAAACTATATTATGTTTCCGTGTTCCGGGAGGCCCGTTACGCCATTCGGTCTATAAAATCATAAATGATTGTCTATCGCTTTCGCCGTGACAAACCAATTAGAAGTAATTTTATCTCTTTTAAAATTATCTCAATGTATATTATTATTTGCATTTTATATAAGAATAATCAAGATCGTTACTATTTATTTCTGCTTCGGTATAAAATCAGACCAAATTATAGCCGGTTTGACTTGTTTTAATATAATATTATAGTCATTTATTAATATTTAAAATTGTAGTACACAGTTTAATAAAGATCTCAATGTGATTCTGGTGGTTTTATTTATAGTTGTTTATTTTCCTATAACATTTTAGGATTAATGTCTAGTGGTTAGTGTGGGTCCCGTACGTTGTGTCGAATGACGTTGTAGCGAATGGTCGCTGTGGCGAAAAAATTTTTGCGTGGTACGCTGGAGCGAACGGTCGTTGAAGCGAATGTCACCAGGGCGAATGACACTGGAGCGAAGAACGTTGTGGCGAATGACGTTGTTGTAGTGACAGGTCGTTGTGGCGAAAACTTTTCGCGTGGTACGCTGGAGCGAAAGGTCTTTGGAGCGAATTCCACCAGGGCGAATGACACTGGAGCGACGAACGTTGTGGCGAAAATGTTGAAATTACATGAAATGAAATTACATAATATGCTATTACTTTAAAACGACAGAAAGTAAATATATCGTATTAGGTTTTTAACCTGTAATGGTAGATGTAAGTGAATGTAAAATAAATAAAGCAACAGTTGAATATGAGTAGATATCTACTATGTATTTGATTATACGTTTTTAGTAAAAGTATTTTTAATTGGTTCTGAAATAAAACGGATATACATGTATATTTGTACTCCGCTTTTATAGCTTTTAACGTGATGTTAGTGCTATAAGATATTTTTTCAATTCAAACCAGTCGTTCCTGAGATTAGCACCTTCATTCAGACAAACCTTAGCTTGATAATATATGTACAGATTAAAACAATATACAAATTCAAATATTTATTTACACACTTTGAAACAGTCTAAAAATTATATCACACAACTGATGCAAGAACTACAAAATAAAATACTTAGGGCACCTAATAATAATTTACAAATAAATGCTATAAATATTGTACAATCTTCAGCAATTATTAAATCTTGCTATATAGTACAACTGTTCAGCAATAGGGATGACGACAGGGTGGACAAAATGAAAATCTAATTAGTCAGATTTCGGAAAAATATTAGTAACGTATTTTTTGTTTTATCAAATTCATAAAGCTGGTTTAGTTATAACGCATTAAAGGTTACGAATGGGGGCTTGTGACGATAATTCTAGATGAAAAGTGCACATAGCTGTGACATCACCTGAGTTTTCTATGCACTGTATCGTCTTTAATACTTGTTTGTATAAAAAGGAGATATAATTAATATTTTTTAGTCTACATCCCTATTATTAAATGTTGCTATAAATATAGTACAACTCTGTTCAGCAATTATCAAACTTTATCTTAGAGTAGGGGTAGCTTTTTGATGAAGTAGCGATGCCACATGATGGCTGTGAACACCGACAGAGAGTACCAGGTGACTACGTATGAGAAGTGTTCGTTCCTCAGAGTGACTCTGGTCTGGTTGGGGATCGGCCAGCCTTCGGGAGGATCCCTTATACCCTTTGCGTCAAGCCAGACGGGGTAACAGCCAATGTACTCGCTCATTTGTTGGAGATCCCTAAAAAGATTTCAATTGTTAAATATTCTTACACAAAAATATAGTTAGTAACGTTATTCAATTATGGTTATTAGTACTAAATTTTGATGTAAGGGTTTTTTTTATAAATCATAATATTTTATACATGTACAACAAAATTCAGTTCTTGAAATAAAATATTAATTACTAGCTGCGCCCCGCGGTTTCACCCGCGTAGTTCCCGCTCCCGTGGGAATTTCGGGATAAATCATAGCCTATGTTCTTCCTCGGACCATAAGCTACCCTTGTACCAAATTTCAAGTCAATCGGTTCAGTAGTTTAGCCGTGAAAAGGTAACAGACAGACAGAGTTACTTTCGCATTTATAATATTAGTAGGGATAAAAGAAACATGCATTAGTATGATGTATAGCATAGTTTCTAATACCCAAGATACAGTTAGTAAATCTAGTTAGGGGTCAGTTGTTATAAGAATATAGCGATTCATTTATATTACTAGTTAATTGTGAAAAGTAAGTTACCTATAAAACCAGGACCCTTTCTCTGGATGGTTCTTAGGCATGAACGGAGCTCGTTTCTCCGTGAGTCTGACCACGCCAGTCAGTTCAACCTCATGATTTATAAATGACGGTTCACGTTTCTCTCTTGGTTTCATACTCTGGTGTATCCAACCGCGGTTCACTAATATTACCTGTCTGTGAAAAAAAAAAGACTATTTAAGTACACATTTTGTCAAGTGCCTAGTAGTTTGAGTTGTCTAGAAGCAAGACAGTTTATTAATGTGTCTGTATGTTACAAATCTAAAAACTAAAGTGACCCATTCTTTCATATACATTATATACCTACATAAATATACTATTATATATATATTTTACAAATAACTTTACTAATATAAATCATTTTTGTTTTCCTTTTGGAATCAAACAAATATAAAGCCTAAAGTTAAGATACATTACTCAAAATCTAAGAACTTAAAAAATATCATAGTTTTGTTTGCTTCAAAAAAACTGAGCAAACTTTCTAATTACTGAACAAAATAACTATGATTTTGTACACATTTTAAAATCTGTGTGAAATAAAAGCAAATGTTGTCATACCCAGTCTCAGCAAGCATGAATGGTGTGATGACCAGCCAGCCCTGGTTCTTCTTAGGGTCTGACATGAGAGAGCCCACCCTTTGCGATGGACCATACTCATCAATGAGGGCCCGTGGACCGATCAGTATCTCTTTTTCATGAAGGAACTTGCCTCGGACCTTCACTGGACAGTATTCCAACTTTTCGAGCTCGGAGAAACTGAAATTGAATATTAATATGGTTGAATATTATTTGTTATTAATAATTTAATGTGATCAGGTATAAGAACCTTACTGCGGGGCACATCTATTATAAACAACATAACATAATCATTCACTACATCATCTCATTATAGTAACTGACCCCTAAGTTTGTAACTTGTATCTTATATAAAACTTAACTTAATAGTAAATTGAAATTGTTTGCATTTGCAAGTAATAAAGCTGTTGTTTATTTTTCTTATGAATTTTATAATAAGTATTATGTCTGCTTGTTACGCACAGTTAAACAAAAAAAAAAAAATGAAATCATACTAAGAGACAACGGAAATAAGGTAATTAAATTGTACAAATCGCCAGCAACAAGAATACTAACTCTTTAGGAATATCTTTCGGAATGGCGTTAGATTTTGATTGTAGAATATCAATGAGGTTCATCTTCCACTGCAGCCTGTACACCTGCCACGAGCCGAGACCGAATGCACTGACTGGTATCATCTGGAATATACATTAGGATATTGTTTTAATAAGGTAGGTGTATGTAAAATTTAAGTACTTATAGTAGGTTTATGAAGTATTGAGCCACGGAATATCTTCCTCTAAGTTTTGAGTGGCGCAATACCCTTGTAATTCTTTATTGTTCACATAATACATATAGTAATAAAAGGAAAATACAATAAAGTTCATGTACATAGACAAGCTCAATTCTAAATAGAGTTTTCTGCAAGGAAACCTTAGATCATAGAGGTTGTAAAATAGACAGGATTATATTATAGTGAGGAGAAAGTAGCAAATATATTTTAATATTTAATAAAGCTAAATAAGATACAAAGTCTGCTAGACATGTTCTCAGCTCTAACAAGGTTTACGAAACACTTTTATAACCTTACCAAAAGCACCCATTTGAGGAACTCCAAAGGTTCCTTCTGGTTTTGGGCGTTTTGCATTTTAATAGCATTAGCAATATTAGTGTTCCATCTCACATTGTTTTGTGGTAAACTCTTACAAACATAGTTAGCTGATGTTAACTGCCGCGAAATTTTACATAAGCTTCGGAGCATTGTAGATTATTTTGGCTGTTTGGACACTCAAAATTCTCTTGAAGATTGATTTTTATAGAAGAAAGTATAGTAGTGTGTTTATATATATATCAACGTTAAATAATAGAATTTAATTCTAGCAGGATGAACAAGTGGTGAAACGAAATTCGAACTTTCGAACAATTTTTTTTCACCCGACTGACTTACAGCTGTTTTGTTTGGTATGTCAATCTGACACTTGCCAAAGAACTGTCATTTTCAAAATCTCATTTTGTTGTCATTGTCCGCTGCAGCGCTGCAAGGTCATTCTAGGTCACCATAGTTCAACGACCTTCGAATATCCTTCAAATAGTACCTAACAAAAAAAATATGTAATTTTAATAGTTATGTACTTAGATAAGTAATTACATTACACTACATAAATAAAAATATGACTAAAAATCAATTGCCGTGCGTTAGTCGTATAAAACATAAAAATACTCGACTTAAATTAAATACCTACCAAACTACCTATCAATTCGTCTTTATCTGCTTACATGTAGGATACCTAGTGGGTGTTTAAAAGATATCTAACACAGGAAACGGAAGCAAATTGGGAAAATGGGGCTAATATACAAACCAGTGGCGAGGGGTCCATACAAGACGATTCCTACCGTCTTCCCTTTTGAAAACAGACCAACTTACACTACTAAACTCTAAATTATCTAACACTCATACTTCAACTCTATATTAACGACACCTACTTACTTATAATCACATAAAATATCTGTTTTTAATACCTAAATCAAATTAAAATAATAATTCACGAAAAGAATACATAGCGTACAACATTCATCGCATAAGAAACGATCTAACTACCTCATACTGAAACAAAATCATAATAATCATTAAATCCTAGGAGTTACGGTTCAAAATCGCTTGGAAGCACCTAGCGCTATACAAAGTTACAATACACCTACATCGTATAAGAAACGATCTAACTACCTCATACTGAAACAAAATCATTATAATCATTAAATACTACGAGTTACGGTTCAAAATCGCTTGAAAATAAAACGTTTTCCCTTGCAGGTCTAGCGCCATACAAAAGCGTATTCACAACTACATACAAATGAACCGTTCCGATACAAAATTCACGCACACATTGAAACATATTCGCACAAATTCACGCCCAAAAATAAGACGCTCGGCCACCGTCTTGCTACTAGATACTATTAATTATTCTGTGCCAACCAAGGATCAGACCAGAGAAAGAGAGAGAAAGAGAACACGGCTGTTGACGTTTTGCAAAGCGTATTCGCGTATGTCAACTTGTCAAGTGTCATGCCATTTAAGTTTTCGCGCGTTGTAACAGTTTGTTTTTGTTTTGTTGATTTTAACGATTTTATATGATAATATTATTTACGCGACTTATTGTTTTATGTAGTATTTGTAAAGTTATTATTTCATATACCTCAATGTAAATTTGATATAATTAGTGAGTTAAATACCTAAATTCGATATTATTGGTTTTTGTGTTGTGAAGTGTGAAAGTTAAAATAAAACAAAACAAAAGTTTATTGCATATTGAGCAACTGTTGCTTACTGGATAACCTGCTAGGTGAGAATAATTTATTTAGTAAATTGGACTTAAAATACTACTTGAAAGTAGGGTGATTTCTTGATAAGTAATAATAATAATCTTTTTAGATTGATTTCAACTAAAGGTTATCAAACGACCTGTATGAAAGTATACTTGTATTGTTCTTAAAACTGCACAGTTTTTTAAAATTGAATAAGTATGTTAGTCTACTGAAATAGGTTCAACTTGTACAACTGAACTTTTATACCAAATTGCATGCATAATTATGATGATTGCAACATACTTTTTGTTGCATTTTTTAGTTTAAATTTAAATTACATCATAACTATTACACACATAAAAATATGAATGAATTAAATGTAGTGAAATATAATTTATTTAAATAATAAAATAACTTAAGAGGCAGAATTAAAACTAATACTTAAATGAAACATATTTCTTTGCACCTCCAGTGCCACCCATAAGTAGAAGTTAGTTAAATTAGTTATTAATAGTTAGTTCTGTTATATAAAGGAGGCAGCAACTTCAGAAAGTATACAAATTACCTAATTGTATAATTTTATGAGATCTGTCTCCGGATTTTTTTTTTTAATATCTTTTTTATATTTAAATGATAACGGGGTATATAGCATAAAGTGTTTTGTTTCCTGTGTTTGTTATTTTAGATTCAAAAGTATATAAATCCGTTAGAATTTGTGTCTTTATCTTTATGTAAGCAAACAAATAACAATACAGCTGAACCGATTTTGATGGGCTTTTTTACATAGCAAATGGTCAATATAATAAACAGTAACTTTTATGTTAAAATTAACATAGATCAGCAAGAAATGTATTTCTTGAGTCGCGGAAAAAAGTTTGTCATTAGTCTCATCCAAAATTATGTAGGCGTCGTTTTTTTTTTTTTGGATCGTCTTCCCTTTCGGAAAATTTCACCCCTCGCCACTGATACAAACTATTCAAATGCGTAAATTTCATAACCCCTTTATAGGGAACTAGCTGTGCCTCGCGGTTTTACCCACATGGGTAAAACCGACCCCGTCGCAATACCGGGATAAAACATAGCTTATGTTCTTCCCCGGACCATAACCTACTCCTGTATCTAATTTCAAGACAATCGGTTTAGTAGTTTAGCCGTGAAAAGGTAACAGACAGACAGAGTTACTTTCGCATTTATAATTTACTACCGGCGCCCCGCGGTTTCACTCGCGTAGTTCCCGTTCCCGTAGGAATATGGGGATAAAATTATGCTAAACACCTTCCCACTGAATCACTCTATCTATTAAAACAAACCGCATCCAAATCCGTTGCGTAGTTTTAAAGATTTAAGCATACATAGATACATAGGGACGGAGAAAGCGACTTTGTTTTATACTACCTATGTAGTGACTAGCTGAGCCCCGCAGTTTTACCCGCGTTTTCGCCCCGCAATTTCGGGGTGAAAAGTATTCTATGTGTTATTCCTAGTTATAAGGAACATCTGTACCAAATTTAATCTAAATCGATACAGTAGTTATGTCGTGAAAGAGTAACAAACATCCAAACTCACCAGACATACAAACTTTTGCATTTATAATAATAAGTACTTAGGATTAGTAAGGATGTAGTCGGAAAATGGGGAAAATATACAACTTCCAGAACTCAGATACTTTTAAGTAAGTATAATAAAAAATAAAATAAAATTAGCCTTTTTTAATTTTAATTTTATTTTTTTATTTAAGTAAGTATGCTTAGGTATAAAGTTGTATTCATAAAATGGATAACCATAAGATATACCTAATTACCTAGGTAGGTACTAACTCGTTTTATTATTGGGAATGCAAACCTGAAGAAGAGTACTATGGGGCCATTCCACCCGAGCTATGCTACGTTGCTACGGAAGCGTTTAATAGTTATGTAATGCTTAGTTAATCATCCTACTAATATTATAAAGCCGAATGTTTGTGAGTGTGGATGTGTGGATGTTTGTTCCTTTTTCACGAAAAAACTACTGAATGGATTTGAATGAAACTTTACAATAGTTTAGCTTATACATCAGAATAACACATAGGATACTTTTTATTCCGAAATCCTCACGGGAACGGGAACTACGCGGGTACGCGGGACGCTGCTAGTATTGAAATAAAACTACTTTAACGAATTCTTGTCGTGGTTGTTTTTTGAATCTAAATCCAAAACGTCATAAAATGTATATTAAATGACTATGACTGGTGGGTATTAAACCCATCCATAGCAACGTAGTATAGCATAGCTCTGATGTAATGGCACCATATGAGACTACTGCGTTTTTAAACAGAGCGCAGCTTCACACAGCGCAGCACAGCATGCTTTGATTGTATCCTCATTCAAATATTACACGAGCGAGTTGACCAAACATAGCACAGCTCGACACAGCGCAGCACAGCTCGATGTAGATTTGTTACCCCATACAGCTATAATCTTTATTAGCTAGGTATAGTGGCTTTACTCAGGTTTTCGAAATCGAGTGTTTTTTTATTAAGTAAGTTAAGCCCAAATAATTAAACGTTTTAACATTATCTCTGGACCACATAAATTTTCAGTGATTGAAAGCTTTACCTACTTTTGCGATAATAATACTCATCATAAGATTATTAAAAATCGTTCTAGTACTTTGTACTTTGTAACAGACAATCTTTTATCTACTTAAGTACTTATATAAATAGTAGATGTCTATCGTCAGCCGATAAAATATATCAAAAGTATTAATTGTACAAGTAAAACAAATGCATTAGAATATTTTTTCAGCAGGTGTTAAATGTTTATGATTATGTTTTTATCTAGCGATAAGTTGTTGGCATGTTTACCTATATAAGTAAGTATATAATGTACACGTAACGTAACGTACATAGGTTGATCGTTGTCCAAATCATCGTTCTGTGAACACGTCATAGCTCAATATTGCCATTATTCAACCAAAAAAAAACACATAAATTTCATATTTTCTTTAAAAACTATTTTAATTATTCAAAATATAAACTGTAAACTTATTTGATTAAGTTATATTACGAATTTGTATTTCGAAACTCTTATCATTTAAATTTGTGTTACACGATCACCTGAATATATTTGTATAAAGTTATCTGCCGACGTTAACTGTGTGGTAACACTTTGGAAGTGGTTAAAAATATTGTATTAAATCTGTTTTTTGATAGGAGTCGTTTGAAGCGGACACGATATGGCGGGCTCGGGAGAAACGGTAAGTGATAAACGAAATACTTACTTTTAATGAAGCGATAACGCTAAATAACTGGATACATAAATTAAGATGTCGTATTGCAAATTATGGCGAAATTAAACCTAAAAGTTTAAAATAATTGAAATAATAATTTAAAATGGGGTACTTATTTGAAATATTATTACTTACTTCTTATTTAAATTTGAAAATCTTTATCGATTATAATTGACTAGGTAGTTAATTTAAAATTTTATATCGTAGTTTTTTTATATCTGCATTTTAAACTTCGACAAAAGCGTATCATTATAACGGATTTTGGTATAAATTTTCGTATGGTTTTAAACAAAAAAAAAACCATTATTATTGAAATTGGTCCCTTAAAGAATCCATGAACTTATTCAAATTCAAATTCAAATTCAAATGTATTTATTGCGAATAAAGGTTACAATATGGTGTTACAGTTAATACTTAAATTAAGAATCTCTTTATTCTACCTTACATGAGGCATGCAATATGTATGCAACTTAAACAATATTAATTAATACCAAAGTAACAAAATTTAAACAATCTTAATAAACAAAACAAATAACAACAATCTTAGAAAATCAAAAATAAAACAAACGCTAAAAAGACAAGATAATTTAAGGTACATTCATGGGAATTTATCATTTACATAATCAATAATACTATAATAGGCCTTACTCATTAGAAAATGTTTAAGTTTATTTTTGAACTTAACACTGCTCTGTTCTTGTAATATGTATGTTGGCAAGTGGTTATATATACGGGGAATCATCAGAAAAATACTATTATTAAGCAGAGAAGACCTATTAGAAATACACTTAATTTTATGACAATGACGTTTACTGCTCAACTTATCAAATAAATTTAAATTGGCTCTTACAAATGCAGAAACTTCGTAAATATACAAACATGGCAACGTCATTAATTTATACTTTAAGAAATAGGCTTTACAACTGTCCGTCTGTTTTATTTCATCTCATCTTGAATTTTAATTAGGTTTTAAACTTTTAACCTAGGTACATACTAAACATTGCATTCTGTACCTTCCAACTACATGCATAAACAGTGAAGTATCGGTCCGTAACATAACAGCCCACTGCAGGGTAAAGGTCCTGGTCAGTGACGGCTTAAGACTTCATGATGCCCTAAGCAATCCAAGCCTGCCCCTAGGGCTGTAGCTAGACTGGAATTTAACGACGACGAAATAAAAAGATCAGTTAACACTGAGCTCGCTATGTTCAACAAAGTAGGGCATTTTACGGCCCTATCCTTATGTGTTCTGGTGGCCCTTCTGGTGTTTTCCACCCCCCCCCCCCGAAGTGGTGCCCTAGGCAATTGCTTAATTTGATGACTGGTCATGGTGTTTTATCTATACGCAATTTAAATCATTATATTTCACTAATGGTGCGTTTATTATTTATCATAAGGCGAACTATTGCTTACGGCCTATATCTATATGATAACAGACCTATCTAATTACAATAAGATTATTAAATTGTGATTTTGTATTATCATTACATAGTATAAAACAAAGTCGCTTTCTCTGTCCCATGTCCCTATGTCCTCATGTCCCCTAGATCTTTAAAACTACGCAACGGATTTTGATGCGGTTTGTTTTAATAGATAGAGTGATTCAGTGGGAAGGTTTTTAGCATAATTGTATCCCCATATTCCTACGGGAACGGGAATTACGCAGGTAAACCGCGGAGCGCCGCTAGTTTATAAGAAAGGAATATTTATTAGAAAGGTAAAATACGAATTGTTAATTTTTCACTCCAGCGGGAACCGATATGCCATCAAAAACCACGTGAAAGCGTAGGAAAATAACGTAATACTTTAACTTGACTAAAAAATTAAAATAAATGAAGACTGGATGACTGGATTGTATGCAAATACCATGTTATAGTTTTAGTAATGCTATGGTTTAAATTATGCTACTAGGTAGGTAAATGTAAATGACGGCTTTGTGGATACTCGCAACATTTTTGAACAGTGCCTTTTGCCAGCGTCATATTTATTACCTAGTTGTAGGGCTTATCGCCAGTTGGTACACTTCTACTTTAAGTTCGTACACATTTTTTTGCATTCAAATTTCCATTTTCAATCACAAATTCATATTTTATGATTGATGAACAAATATGTTTATCAAATTTGTGGGTATTGTTGTTTTCCCCTCAAATATGCTGTAAAACTTCGTAAATTGTTGAATAAGAAGGGCTTCGCTCGCCCTAATTGGAAAATGAGTTTAATTGTTAAGGGTAACTGTTAAAGTAAAAAGTTATGAAATGAGGTAAATTGTTTACGTAAAAGCAAATGTACTTATAGATCTATTTACAGATAAGGTTAAAAGAAGGTTATATTTTAAAGATGTAGAATGTTAATTAAATATATATTTATACTTACATATTTATCTTACCTTTTTCTCCAAAATGTTTTAGATATTTAAATAGTTCTATAAGTTTGTATTAAGATTAATATTTTTTTCTTCTTTTGTAATGTTTTTGTCAAGTTAACTTTTATTGTTAAACAAATTGGAGAGGCGACTGATTCCTAAGATACAGACTTTGTCTAGTTTAGGATTCAGAGACTTCACTTAAATTATGTATATTATTTTGAAATAAATGTTTATTTATTATTAATTTTAAATGAAAAGTATTATATTTATTTATCCTCAGTGGTTGGAGTGGTTGGTGCAAACCAATGATGTAAAACAATTATGGAGTGCGCAACCCACGTACCTCATCTCGCAGGCGGTGTATGTGTTCGCTGGGCTCCTAACGTTGGTCCACGGTAAGTGCATTGTAACATAACATGATCATTCACTACAATATCTCATTATAGTAGACCCTTAGCTAAGAACGAAACTTGTATCTAGGGTATCAGAAATTATACGCACACACACACCCAGACCGATATACAGTACATTTATGATTGATGAATAAGTACCTATGTTAAATATCAAATCTGTAGGTATTATATATCTATATGTACTGTACATTCCTACTAAGTTAACAACGCTATAAATGTCATATTAAATATTACATCCATACATACATCTATCATAATTATTTTAATCTTGAAATTTTAAGGAGTAACCAAGTAAAACCAGGCGCATTTAACTTTCTTTCTATTTTACTTTTTTTTTTACATTTATTATTTATCTTCACGTGGTATTTAGTAACATCGTGATTAATTTATCTCTATAATGTATTCAGGTTTCTACACAGCTTTACGTGAAGTCTATAAAATATTAATTTCAAATGCTTTAGTCACGGATTCACGTAATGTATCGTAACTGATTGTGGTGAACCTAGTTGTTTATAGTTATTCACATAAAGTATATTTTAACAATACATTATAGAATACTTAAAAGAACAGTTTTAGGGGTATTATAAAAAAACTTTTATAAATGGAAAGGTTCTTCGGAAAATCCGAGGAAAATCTTATTTAGTCTTGTTTGCCAGTTATAAAAGTTATAATATCAGAATAAAGTGTTCTTAATTATAAGAAACATCTAAAACTTCCATCCCTACAAAGCTTTTGCGTTTATAATAAAAGCAAGACGAAGTATATAGTTTTTATAGTTTAGTTATCATGGTTATTACCACTCAAATTATTATAATTAACGGGATGTTTACCATGTATATTATTTGTTTCGAGTTTTCGATATTTCGACATTGTTGCAAGCGCCATGATCACGGATGAACAGTTGATGATGGTTCATCCGTGATCATGGCGCTTGGACATAGTAAATATCCCGTTAATTACAATAATTTGAAAAGCAAGTCTACCTACGTAACCCCGCCATCGCACAAAGGGTCCAATTCCAATTTAATTAACTCGCTACTAAATGTATCATTTACTTTGTTCTAAGTATTCCTTTGTTACCGCTATGAAACCTGAACAAAGGAGACTGAAATACTCCCACGTATTCATACTAATATTATAAAGTTGAAGAGTTTGTTTGTAATGTTGAACGCGCTAATATCAAGATCTACTGGTCCGATTTGAAAAATTATTTCAGTGTTGGATAGCCCATTTATCGAGAAAGGCTATAGGCTATATAATATCGCGCTGAGTTCAATAGGAGAGGAGATAACGCGGGTTGAACCGCGGGGCGCCGCTAGTAATGAATACACCCTTACCTTACCTCCCACGCGTAACCTAATCTTCAACGTAATGAATATTTCACAACAACAAAGGCTTGGAAAATTCCCGTTTCAACGTCGTACGTCACAAAGGGAATTAATGGAGGCCAACTTATGGAAAGTTTCTTACACGTGGAATGTTTGGCATTCGGAAATTCCCAGATACATATAAAGTGTTTTTGGTCAAAAAATAGGTCGAATTGTAAACAACTTGAGTAACTGCATCTCGCCAAATGTATTTGAATACATACATATGAACACGCATGTTTCTTTGTTTACTTCGTATTGATCGGATTTTGAAAAGTTTGAAGGAATTTAAACTCTGTATAATTATGTGCGGATGCGGATTGCTTACTGTATGAACAAAAGATCAACATACAAACTACTGAGTGTCTTAACTTTAATTATGAGCCCAAATAGGACGAAACTACAGAACGTTAATGAACAAATAACTACTTATGCAATTATGTATAAAATTAACAAAAAGGAAAGAAAATATTAGGCCACACAGCTAATATCCATATGTAAGATTCAGTATTTAATGTAATATTCATCATCTAGACGGATTTTCCTTTAATTTTTTGTGTGTTTCCTTAGCTCTAGTCAAAGGAGGGAGATGGCCCTACCTATGGATCGCTATCGTCCTTCACGGGGTGTACGCCGATAACTTCTGGCACTTCGCACTCCCAGAGTACGACAACTTCTGGCACTCGCAGGCTCCAATAATGTTGATGGGACGCAGATTGCCGCTTCACATTATCTTGCTATGTAAGTTTATATCAACACTATTCTTCTTCTTTTTGTCGACTCAAACTTTTGAGGACCAGATTTCGCGTCGGCCACTGGTATAGCACTATCAATATTAATATTAACTTTACTATTAATATTGGATGGAACTTGCTCGTAACAGGGACAGATTTGGGAGGAGACCTTTACTTTTATATGTATGTATTTGTAGCATATGAAGGTACTTGTAAGTGTTTTCCGGTATTAGATCCCTGGTCCGGTATTTTGGGTAATATGAGCGTGCTTTTTAGTTTGACTTTTAAGGGCCTTACCTGACGATTGTCGCTGTAGTTAATACGACAGTTGCGACCTAAGGCTTAAAAGGCCTAAGGCTGCAAGGCACGAAAACGCTCATGAAATTAAATATGTACTTACCAATCATTTCGGTAACCAGCCGTTATTATTACCTTATTCTACTCTTTTCTCTCAACGATCCACCATTCTGTACCACGCCAATATAACTTAATACCTATTTCTCTTCTATTTCCTAGATCCTGCGTTCATGTACCACGCTGCCTACGCAGTGTCCAAGTTGAACCTTCCACGGTACGCGGAGCCGTTTGCAGTGGGCCTCGTCACCGTTCTCATAGACCTGCCTTACGACATCGTGGCTGTCAAGTTCGTCCACTGGACCTGGCACGACACAGACCCCAACATCTTCGACAGACACTACTGGGTCCCGTGGAACTCTTACTACTTCCACGCGACGTTCACGGCCAGTTTTGTCTACTTTTTCCACGTTAGCAGGAAGTGGTTCGCGCCTAATGTTGCTGTTTGGGAGTCTGCTGGGTGAGTTTTGTTATAATTTTTATTAGCATTTTGTTCAAAGCTATCCATTTGACAATCTAACAATAAAATAATCATCCTTCCTAGGTTTATTACCAGTAAGTAAAGTATTAGATACTTGCGCACTCACATTCAGACATATGTCGATCAAACATACATATGTACAATATTACGCATGTGAATCAGACCCACTACAGATCATGGAGTCAGATAAGGACATCCTTCCTATCGAACCCAACAACATTTAAAATTCGAAGGTGTAAACAAAAGAGAAGTAAAAATATGAATAAACTTCACATTATGAGTATTGGTGCAGGAAATTAGCGGAATGGAAGTCGGTGATAGTGGCCGCTCTCCTGGGTATGCCCGGGGGAGTCCTCCTGTTCGTGCCCATCTACCACCCCCTACACGACATGCTGAAGATACACTCCGAGGTCACGTTCTTCCTCCTCGCCTCAATCTTCGCAGCCTTCATCATCGTTGGCCTCTTAAGTGACCGCGCAAAGAACAAATCAAAGTACGTAAAATATGAATTATAATTAGATATTACACAAGTAAAGAGAATTTTTATTTGATTTGAATGATTGGGTCTAATTCTAAATCAGTCATAAAGTCAGGTTATTTTTAGTTTATAATTCTAGAACGGTTCTTCCAATTTAAATGTTTGATATACTTACTTACTTAAATATAAGAATATCTTTTACGATCAAATTCCGTATGGAATCGTAAAAAAGAGTGAAACTGCGGGGTTTAGCTAACCGATTTTTGCTTCCACGAACGCCAAATGTAACTGGCAGTAAATGGCTCAGTTTATTCAGCAAAGTATTGGTGGTCAGTTTAACTGATCAAAATCAAAATTGATCAACATGAATTTGAACTGGCGTCCATCCAAAAATGGTCGTCAATCACCGGAGTGATTCTAAATTCCAGTTGGGAAATCTAGTTGGCCTAAAACTGTGGTAGTGACGTCTCAGTTTTATGTCTGGACTGAACAGTTCAATTGACTCGTCAATGGTCGCTTTTATTACTTGTAAAATACAAGCCTTAGTAATTCTAAAGGCCCGTAGGCTGTTGAAACTCGTCGACGATCAAAACCATGGAAATACATATGTAATTAATTGAATGTCATACATATAAATGTACTTATTCTCTTTGTATCGCACATTCGTGAACATCTGTGTAAACTTAATATACTCGACGGCTTTGTTCTTAGTTTCTGTTCAATTACTGAAAGTGAAACTATTGTTTAGGTTTATTTATTTAGTGTAACCAACATTTAAAATTAAATAAAAACGGCACTAGATGATTTTTATGCTCCGCGGTCTCACCCGCCTTATTCCCGATTTCGAGAGAACACAGGAATAAAATATAACATACGTCACTTGTACGTAATGTAGTCTTCTATTAGTAAAGGAATTATTGAAATCGGTTCAGTAGATTTTAACCCCCGACGCAAAAAGAGGGGTGTTATAAGTTTGACGTGTCTGTGTGTGTGTGTGTGTGTATCTGTTTGTCTGTGGCATCATAGCTCCCGAACGGATGAACCGATTTCAAATTAGTTTTTTTTTGTAATAAAGGGGACTTACGTGCGAGTGTTCTTAGATATGTTTGATGAAAATCGGTTGATCCGTTTAAAAGTTATGGGGGTTTCAAAGTAATTGTGTTGGGGGGTTTTTTAAATTTTTAATTTAATGGTATTATTGAATTAAATCGTAGCAAACAAATAATTAAATCTTTCCTCTTAATACTCGTATTATTATGGTATAGAAAGTATCCTGTGTTATCTTAGTTCTAAGGAACGTCTGTACGAAATTTGATTTAAATCGATTCAATAGTTTTTGTGTGAAAGGATAACAAACATTAATACAAACTTACGCGATTATAATAGTAAGATAGGATAAGTATTATTTTTAGGGGATTATTTTTTTACCATTGGACATTCAAACGTATCTATATAGAAATACGACATAAATTGCCATGCTTTACAATGATGACGTGGCATTGAAAGGGGTTCGAAAAATACCACGGCGTGATTATAAAGAATAACAATTAATGTCGTATTTCTACAATACGTTTGAATGTGCATTAGAAAAAAAACAAATCCCTTGCCGTTCCGGTCTGCGTAGAGCTTTAGTATAAGTATGTTACCCTCTAGTTACATCCCTTATCTATACATCTCATTATACATACATACATATAAATAAAATTGGAGTGTCTGTTTGTAATATTGAAATAACCGCTTTTTACTACATGCATATGAATATAATATACGTTACATACACCAAAATAACATATTTAAAAAAATTGTGTGTTTGTTGTTCCTAATTTCTGAAATGGCTGGACCGATTTAGACGGGGCTTATATTGGCAGATAGCTGATGAAATAAAGAATAACATAGGATACTTTTTTGTCCCAAAATTCCTACGGGATAAGGGACTCAGCTAGTACCAAATATACTTAGTCACATTTTTTTCCAGGCCTACAAAGATGGACTTGGTACTCCTGTTCCAACTGGCGCTTCACTTCCTGACGTACCTGTTGATAGTGCTCTACTTCAAGCCCGAGAACGAAGTGTCAGTCGGCCTGCACGAGCCCGTGGGACCCTGCAACGAGATGGCTTCACTCGTCACTCCTTTTGGACAGGTCATTTGGAACATCTACTCAATATACCGCGACATAAACAGGCACTCCATCATCTCATTATAGTAACTGACCCCTAAGTTCGAAACTTGTATCTAAGGTTTCAGAAACTACGCACTCACTGCCCGGGCTCGGGCTCGACCCTAGCCCGTATCTCTCTCTGACTCAAGATCTATTGAACCTAAACCATTTAATAGCTTATTTATTCTGCGCAAGCTACTCGTGTATAGGTTAATCATAATCATAAAGCCTAAACTCAAAGGTTTTATTAGTCACTTACGCCCAATATTAAATACTAGCCGTGCCCCGAGGTTTCACCCGCGTAGTTCCCGATCCTGTGGTAATTTCGGGATAAAACATAGCCTATGTTCTTTCCCGGATCATAAGCTACCCCTGTACCAAATTTCAAGCCAATCGGTTCAGTAGTTTAGCGTGAAAAGGTAACAGACAGACAGACAGACAGAGTTACTTTCGCATTTATAATATTAGTTAGGATTAGGATTCAAAGTAATTTCATTAATATTTTTTGACGTTTGGTTATTATTGGCAATCTAATGACAAAAATATGAATGAAATAAGAACTTCAATCTCCATCGTATAGATTGAATATTATAGGGGTTAAAAGAAGACCTAGCTCGTCATTATATAAAATGTAATTGATATGATTTGATTCCATTACACCAACTCCAAGATTACAAATTGTAACATTGTTATCCAAACTACATATTCCGAATTAACAAGTGGGTCAAAATTTATTTGTAACATTTTGTTACATTCCGAAATTCATCTAACGCAGCACTAATGTGGGCAAAACCGCGGGCACATCTAGTATATGTTTGCGTGTTACTCTTCTATTTCAAATACCATAAAAGAAAAATATTATATTCAAATAGATTACCAGTATACGAGCCGTCTTCGAAGGAGAGATATTATGAGAAAGTTCTACGCATGCGCTAACTAACCCTTATTGTCACCCCTTGTATAAACCAATACGAACTACGACGACCGACCTACATGGCATAGTGGTCATCATGCCCGACTTGCGGGTTCGATTCCCGTGCGGGGTGAATATTTGTGTGTGAATGTTTTCTCGGTTTGAGTGTGTGTGTGTGTGAATGAGTGTGAAACAAATGTAAACACAGACTTAAAATTTTAGATTTCAATTCTTTTTTGTTTTTATGGGACGATGTAATGGGAGATTTTTGGATATAATATTTTTAGGAACATCTAAGTAATATGAACAAAATGTAAAAAAAACAATTCATAAGGTTTTGAACAAATGTAAACAAAGTTATTACTTTTTATTTAAAAAATATTGTCCTGAAAAACAAAAGAGGTCAAATGGGCTACGTCAGTGGTGTCGAGCTAATGTTGAGGTTTCGAGACTCGGTAAGCTCTATGTGGTAAGTATCATCTTTTCTTTGCACTGGTTTCGTTTCAATAACGCGTGCGAGGATTTTGGCTGGAGTGGCTCCCCGCAAACCACTTCACTGCGTAGAACGACCACCGGACCCCCATACTACATTTCAACCCCTGTGAACTGTTGATACAAACGGAAAAATTTCGTTTGCGCGATTCAGGACTTTTCTGATTTAAAGATCTTTTTCATTTTACTGACACCATATCCAACATAAAAACGTATACCATAATTTTGCTTACACATTTCTAAACACAAACATATAAAACTCATCTTTTTTTTTTGAGTGTTTATATTTATTTTTCAAGTTTTTCGTAAAGGGGAGACTTTTTTCTGTCTCGTATTTTCAATTTCTTTGTTCCGGAGACGTAAAACCCCTCAGGAATTTGACGAAATGCTAACAGGAGTCGACGCTAGATGGCGTTATACTAAATGTGAAATTGATAATATTTTTTGTACTTAAATAAAATACATAATAAATATTTATTAAACACTATATTACTTTTTGTAAATTTTGTAATAACAATTAAAATTATATGTCCTACTCACCCACTTAAAATAAATAATATGTAAGTACTTACGTTTTTGGTTTTCAAATTATATTTCCTTGACCGTATTTGTATTTTTTCAGACATTAACCAAACGAAAGTACTTCTGTCCAAGTGACTACGACGAGGGCTATTTCGATTTCCATTGCGTTAATAATCAAAAGCCCAAAAATGGCGCTACCTGGTACACCATCTGCGGCACACCTTTTGAGTAAGTTTCCTATTTATGCATTTAATAATTACGTTGTCTTAGTAACTGAAGCGCTCATGGCCCAGTTCTACCCGCGGATCACTTGTGATCCGTGCGGTTAAGCAACGTCTGGCACCGTCATGACTGTGATGGGTCATTACTAAAAATGACTTTTAATTTCATGAGCGTTTCCGTGCTTCGGAGGGCACGTAAAGCCGTCGGTCCCGGTTGTCGTACTAACATCTTCGACAGTCGTTACGGGTAGTTAGAGCCCTCAAAAGTCTAACATTCAGTTTAACCAAGAATGTCGTATAGCCCTCTAGGTTGTGAAGGTCTGATGGCAGTCGCTTCACGTAAAATACTGACATTCCGCCAAATCTGGTTAAACTGAAAACCGACCCCAAATAGACATGGGATAAAGGTTCGGAAAAGAAGTTGTCTTAGTAACTTATGTTTGTATTAATTTATGATACTTTTTCCTATTAACTATGTATTCAAATTCATGCATATGTATGTAACATTTGAATAAATAGAATAGAATAATGTATTAAAAAACCTACTAACTTCAACTGTAAAAAAAGTAAAAAAAAAAATAGAATAAATTAAAAATTAAAAAAAAAAATTATAAATCGTCATCGAGATTTGAACCCACGAACTCACGAACGCTACGAATTGTTCGCTGAGTACTACGCTTTACGGACTCTCTCTTATAGAGTCTCTCTCTCCGCACCGTAGACATGGGGCCACGGCCACATAGAGTCACCAAGTTTTCTGTGCCGACGGCAAAGTGGAAGCTACTATTGTCATATGTCATATGGATACATTTTCATTAAATTGACAACCAAAAGATGCGAATAAACCGGCACAGAAAGCTTGGTGACTCTATAGTTAAGTTGAAGGCATGTTGCAGGTTATACTCCTTTTTTGAAGTCGGTTAAAAATATAAATACTGTGCCATAATCTATCCAAATGACATTGGAGTCAAAATGACAATATTTAGTAGCTTAAAAGATTGTGGACAGTATTTCTATTTTTAACCGACTTCATAAAAGGAGGAGGTTCGATCTTTTTTCAATTATAGTCAGTTCTATTATTCAATACATTTAAAATGTATGATTTTAAATCTCTGTTATACTGATCACGTTATTATATTATTGTTTCTATACGAACATTATTCCTAGCTATGTCTCACGTTATCTTTGTTTTTCCCGTTTGTGCCGATTTCTTAGTAATTTTGAGATAAAGTAATATCCTATATCCTTGACAACTTGTGAGCAAATGTCGTGATAATTGCTTTAGAAGTTAATACGCAAAAGCACAAAGAAATACTTTTGTTAGTATTCCAATACTTACGTAGGTATGTAATATTTACAGGAACAGAGCCGAGTACATAACGGTGTTATCTACTCTCCTAGTGCTGGCTGCCGGAGTGTTCTACGGACTATATTTCAAGACATACCAAGTCGTCCAGACTGGCCCCTCACAGAAGAAACAAAAAATTAAATAAATCTAAAGCCTAAAAGTCTAGATTATGTAAAACATGTTATCTACATCTGCAAAAATTGATTCTATTTTGAAACTTAATTGATATGCCGCCGCTGGAAAAACGGCATTTATTTGTGTTTATTTCTCTCTTTTTGTATTTAGTTTTTGAATATGTTGCATTGTATACCTAACATAGTTATTATAACTGATGAATAATGTGGTCTTGTTGTATTTATAGCATTAGTTCTATAACATGTACCGTAATCTGGACTGATCTTACGCCCGATATTAATTTTCAGTCTCAATCCATACGATTGCGATTGGATATATAGAGATACTAGCTGCACCCCGCGGTTTTACCCGCGTGAATCCGTATCTCGTACCTACTATCATACAATCTCGGCACAATTGACCATCATTGTGTTAAAAAAATAAGTAACAACGCTATCTATTGGCATGATTTGCGACTACAAAAAGTTAACAATAAAACATACGATAACTTATACACAATCCCATGGGAATTTCCTAACTTAACCTATGTGTTATTCCTAGTTGTAAGGAACATCTGTACAAAAAATCTAAATCGGTTCAGTACTTACTTTTTGCGTGAAAGAGTAACAAACATCCAAACATACAAACTTTAGCTATATTGGCATCCTAACGTCAAAAAATATAAATGAAATCAATCTTCAATTTCAATCGTATGAATTAGGATTGAATATTAATATTAGGCATTAAGTAATAAAATTAGACATCGCTCGTTTAAAACTGTAGGTTTCAGGTTCAATCCCGGTCTAAGACAGTTATGTTTGTAGAGCCTAATGTGTGTTCTAAGTTCTTGTTTATAGAGTGTGTTGTTAGTTTGTCCGACATCACACACCCGAGTTTCCCTTCTTCTGTCGTTGTGTGGGAACGTTTGCTTATTTATTACATTTAATTTTCCATACTTCTTCTTCTTCTTTGCATGTCGACTCATATTTTTAAGGACCAGAATTTTCTATACTGTAATATAACATTGTATATGTATGTATAATATACAACTTGAATTTTTTTAATATATTTCATAATTTTCTTGTACGTTTAGTTTCAGTCAGTAAAGAATATTTTTAATGAATTAAATGGTGATTGTTACATAGTAAACATATAAATGGATATACTATATACCTATATCTTTTATACAGCTGTTTAAATTAAGAATAATTTAATTTACTTAATTAATAAAAAGGAGTTAAATTAATGATTGTTTTTATATAAAATCTATCCATGAATGAAAACATTATGAAATTTCGTTGTATTAATAGAAGTAAAACGGAAATATAGTGGTGTGTAAAACAAAGTTGCATCAGTACTATTGTGAGATATAGTCAATATAATAGGATTGTATATAATATAACTGTAAGAATATCGTCCTGAGAAACAAAAAGGGGTCACATGGGATACTTGAGTGGTGTTAAGGCCATTCAGATATTCGCTAACGCTTGTGGGTGGCCCTCTTACCAACAGGCGGTCGCGAACTCGCGAATCTGAATCTAGAGGCCTTTGGTGGTCAGAGAGTCTTTTGTGTGGAGACTCAAGCCACTGAGGACTTTGACTTGACCAGAGTGTGGCTCCTCATGAACCATTTGCCTGAGTAGCCACCGGACCCCCGTACACTACATTTCAACTCGAGTCTACTGTAGGTGCGCGAACGGAAAAATATCGTTTGCGCGATTCAGGGCATTTCCGATTTAAAGTTCTTTTTCATTTTACTGACACCATATCCTACATAAAAACGTATACCATAATTTTGCTTACATATTTCTAAACACAAAAATATAAAATTAATCATTTATTTTTGAGTGATTATATTTATTTTTCAAGTTTTTCGTAAAGGGGAGACTTTTTTCCGTCTCGTATTTTCAATTACAGTGTTCCGGAGACGTAAAACCCCTCAGGAATTTGACGAAATGCTAACAGGAGTCGACGCTAGATGGCGTTATACTAAATGTGAAATTGATAATATTTGTACTTATAAATAAAATACATAATAAACACTGTATTACTTTTTGTAATAATAAAATGTAAGTACTTACGTTTTTGATCTTCAAATGATATTTCCTTCACCGTATTTGTATTTTTTTCAGATATTAAGCAAAGAGATGTTTTCCTGTTTCGTATATTTCAATTGCAGGGTACACGAAAGAACCTTCAGGAATTTGAGTAGTTGCAAACAGGAGTCGACGCTAGAGGGCGTTATACTAAATAGGACATTGATATTATTACAATACCTATTCAATCATATTTTTTTTTGTTATAACTATAGTGTCAAAAGATTTTCATTGCGTCAATACCTAATCAAAAACCCAAATAAAAAGAGCACCCTTTGAGTTAGGTAGGTATATTATTTTATTCTCGTAACTGACCCCTAACTAAGCTCGAAACTTGTATAATACTAGGGTATATATACTAGGGTATCAGAAACTACGCACACACTCATTCATACACACACCCAGACCGAGACAAACATTTTTGGGTCACACAAATATTCACCCCACACGGGAATCGAACCCGCAACCTTACGGATGGCAGTCCGGCATGGTGACCACTCTGCCATCGAGGTCGTCGATAATAACTTTACGTTGTCTTGGTATGTACTCAACACTTTTAGTAGGTAGATAAAGTCTTCATAACAAACAATCATTCTTAGTTCAACTTTAATGTAAAATAATTTTCATATACAGGGTGGCCCAAATAGAAGGGTCAGTGGGGGGAAGTATGAAACTACAAGAGATACAAATATTTGTTCTTAGGAACAATGATAAAATCAATATGAGTTAAAATAAAAACTGCATTCATAGATTTCGCCCACTGTTCTATTTGGGCCACCCTGTATACATATAGATAATATCGCAGCAAAATTATGGACGAGGCCACAGATCCTACTAATATTATAAAGGCGAAAGTTTGTATGTATGGATGTTTGTTACTCTTTCACGCAAAAACTACTGAATGGATTTTAATGAAACTTTACAATAATCTTGCTTATACATCAGAATAACACATAGGATACTTTTTATCCCAAAATTCCCACGGGAACGGGAACTACGCGGGTGAAGCCGCGGGGCGCTGCTAGTTACTAAATATTTACTACGGCAAGGCGGCCCGGCCCCGGTGCGCCCCGCGGCATAGAATAACTATATTTTCACCTTCTACGTCAATGAAGTCGCGGGTAAAATTTAGCGTTATCCCAAAGTAATTATTCCACGCGAACGAAGTCGCGGGCAAACACTAGAAGAACAATAAATGTCTTTTTATTAAACCACACATCGAGCCAAACAAAATACTTAAATAGATATCTGTCGAGGTAGATGTTAGGGACTTTAACTCAAAAAATCTCACAAGAGAGTCGAACCCGCAACATTTGGCTGGCTAATGTCTCTAAAGGCACAAAACAGAGAGGCGGAAGTCCTAATGTGACTCCCTGCTCCGTGTCTAAAGGAATAAGAACGAGCTTTTTAAATATTCATTATCATAGGTAGATAGTTTTTTTAAGGAATATAAAAAAACTATATCTTGCCGTGAGTTGTAAGATTTGGCTTTGTAACCATATTGTGTTGTGTGTTTACGAGGACTGAAATCGCATTTAAGCGCAGTCCTTTCCAAAAAATATGATGATAATAAGAATATTTATCTAACGAATGACGAGACGCGTCGCGGAGGTCGTTCCCAAGCCGCACAAAACGTTATCGTGTTTTAACTTTTCGCGTGCCGCCATCTAGCGAGGGCTCCGAGGGTGGGGCTCGTAAGCTTTTTAAACCCTGCCTTGTGCGCGCCGCATATAAAATCTATTTAGGGTAAACATTCTTCCAATCACCGGAATAAAGTTTATGTTCTTCGAGCAAGAAGTATTTATTTATTTCAGTTTAATAGGTTTTTAACTAAGGTTTTTAATGTAATTCGTTCTCATTCGGTCCTGATATAAAGTTATTTTTCATTTTACTGACACAAAATCCTACATAAAAACATATACGAGTACATAGGTACTTACCTACCATAATTTTGCTTACATATTTTAAGCACAAATATATAAATATAAATAAATAGATATAAATTCAACATTTACTTTTGAATGATTAAGTATATTTATTTCTAAAGTTTTTCGTAAAACGGAGTCATTTTTCCTGTTTCGTATATTTCAATTGCAGGGTACACGAAATGTTAGAACCCTCAGGAATATGAGGAGTTGCTAACAGGAGTCGACGCTAGAGGGCGTTATACTTAATGGGAAGTTGATAATGTATTTAGAACATTGTGTGCACTAATTTTGCACTTTTGTATAACAAGTAACAGTTAATGATAGTTATTTATGGTACGAGCGAGTAAAGTTGGTGAATACTTCACACAGTACTACATTTAAGTTGCGGATTTAGAAAATTTAATCGTGGCGTTAATCAACACAATTATGATTTACTAATACGTGCAAACAATTGTTAACGAAGCATATTATCATCAGCCTTTTAAAAGCCCGGGTCGTAAACACACACTGTATAGGTATGTAGTTTAAAGAGTAGAAGGAAAATAATTACAATTAATATAAAACTATCTCCTCATGAGTTGTGAGATTTGGCTTTGAAGCCATTATGTGTGTTTACGAGGATTGTTAACGCAATCCTATTCAAAAATTACACAAACGGAACAAAAAACACGAATGACGAGACGCGTGCCGGAGGTGGTTCCCAAGCCGCGCAAAACGTTAGCGTGTTTTAACTTTACGCGTGCCGCCATCTAGCGGATTTTGAGGAAGTAATAAGATTACATTTGTAACATTTATTGTTTAGAATAATTTTTAAGCTATGGCATAGCTTCTCTCGCGGGCCTTGAGCGTGGAGATCGAATCCAGAAATTCCGTAACGAAAAAAACCTAACACACGTTGATAGTCTAAATTCAAATACTTAATCCATACCTATTATTATTTTGGAACGAACTATGTTCCGCGGTTGTACCCGCGTTTTTTCGATTCTCTATGACTTTCCATAAAGGGAAGACTTTTTTCTGTCTCGTATTTTCTTATGTATTAATTATGTATTAATTGCTGTGTTCCGGAGACGTAAAACCCCTCAGGAATTTGACGAAATGCTAACAGGAGTCGACGCTAGATGGCGTTATACTAAATGTGAAATTGATAATATTTGTACTTATAAATAAAATACATAATAAACACTAGGTATATTACTTTTTGTAATAATAAAATTTAAGTACTTACGTATTTGATCTTCAAATGATATTTTCTTGACCGCATTTGTATTTTTTTCAGATATTAAGCAAAGAGATGTTTCCTGTTTCGCATATTTCAATTGCAGGGTACATGAAGGAACCCTCAGGAATTTGAGTAGTTGCAAACAGGAGTCGACGCTAGAGGGCGTTATACTAAATAGGACATTGATATTATTACAATACCTTTTAAATCATATTTTTTTTTTGTTATGAATATAGTGTCAAAAGGTTTCCATTGCGTCAATACCTAATACCTAATCAAAATCCCAAATAAAAAGCGCACCTTTTGAGTTAGGTAGGTATATTATTTTATACTCTTAACTGACCCCTAACTAAGCTCGAAACTTGTATCTAGGGTAGGTATCAGAAACTACGCACACATTCATACACACACCTAGACCGAGACAAACATTTTTGGGTCACACAAATATTCACCCCACACGGGAATCGAACCCGCAACCTTACGGATGGCAGTCCGGCATGGTGACCACTCTGCCATCGAGGTCGTCGATAATAACTTTACGTTGTCTTGGTAATCGGTGTTGTTGTTAATCTTCTACTCTCTGTATGTACTCAACACTTTTAGTAGGTAGATAAAGTCATCATAATAAACAATCATTCTTAGTTCAACTTTAATGTAAAATAATTTTCATATGCATAGAATAACTATATTTTCACCTTCTACGTCAATGAAGTCGCGGGTAAAATTTAGCGTTATCCCAAAGTAATTATTCCACTCGAACGAAGTCGCGGGCAAAAACTAGATAAACAGTAAATGTCTTTTTATTAAACCACACATCGAGCCAAACAAAATAAATAGATATGTATCTGTCGAGGTAGCTGTTAGGTACTTTAACTCACAAAATCTCACAAGAGAGTCGAACCCGCAACATTTGGCTGGCTAATGTCTCTAAAGGCACAAAACAGAGAGGCGGAAGTCCTAATGTGAATCCCTGATCTGTGTCTAAAGGAATAAGAACGAGCTTTTTAAATATTCATTATCATAGGTAGATAGTTTTTTTAAGGAATATAAAAAAACTATATCTTGCCGTGAGTTGTAAGATTTGGCTTTGTAACCATATTGTGTTGTGTGTTTACGAGGACTGAAATCGCATTTAAGCGCAGTCCTTTCCAAAAAATATGATGATAATAAGAATATTTATCTAACGAATGACGAGACGCGTCGCGGAGGTCGTTCCCAAGCCGCACAAAACGTTATCGTGTTTTAACTTTTCGCGTGCCGCCATCTAGCGAGGGCTCCGAGGGTGGGGCTCGTAAGCTTTTTAAACCCTGCCTTGTGCGCGCCGCATATAAAATCTATTTAGGGTAAACATTCTTCCAATCACCGGAATAAAGTTTATGTTCTTCGAGCAAGAAGTATTTATTTATTTCAGTTTAATAGGTTTTTAATGTAATTCGTTCTCATTCGGTCCTGATATAAAGTTATTTTTCATATTACTGACACAAAATCCTACATAAAAACATATACGAGTACATAGGTACTTACCATAATTTTGCTTACATATTTTAAGCACAAATATATAAATATAAATAAATAGATATAAATTCAACATTTACTTTTGAATGATTAAGTATATTTATTTCTAAAGTTTTTCGTAAAACGGAGACGTTTTTCCTGTTTCGTATATTTCAATTGCAGGTTACACGAAATGTTAGAACCCTCAGGAATTTGAGGAATTGCTAACAGGAGTCGACGCTAGAGGGCGTTATACTTAATGGGAAGTTAATAATGTATTTAGAACATCGTGTGCACTAATTTTGCACTTTTGTATAACAAGTAACTGTTAATGATAGTTATTTATGGTACGAGCGAGTAAAGTTGGTGAATACTTCCGAGGCGCTATTGAGGCCCGAGCCGTCAGGCGAGGGTCTGAAGATGTTAGAGGAGGTTAATATAACGTATATTTATAATAGGTATAACCATGATATTATTTTAATTTATAAACTAAATTTCAGACTTTGTTAATTTTCTAACAAAATTTTAATTGCCAGCAATGTAAAGCACAGTAATTTGACAAATACCTATGTGTAAATATCAGTCAACAGATACTTTGATCATTATGCGACAGATAATGCATTGACAAGGACGACAATACATTCTACGCTAGCTATCATACATATCACAGTTTTTCACCCCCGTACCACGACATGCCTTGTACCAAGTGAATAAACGACTTGAATTACGACAATTACACAGTACGTCTACTACATTTAAGTTGCGGATTTAGAAAATTTAATCGTGGCGTTAATCAACACTAATACTAATACGTGCAAACAATTGTAAACGAAGCATATTATCATCAGCCTTTTACAAGCCCGGGTCGTAGACACACACTGTATAGGTTTGTAGTTTAAAGAGTAGAAGGGAAATAATTACAATTAATATGAAACTATCTCCTCATGAGTTGTGAGATTTGGCTTTGAAGCCATTATGTGGGTTTACGAGGATTGTTAACGCAATTCTATTCAAAAATTACACAAACGGAACAAAAAACACTAATGACGAGACGCGTGCCGGAGGTGGTTCCCAAGCCGCGCAAAACGTTAGCGTGTTTTAACTTTACGCGTGCCGCCATCTAGCGGATTTTGAGGAAGTAATAAGATTACATTTGTAATACACACATCAAAAGTGTCTAGGGATCAACATATATTTTTGCAATAACTTTTCTCCTGATTGATATTAATTAAAATTTTCTTTAAGGATTCATCAAATAAAGTGTTTTCGTTTGTCACAGTAACGATAAACCAAGTCACCTTTGCATTAATAAAGAAATTTGCCATTTTCCTAATAAAGGGATTTTTGACATTTGAACCACTAACATTAAAGTTCGAAAAAAAGACTGAAATAACAGTTTTCTTTAAAATTTTATTGGGTAACTTAAACAATTAATAATCCGTGTTTCTACCGCGAACACTAACAACACAAGAACATCGGTTTGGCATACTCAAAATGAGTTCATCCAAATCACGCTGTGGAATGGCCGCCCATGTTCGTTGCAACAACAAAAAAAGGTCTTCTTGCGACTGGATACCCTCCATATTCGGCAGAGCTCTTCTCTGTAGCATATCCCATGCATGCTCAATCGGGTTCAAGTCTGGCGACTGAGCAGGCCAGGGCAGGACATTGATGTTAGCTGCGGCGAGAGTCTGTCTTACAACTCTTGCGGTGTGCGGTCGTGCATTATCATGCATTAACTGAAATAAGGGACCGATTTGCACTTGTAGAGGAACGATGACGTCTGATACAATCGTCTCAGCATAAATTTGAGCGTTGAGGTTGCCTCTGATCCAAATCAACTCAGTTCTTCCGCCGATCCAAATACCCGCCCATACCATGATGGTTCCACCACTATAAGGATGGACTTCCTGGCAGGATTTTAATCGCTGTTGGCGGGGGTTCTCCAGTGTCGTATACGTCTTGTATCCGGTCTCATACCAAAACGAGACTCATCAGAAAAGCACACGAAACGCCATTGTTCTTCTGCCCAATTTCTGTGTTCAAGAGCCCATTGATATCGAATCCTACGATTGTGCATTGCTATAGGTGGTACCCGTAGCGGTCTTCGGGAATGAAGGTTCACTTCATGCAAGCGGTTTCTGACTGTTTGGTCGCTAATTAAGTTCCCTGAAGAGTGATGAAGCCGCACGGCTAACATCATGGCGGTTATTGTTGGAGCTCTTCGAGTTAAGATTTGAATGTATCGGTCTTGTCTCCGTGTGGTGCAGCGATACCGTCCTCCATGGCGCTCAGCCACGGTACCAGTGCTTCGGTAACGTGTCCAAAGTCGACTGATAACACTCTGACTTGTATTCAGAGCTAAAGCCACAGTACGTTGCCGGGAACCAGCTTCTATCATTCCCACGGCTCTGAGCATTTCTTCCCTGCTTAAATGACGTCGCCGCTCCATAATAACGTTGGTTTTAATCAGTAGTAGGGAAACAGTAGCACTAATAATGTCTTCAATGCGTTGTATGTTTTTATAGGGAAAATATTGACAGCTGATTTTCATCTTTTACTCGAATTTGATTCACAGTTCCTGATTCAAATTATGAAATGCACCAAAAAGGATCCATATAAATTTATAAAATCATAAATTTATTACAAAGCCACATCTCAATCTCAAGAAATCCGCATAAAAATGCTTGATCCCTAGACACTTTTGATGTGTGTATTTATTGTTTAGAATTATTTTTTAAGCTATGGCATAGCTTCTCTCGCGGGCCTTGAGCGTGGAGATCGAATCCAGAAATTCCGTAACGAAAAAAACCTAACACACGTTGATAGTCTAAATTCAAATACTTAATACATACCTATTATTATTTTCGCGTAGTTTTCGATTCTCTATGACTTTCCATATAAAAATGTTGTTTTATTTTTTATGACTTCCCTGTGTAAATCAGATTATATTTGTTCAAGTTTTTCGTAAAGGGGAGACTTTTTTCTGTCTCGTATTTTCAATTGCAGTGTTCCGGAGACGTAAAACCCCTCAGGAATTTGACGAAATGCTAACAGGAGTCGACGCTAGATGGCGTTATACTAAATGTGAAATTGATAATATTTTTTGTACTTAAATTAAATCTATATCTATACTAATAATAAAACAGTAGAACCACCGTGTCTGTACATTAAATAAATTTACCTAAAACTGATAGGGGGGGATAAAAGAAGGTCAAAGGAACACAAAAAAACAATTTTCGACTTTCTTTCCTGTCTGTCTGTCTGTCTGTCTGTCTGTCTGTCTGTCTGTCTGTCTGTCTGTCTGTCTGTCTGTCTGTCTGTCTGTCTGTCTGTCTGTCTGTCTGTCTGTCTGTCTGTCTGTCTGTCTGTCTGTCTGTCTGTCTGTCTGTCTGTCTGTCTGTCTGTCTGTCTGTCTGTCTGTCTGTCTGTCTGTCTGTCTGTCTGTCTGTCTGTCTGTCTGTCTGTCTGTCTGTCTGTCTGTCTGTCTGTCTGTCTGTCTGTCTGTCTGTCTGTCTGTCTGTCTGTCTGTCTGTCTGTCTGTCTGTCTGTCTGTCTGTCTGTCTGTCTGTCTGTCTGTCTGTCTGTCTGTCTGTCTGTCTGTCTGTCTGTCTGTCTGTCTGTCTGTCTGTCTGTCTGTCTGTCTGTCTGTCTGTCTGTCTGTCTGTCTGTCTGTCTGTCTGTCTGTCTGTCTGTCTGTCTGTCTGTCTGTCTGTCTGTCTGTCTGTCTGTCTGTCTGTCTGTCTGTCTGTCTGTCTGTCTGTCTGTCTGTCTGTCTGTCTGTCTGTCTGTCTGTCTGTCTGTCTGTCTGTCTGTCTGTCTGTCTGTCTGTCTGTCTGTCTGTCTGTCTGTCTGTCTGTCTGTCTGTCTGTCTGTCTGTCTGTCTGTCTGTCTGTCTGTCTGTCTGTCTGTCTGTCTGTCTGTCTGTCTGTCTGTCTGTCTGTCTGTCTGTCTGTCTGTCTGTCTGTCTGTCTGTCTGTCTGTCTGTCTGTCTGTCTGTCTGTCTGTCTGTCTGTCTGTCTGTCTGTCTGTCTGTCTGTCTGTCTGTCTGTCTGTCTGTCTGTCTGTCTGTCTGTCTGTCTGTCTGTCTGTCTGTCTGTCTGTCTGTCTGTCTGTCTGTCTGTCTGTCTGTCTGTCTGTCTGTCTGTCTGTCTGTCTGTCTGTCTGTCTGTCTGTCTGTCTGTCTGTCTGTCTGTCTGTCTGTCTGTCTGTCTGTCTGTCTGTCTGTCTGTCTGTCTGTCTGTCTGTCTGTCTGTCTGTCTGTCTGTCTGTCTGTCTGTCTGTCTGTCTGTCTGTCTGTCTGTCTGTCTGTCTGTCTGTCTGTCTGTCTGTCTGTCTGTCTGTCTGTCTGTCTGTCTGTCTGTCTGTCTGTCTGTCTGTCTGTCTGTCTGTCTGTCTGTCTGTCTGTCTGTCTGTCTGTCTGTCTGTCTGTCTGTCTGTCTGTCTGTCTGTCTGTCTGTCTGTCTGTCTGTCTGTCTGTCTGTCTGTCTGTCTGTCTGTCTGTCTGTCTGTCTGTCTGTCTGTCTGTCTGTCTGTCTGTCTGTCTGTCTGTCTGTCTGTCTGTCTGTCTGTCTGTCTGTCTGTCTGTCTGTCTGTCTGTCTGTCTGTCTGTCTGTCTGTCTGTCTGTCTGTCTGTCTGTCTGTCTGTCTGTCTGTCTGTCTGTCTGTCTGTCTGTCTGTCTGTCTGTCTGTCTGTCTGTCTGTCTGTCTGTCTGTCTGTCTGTCTGTCTGTCTGTCTGTCTGTCTGTCTGTCTGTCTGTCTGTCTGTCTGTCTGTCTGTCTGTCTGTCTGTCTGTCTGTCTGTCTGTCTGTCTGTCTGTCTGTCTGTCTGTCTGTCTGTCTGTCTGTCTGTCTGTCTGTCTGTCTGTCTGTCTGTCTGTCTGTCTGTCTGTCTGTCTGTCTGTCTGTCTGTCTGTCTGTCTGTCTGTCTGTCTGTCTGTCTGTCTGTCTGTCTGTCTGTCTGTCTGTCTGTCTGTCTGTCTGTCTGTCTGTCTGTCTGTCTGTCTGTCTGTCTGTCTGTCTGTCTGTCTGTCTGTCTGTCTGTCTGTCTGTCTGTCTGTCTGTCTGTCTGTTCACGATAATCACAAAGTACTGAACGAATTTTCATGGCGTTTCCACATATGGATTAAGCTTAATTTGGCGCAATATATAGGCTTTGTTTCATCTCATTTGGATAACGAAAAGAAAAGTTATCAATAAAAATCAATTTTTTTTGGTGTTTTGAATTTAATAAACAATACTCCGCCCACGACATCGCTTGGGTAATATCCGTTTATATCGCGCAACTTACCACCTTAGTTAGTTCTAAGTTATTGAGATATTCTTTAAAATTTAGGAGGAATCGTAGTCTTTGTTGTTCTTCGGTCCTCTGATTTCAATAAAAAAATATATTTATCAACACTTCGCTTCCTTTTGACGAGAAAACATTGCTGACAAAAATACTACATTTTGGATTTTCTATAATAATATTTCATAGATATCAAATTTGACAGAATGTAGAATACTTCAATATCGATTGCTAAAAGGGCTAAAAAAATAGTAGGTATATACATAATATTAAAGTGCAGTGTACGTGCGTACTATGTTAACCCGCCGTTGGTGACGTGTATGTCTGACAGACCGGGTGATTAGAAAAAATCGTATAACTTTTTGACCCTTTATTGTTGGGTGTTGCGATTTCGAGTAGCTGCCTCATTTCACACCCCCACAACTACACGACAGCGCCACAGCGCGGAGGCTGCACGTTCCAGAGTTCTAGCCTCAACCCGGTCACTGAGACCGGCGTCACCAATTACGTAAGTAAATTATTCAAAGTTTAATTCATATAATTTAAAAAAAAGTTGTAAATTTAGTAAAAGTGAATGCTACATTTACTGTTTTTACATTATAGTATCTACAGGCATTTAATAGATCATTTTTATTTATAATTTTCTTGTTATTTTACAAAAATATATAATAAATGCTATTTTGTTTCAGAATGTCTTACGAAGATGAGCAACGTTGTCTTGAAGCGCTTCTTCAAGATGCATGTCATCTGATGAAGATCTGATATCAACAGATGGAAAATGTCAATCAGAAAAACCAAATATTCTAGTCACAAGTGCAAGAAATATTCGTGCCTTGAGCATGTAGTGCCTTGTTGTAGTACTTGTTTGACGGTACAAGAAGAGTAATTTTATGGAGGGCTGTTATTTTTTTTTATGTTAGAAGACTATATGGTTTTTTTTTTTTTTATTAGTTTGTAATGTAATCAAACTGACAAAGAACTGATTTAGTGCCTATATGTTTATATTTGTTGTTCTTTTTCAATTTTATAAAATGTTATATAAAAACACATGTTGATTTCTGGTGTTGTAAGTATGACTGATTAATAATACACACATCAAAAGTGTCTAGGGATCAACATATATTTTTGCAATAACTTTTCTCCTGATTGATATTAATTAAAATTTTCTTTAAGGATTCATCAAATAAAGTGTTTTCGTTTGTCACAGTAACGATAAACCAAGTCACCTTTGCATTAATAAAGAAATTTGCCATTTTCCTAATAAAGGGATTTTTGACATTTGAACCACTAACATTAAAGTTCGAAAAAAAGACTGAAATAACAGTTTTCTTTAAAATTTTATTGGGTAACTTAAACAATTAATAATCCGTGTTTCTACCGCGAACACTAACAACACAAGAACATCGGTTTGGCATACTCAAAATGAGTTCATCCAAATCACGCTGTGGAATGGCCGCCCATGTTCGTTGCAACAACAAAAAAAGGTCTTCTTGCGACTGGATACCCTCCATATTCGGTAGAGCTCTTCTCTGTAGCATATCCCATGCATGCTCAATCGGGTTCAAGTCTGGCGACTGAGCAGGCCAGGGCAGGACATTGATGTTAGCTGCGGCGAGAGTCTGTCTTACAACTCTTGCGGTGTGCGGTCGTGCATTATCATGCATTAACTGAAATAAGGGACCGATTTGCACTTGTAGAGGAACGATGACGTCTGATACAATCGTCTCAGCATAAATTTGAGCGTTGAGGTTGCCTCTGATCCAAATCAACTCAGTTCTTCCGCCGATCCAAATACCCGCCCATACCATGATGGTTCCACCACTATAAGGATGGACTTCCTGGCAGGATTTTAATCGCTGTTGGCGTCCAGGGGTTCTCCAGTGTCGTATACGTCTTGTATCCGGTCTCATACCAAAACGAGACTCATCAGAAAAGCACACGAAACGCCATTGTTCTTCTGCCCAATTTCTGTGTTCAAGAGCCCATTGATATCGAATCCTACGATTGTGCATTGCTATAGGTGGTACCCGTAGCGGTCTTCGGGAATGAAGGTTCACTTCAGGCAAGCGGTTTCTGACTGTTTGGTCGCTAATTAAGTTCCCTGAAGAGTGATGAAGCCGCACGGCTAACATCATGGCGGTTATTGTTGGAGCTCTTCGAGTTAAGATTTGAATGTATCGGTCTTGTCTCCGTGTGGTGCAGCGATACCGTCCTCCATGGCGCTCAGCCACGGTACCAGTGCTTCGGTAACGTGTCCAAAGTCGACTGATAACACTCTGACTTGTATTCAGAGCTAAAGCCACAGTACGTTGCCGGGAACCAGCTTCTATCATTCCCACGGCTCTGAGCATTTCTTCCCTGCTTAAATGACGTCGCCGCTCCATAATAACGTTGGTTTTAATCAGTAGTAGGGAAACAGTAGCACTAATAATGTCTTCAATGCGTTGTATGTTTTTATAGGGAAAATATTGACAGCTGATTTTCATCTTTTACTCGAATTTGATTCACAGTTCCTGATTCAAATTATGAAATGCACCAAAAAGGATCCATATAAATTTATAAAATCATAAATTTATTACAAAGCCACATCTCAATCTCAAGAAATCCGCATAAAAATGCTTGATCCCTAGACACTTTTGATGTGTGTAATAAAGAGTTGTGTTTAATGAAATATTTATGTTTTATTGCTATATATACATGTAAAATTAAAAAGAAACGAACTAAATGTCATATATACTATTAATTATTGGGAAAATCTAAGGTCGAAAAACCTGGACCGTGAGACCGGCGTCACCAACGATGTAAGTGAAATTGACGTCACCAACGGCGGGTTAAAGAAACATCAACTGAGTGTCTTTCTCTTAATAAAAAACAATAAGAAAACTGCTGATGGATACATTATTAACATAAATATTTTGTTAAATAGTTTAAGTTTAATTAAAATAACTTATTCAAAATTGACGCCTCAGCCAGAACTTGAATCTGGAACCATGCTGAACCGTAGCACTGCTCTATCCAATTGAGCTACCGAGGAGATTAGATCGTAATATACTGAAGTTCTCAAAATGGTGCATCAGACATCAAAAAAATATCTACAGCACTGTCAAGGTATCAATTCAATAAACAAAATAGTTTTTGGCTACTGCTACCATAACTACGCAATTCTGCTAATGTCAAAGTAGGTAAACGTAAAACAACACGATGGAGATTGGATTGGTTATTAATTTTTTTATCGAGTATAATCCGTCACGGTATCTACGTGAGAGTGAAAAATAGACAGTGTGCAAAGGTCCTCAAATTTATGATATTCTTTACACAAATGTTGGCAGTATTGAGTTTTAAATGTATAGGTGCATTCAACCTTCTTTTTGTTAAATCAAGCAAAAATTGTGATATCCATCTATAAATACTTTAGGACAAAAAAAAGCTTTTAAATTATTGTTCACTGTCTTTGTGTGCTTACATCATGTACAAAACTTTGTTATAAGATAATTCATATTCAAAGAATTTCTCTATAAACTACATTGATGGTTTTGCCTTCTGGGTCTAACATAATTAAATAAATTACTGACCCGTGGGCAGGCCACATACAGTTGGCCATGCTAAAAACAATTAGACCTTAGGTCGACACCAGCGGCCATTAGTGTCTGACCCTGGGATTTATTTATCGTCATAGCAAAACACGCCACGACTGGGAATTGGGTGCGCTTGAATTGGAATGGAAAATTGTTAGGGATGAGTGGTATTCTTGGTATCAAGACGGTTTCTTCGACACCACAACCGGTTAAAATGTCTGCCTCAATTATGTTAGGTTGTAGATTTAAGACCTTTAATCGAGAACCATTGCACAGTTTAGAACTTAAATTAAGAATAAGAATTATAGAAACACCGATTTTTAAATTTATTGTGTATGTGAGGGGTGTCCAGGAACATTTAATGAATTTAGAAAACTCTCGGATAATTTGTGAATTCTTCTTGATCCATCATTATATTGATAGAGATATACTCTCGACTTCCTCTTTGAATACGCGACAGTATTTTACTATTTATTGCACATGCTTGATCATTTCGAGGAGTTAAAACAGACCTTTTACATAACCAAGTATTGTTCTGATATTTTTTACTATAGAAAAATACTTGTTTTTTTAGTAATGATTACATATGATTAAAATAATTTCAACATCCGGTAAGTATAGAATTTGTTTGATAACTTTGAAAAAATCAACTAGGTACGTAAAATAAAAAAAAACAATTTCCACGCGGACGAAGTCGCTGGCATCAGCTAGTACATAATAAATATTTATTAAACACTATATTACTTTTTGTAATAATAAATTGTAAGTAGGTACTTACGTTTTTGATCTTCAAATGATATTTCCTTGACCGCATTTGTATTTTTTTCAAATTTGCTAAATAGCAAAGAGATGTTTTCCTGTTTCGTATATTTCAATTGCAGGGTACACGAAAAGAACCCTCAGGAATTTGAGGAATTGCTAACAGGAGTCGACGCTAGAGGGCGTTATAGGTACTAAATAGGACATTGATATTATTACAATACCTATTAAATCATATTTTTTTTTGTTATAAATATAGTGTCAAAAGATTTCCATTGCGTCAATACCTACCTCATCAAACCCCAAATAAAAAGCGCACCTTTTGAGTTAGGTAGGTATATTATTCTATACTCTTAACTGACCCCTTCTGTGTGACAGCTGTCAGTGAAATCCCGCCTATATAGTTCTGAATTTTTTTAATAGTCAGTACATGTTAATGTCATACTTTATGGGCGTGTCGACCTATTTAGTGATGGGCGATGTATCATCGAAAAAAGAGGAACAATGTCATCGATATGAGTAAAAATAAAAACTGCATTCATAGATTTTGCCCACTGACCGTTCTATTTGGGCCACCCTGTACACATATAGATAACATCGCAGCAAAATTATGGTCGAGGCCACAGATTACTAAATATTTACTACGGCAAGGCGCCCCGGCCCCAGTGCGCCCCGCAGCATAGAATAACTATATTTTCACCTTCTACGTCAATGAAGTCGCGGGTAAAATTTAGCGTTATCCCAAAGTAATTATTCCACGCGAGCGAAGTCGTGGGCAAAAACTAGAAGAACAATAAATGTCTTTTTCATCCCACTAGCTCGGAAAGTATGTTTTTAATCCCCGATATCTGGGGGTAAAAGTCGATTTTAATCTCAAGAGTGGAAAGTATCGGGGTCGCTGTAGGCAGTCCGTGCAGGACCCAAGGCAATTTCGAAAACTGGGAGTAAAAGTCGTTTTTGCGCTCTAGAGGTTAAAGTAAATTTGAATTTAGAACGTCGTGTGCACTAATGTGATGATGTTTTGGATTCACAAACTGTCATACAACTTTTTTTTTATTTCAAATTCAAACTCGGAACCTCCTTGGTGAACTTACTTATTTTTTTATTTGCTTTGCGCGTGATATTTTTGCTTTTCACTTAATATTGTGATTGTTTTATGTTTCTATTTAGTAATTTCCTCGCTGAGGGGGGTTGAAAAATAATGTGTTGCACTCGAGTGCAAACAATTTTTAACCTTGTGCTCCTTTGATTCCCTCGCTAACGCTCAGGATTCTTATTTTGAATCCCTCGCTGCGCTCGTGATTCAATTTTAGAATCCTTCGCTGGCTCGGTCCTCAACTGGAGCCCCGGTTAAAAAGCAACTTTGCACTCTTGTATAACAAATAACTATTTATTAAACCACACATCGAGCAAACAAAATAAATAGATATGTATCTGTCGAGGTAGCTGTTAGGTACTTTAACTCAAAAAATCGGCGACTGACCCGTAGTCTGTTGGACTACGGGTTTAGTTCAACAGTTGGACTACGGGGAAGGAATTTTTCTCCGTAGTACAACCAGTTGGACCACGGGGAAAAATTCCTTCCCCAATAAATATTTATTATGTATTTTATTTATAAGTACAAAAAATATTATCAATTTCACATTTAGTATAACGCCATCTAGCGTCGACTCCTGTTAGCATTTCGTCAAATTCCTGAGGGGTTTTACGTCTCCGGAACACTGCATTTGAAAATACGAGACAGAAAAAAGTCTCCCCTTTACGAAAAACTTGAAAAACAAATATAATCTGATTTACACAGGGAAGTCATAAAAAATAAAACAACATTTTTATATGGAAAGTCATAGAGAATCGAAAAATACGCGGGTACAACCGCGGAACTTACCTAGTTCTCTCAAAAATAATAATATTAAGTAAGTATTTGAATTTAGACAGACCCGTAGTCCAACAGTTTAGTTTAACAGTTGGACTACGGGGAAGGAATTAAATTAGTAAAATTAAATTAAATTATTAAATTAGTTCCCCATTGTCCAACTGGTTGGACTAAGGGGAATATACGTTTACCAGTAGTCCAACACAAGAAAGTATTTTTACTCATGTTACACAACTTGAGTGCAAAAAGTTTTTCTTACTGTTATGAACTGCAATTGATCGGAATTTTGAATATTAAAATTATAGATAAAAAAGACCGAGTGTGGTGTCGTGGGACACCAGGTAAGAACGAAGTTACTTAAAAAAGTAAGTATTATTTTCAATGGTCAAAATAAGAAGAAAATAAATCATTATGATTTTCAAAAAAGTTTCTACTCAAAAGAGTTAGCCATAGGTTACCTACCTTTTAATAATTAAAAAATAAACGTGCGCCGCGCTGTTCGATATTTGAAAAAAGTGTCGTGACAACTTTTCGTAAGATTTTTTTTCCGTCTAGCCCCCTTTCACAACACGCGATAAGGAACTTCGTTCCAAAAAAATTGGATTCTTTTTTCTGCTTGCGAAAGTCCAGTCAAAATTGATACAATCGTTTCAGATGTAAGTCAGAACAAACAGACAAATTACTTTTTAAATTCGTAAAATAATGAAGTAAGTTCTAAAGATTTTGGCAATTAAAGTACCCGAGTAGCATCAAGCTAAAGGAGATATACTTACTTAGAATTACATATCCTAAAAATAAATATCAATTTGATTGTATTTAAAAATTAACACTTAAAGGTTACGCTCTCCTGGTACTTGTAATGATTCTACAAAGAAAGTCCAACTAATACATTCATTATTTGTGAATCAATCTAGGTTTATTGAAAATACCTCCTCTACATTTTTGTTCTCCTGGTATTTAAAAACGATTATTGTGATTTGTTTAATAATGTTGGTTGAACAGAACACCAGACAAAGGATATCTTGCTAGTACAGTCCAAAGTAGACTAGTAGGAACTTAGGAACAGACTGTTATTTTTACTTACTCGTGGTCAAGCTTTTCGTTGGACCTCGGGTCATATTGCTTCCCCGTAGTACAACTAGTTCTACAAAAATGTTCGTTGTACCGCGGGGAAAAATTCCTTCCCCGTAGTCCAACTGTTTAACTGTTGGACTACGGGTCAGTCGCCAAAAAATCTCACAAGAGAGTCGAACCCGCAACATTTGGCTGGCTAATGTCTCTAAAGGCACAAAACAGAGAGGCGGAAGTCCTAATGTGACTCCCTGATCTGTGTCTAAAGGAATAAGAACGAGCTTTTTAAATATTCATTATCATAGGTAGATAGTTTTTTTAAGGAATATAAAAAAAACTATATCTTGCCGTGAGTTGTAAGATTTGGCTTTGTAACCATATTGTGTTGTGTGTTTACGAGGACTGAAATCGCATTTAAGCGCAGTCCTTTCCAAAAAATATGATGATTATAAGAATATTTATCTAACGAATGACGAGACGCGTCGCGGAGGTCGTTCCCAAGCCGCACAAAACGTTATCGTGTTTTAACTTTTCGCGTGCCGCCATCTTGCGAGGGCTCCGAGGAGGAGCTTACGAGCCCCACGTAAGCTTTTTAAACCCTGCCTTGTGCGCGCCGCATAGGTATAAAATCTATTTAGGGTAAACATTCTTCCAATCACCGGAATAAAGTTTATGTTCTTCGAGCAAGAAGTATTTATTTATTTCAGTATAATAGGTTTTTAACTAAGGTTTTTAATGTAATTCGTTCTCATTCGGTTCTGATATAAAGTTATTTTTCATTTTACTGACACAAAATCCTACATAAATACATATACGAGTACATAGGTACTTACCAAAATTTTGCTTACATATTTTAAGCACAAATATATAAATATAAATAAATAGATATAAATTCAACATTTACTTTTGAATGATTAAGTATATTTATTTCTAAAGTTTTTCGTAAAACGGAGAGGTTCTCTACCCCATTCTATTAACAAAATTATACGAGTGTGGTGTACGCGGCCCGGCACACAATTGGGTTCGGTCTTACCTAGAAAATAGAAAACAAATAGGTAGTCCAGATACAGAACTACAACAACCAAAATAGACAAATATCTACAATAAATTCAGAAATAACAACCCTAAAATGTTCAATACCACAAGGTAGCGTCTTAGGAAGCATACTCTTTTTAATATATATAAACAACCTACCCAAAATTTTAAATAACAACAACGTACTACCAATATTATTTGCCGACGATATATCAATATTAATTAACTGCGAAAATAAATCCAATGAACATATAAGTATTCTACAACACAATATAAAAATTATAACCGAATGGCTCGACGAACACAACTTGGAAATTAATAAAAACAAAACCAAAATAATGCAATTTAAATCATATAAAAGTCCCAGTCTCAATATAGGAATAACAATTAATGACACCCCAATAGAAACAGTCGATACAATAAACTTACTTGGAATCAATATAGACACTCATATTAACTGGAAAAACCACATAAATTACATAAAAACTAAATTAGCCAAATTTTCATATGCCCTATTCGAAATTAAATGCAGTACAGACACTAACACAGCCATCGCAACATATTACGCATATGCCTATTCATGGCGGAAGTATGGGATCATGTTGTGGGGAAACAGTGTCAACACAAATGAACTATTTATTTTACAAAAGAAACTGATTAGAATTATAGCAAACATAGATAATACCCAGAGCTGTAGACCATATTTTATTAAACACAATATTTTAACCCTACCATCCATCTATGTATATATTAGACATTTGTAACTTTGTTTTTAAAAATCCTAATACCTTCACTAAATTACACGAAACCCATAATATGAACACCCACAATAAGAACAAACTTTCCCTTCCATATTCACGAATCAAAATGTTAAACCAAAGTCCACAATATATGGCAATCAAAATTTATAATAAATTACCCACAAACATCAAATCAGAAAATAAACTCCATATATTTAATAAAAGGTTAAAAAAATACTTAATACAAAACTGCTTTTATTCGATTAATGAATATTTTGAGGCAGTCTAATAATTTGTCAACAGAAACAATATTATATTATATTATTGAAATAGGTATATTTCTTTATTATTATAAGCATATTTAATAGCTATTTATTCAAGATTCTTTGTTATATAACTCTATGTTGTTCTTTCTTTGTTTACTCTTTGTTTTTATAAATACTTAACTTAAAATTATCTAATATTAAGTTTTTGCATGTACTATAACTTTCCTTGGTTAATAACCTTTACTGTTAACATTAAATTTGTTATGCCTGACAAGGGCTACTAAGTTTTAAGTGCCTGTATATTATGTTAACAACTTTATGTATGTACACTTAGTAATGCAAATAAAGTTTATGATTTATGATTTATGAGGTTTTTCCTGTTTCGTATATTTCAATTGCAGGTTACACGAAATGTTAGAACCCTCAGGAATTTGAGGAATCGCTAACAGGAGTCGACGCTAGAGGGCGTTATACTTAATGGGAAGTTGATAATGTATTTAGAACATCGTGTGCACTAATTTTGCACTTTTGTATAACAAGTAGGAAACTGTTAATGATAGTTATTTATGATATGAGCGAGTAAAGTTGGTGAATACTTCCGAGGCGCTATTGAGGCCCGAGCCGTCAGGCGAGGGTCTGAAGATGTTAGAGGAGGTTAATATAACGTATATTTATAATAGGTATAACCATGATATTATTTTAATTTATAAACTAAATTTCAGACTTTGTTAATTTTATAACAAAATTTTAATTGCCAGCAATGTAAAGCACAGTAATTTGACAAATACCTATGTGTAAATATCAGTCAACAGATACTTTGATCATTATGCGACAGATAATGCATTGACAAGGACGACAATACATTCTACGCTAGCTATCATATCACAGTTTTTCACCCCCGTACCACGACATGCCTTGTACCAAGTGAATAAACGACTTGAATTACGACAATTACACAGTCAGTACGTCATTTAAGTTGCGGATTTAGAAAATTTAATCGTGGCGTTAATCAACACTAATACTAATACTAATACGTGCAAACAATTGTAAACGAAGCATATTATCATCAGCCTTTTAAAAGCCCGGGTCGTAGACACACACTGTATAGGTATGTAGTTTAAAGAGTAGAAGGGAAATAATTACAATTAATATGAAACTATCTCCTCATGAGTTGTGAGATTTGGCTTTGAAGCCATTATGTGGGTTTACGAGGATTGTTAACGCAATCCTATTCAAAAATTACACAAACGGAACAAAAAACACTAATGACGAGACGCGTGCCGGAGGTGGTTCCCAAGCCGCGCAAAACTATAGCGTGTTTTAACTTTACGCGTGCGGCCATCTAGCGGATTTTGAGGAAGTAATAAGATTACATTTGTAATATTTATTGTTTAGAATAATTTTTAAGCTATGGCATAGCTTCTCTCGCGGGCCTTGAGCGTGGAGATCGAATCCAGAAATTCCGTAACGAAAAAAAACTAACACACGTTGATAGTCTACATACAAATACTTATTTATTATTTTTGAACGAACTATGTTCCGCGGTTGTACCCGCGAATTTTTCGATTCTCTATGACTTTCCATATAAAAATGTTGTTTAATTTTTTATGACTTCCCTGTGTAAATCAGATTATATTTGTTTTTCAAGTTTTTCGTAAAAGGGAGACTTTTTTCTGTCTCGTATTTTCAATTGCAGTGTTCCGGAGACGTAAAACCCCTCAGGAATTTGACGAAATGCTAACAGGAGTCGACGCTAGATGGCGTTATACTAAATGTGAAATTGATAATATGTGTACTTATAAATAAAATACATAATAAACACTAGGTATATTACTTTTTGTAATAATAAAATGTAAGTACTTACGTATTTGATCTTCAAATGATATTTTCTTGACCGAATTTGTATTTTTTTCAGATATTAACGAAACGAAAGTACTTCTGTCCAAGTGACTACGACGAGGGCTATTTCGATTTCCATTGCGTTAATAATCAAAAGCCCAAAAATGGCGCTACCTGGTACACCATCTGCGGCACACCTTTTGAGTAAGTTTCCTATTTATGAATTTAATAATTACGTTCTTAGTAACTTATGTTTGTAATATTTTTTTACTTTGTTTATGATACATTTTCCTATTAACTATGGATTCAAATACATATGCATCATTATTCATACATATGTTAACTACATACTTATTTAATAATATGTAATCGCCGGCCGGAAGTCTATATATACACCCTTATTTTGAATTCGAGATACTTAATCACACAGCTAATGTAAACGACGGGTGACAATATAATAGTGAAGTTAGTTTTTATATTTTGCTTTTATTTAAAAAGTTATGATAAGTCAAAGTTTTTCAAAATCCCGCCGAATTTTATTGTTATTCTACACCACGGTTCTACACCGAACAACAGGCGAACGCTGCGATACACAGCTGAGCGCGGTCATCGACCCGAGCCGTCACAGAATACTTGTTAGCTAGTGTGCCGTCTGGTAATACGACATTTATTTGTTACCCTCAACATTCTAACAAGTAACAGCAATATTATTTTATCTCCACAAAATTAATATATTTTATACACTTTTAACGATTTATACTTCTGGAAATTAGTAAAATTCATGAGTTTAATATTAAATACAAGTAGTGCAGTGTTTATTCCGTGTTACAAAGTTCAAATAAGTTATTAAAAGTGATAAACAAAAATCTGAGTTCGCAGTGACTATGAATAATACGCGTAAGTGACGCGTTTTGCACGGCGGTTACGACCTTTAGACCACGGCCTGCGGAATCAAGACATTCCTTGCAATTGTAAACAAACAGTATTTATTTACTTACATTGAATAATACTTACAATGAATACTCAAATATGTTCCGCTTGCCCTAATTTATTGAAAGGTACTTCACTATTGCAATGCTGTCGTTGCGTAGATAAATATCATCACACTTGTCTGAATTTTAGTAAAGAAGATTTCTTAAGATTTAGTAAAGAATATAAGGAGACTTGGGTGTGCCCGTCGTGTCGTAGTAAGGAACCTAGACGCGGCGATAACTCTAACACTCCGATTCGTTCCTCTGCTGTCTCATCTGCGGTTACAAACCCAAACAACTGGACCGAGGAGCAATACGACAACGTAACCTTACGCTCTAAGCCTCGTAGCTCTAATAACTGCGGCTGCATATCGGCGGACGATATTCGAGAAATTATTAGAGAGGAATTGGATCGCAAGTTGAACACCGTTATTAAGGACTTTCAGCGTAAGTTAGATAAATTTGAAGAGAGCCTAGCTTACTCCAACTTGGAACTCGATAAAGTTAACAGCGAGAACGCTTCGTATAAGGCGCAAATACGTGAGTTAAAAAGTGAGAACGACGTACTGCGTGCCTCGTCCCGCGATCTCACTCACCGTCTACACCTAATGGAGCAATTATCTCGCACAAACAACGTTGAAATTCAGTGTGTACCCGAACATAAGAGCGAGAATATTTACAAGACGGTTCAGCAACTTGGAAGTGTAATTGGGTGTCCGGTGACGGACACTGACGTGGAATACTGCAGTAGGATTGCCAAACTCAATACTGAAAGCCCTCGACCTCGTTCAATACTAGTGAAATTTAATAGCCGCAGGGTTCGTGATACTTTTCTGGCTAAAGTGATCAAGTTTAACAGAAATAACCCCGGCGATAAGCTGAATACCGGTCACTTGGGTTACGGCGACAAGAAGAGCCCGGTGTTCGTTACTGAGCACCTTACTCCCACGACCAAGGCCCTGCATGCTGCTGCCCGCCTGAAGGCCAAAGAACTCAGTTATCGATTTGTGTGGGTACGCGACGGCAAAGTTTTTCTAAGAAAATCGGACTCGTCTAATTACATTCTAATAAAAGATACAAGTACTTTAAATAATCTAACACAATAATTTCATTTTACTAAATTTTACTCTTATACATTTTATATTATTTTTGCATTATTGGTCCACTTAAAATTTTTTTTTTTTTTTATACTTTTGATATTTTTATGATACAATTTTATTACCAAAACGTCAGAGGCTTAAGAACAAAAACTGTTGATCTCTTTAATAATTCTGTATGTAACAATTATGACATTGTAACGCTTACTGAAACTTGGTTGAATAGCAGTATTTTCGATTCTGAACTTTTTGATAGTCGATATAATGTCTACAGACGTGATAGAGAAACTAGCGGCTTTCATAGTAATAAAAATGGTGGCGGGGTACTTATTGCAATATCCAAGAAGTTAAATTCCAGACGCCTGCAGTCTTTTGAGTCTAAATGCGAAGATTTATGGGTTGAGTTTGATTGTAACAATAATAAGGGTCATAATAAAAAAATTCATTTGTGTGCTATTTACCTTCCTCCTCCTATCCAGAAACATGTTTTAAATGAATTTATTAACAACACTAATTCCGTCATTGAGCGCAACAGGTTAGAGAACATAGTTCTTCTCGGCGATTTTAACCTTGGTACTATATCTTGGAACTTTTCTGGAAACTCGGATTCAATTGTCAATGATCTTAATAATAGCTCTTTTACCACAAAACTATTAGACTTTGCTGTTCTTAATAACTTTAAACAACATAATAATATTCTCAATTGTAATGATAGGATTTTAGATCTAGTTTTTAGTAATGTTGACATTTTGAAACTCGATATTGATTCCTCTCCACTGATTTCAATTGACCCTCATCATCCAGCTATTCAGTTTTTTGTATCTTTTGGGTCTCAAAACAATCTTAGCCCTAACAATACTAGTCATTTTTGCTTTCATAAGGCTGATTACACGAAAATTGTTGATAATTTGAACAGTGTTATATGGGAAGATGAATTTGCTAATTGCTCTTCAGTAGATGATATGCTTTCAGTGTTTTATATTCATATCCGAGATGCTATCCGCAAATATGTACCTAAATCCAAGATTAAGTCGCGGCGCTACCCAATTTGGTTCTCCGGCGGCCTAAAAAGCCTTTTACAAGAAAAGCTGAAGTATAGAAACAAATTACGTAAATTTAATAACAACCCGCTTGACGACTTGTCATTCGAACTAGCCAAACAGCGCTCTGAACATTTAATGACGGTTTGCTACAATACCTACATTGATAGACTAGAACATAATTTAAAATCAAACTCGAAGCTATTTTGGTCCTTCATTAAGAGTAAAAGAAAGAATAGCAGTCAATTTCCAGCCCAAATGTCTCTCGACAACTTAACAGCTTCAAACGGCAGTGACATTTGTAACCTGTTCGCTCAAAATTTTTCATCTAGTTTTTCTAACAATAGTTCCAATGTTGCATCAATTGTTGATCTCGTGGCTTCGTTAACTAATAATTACCTTTCCACCGTTAAATTCAAGTATGATCAGGTTTTAAAGATTTTAAAAAGACTGGATCTCTTTAAGGGTGCCGGCTCTGATGGTATTCCATCGGTCTTTGCTGCTAAAGCTGCTTCAGCTATAGCTAAACCTCTATGTATTATTTACAATATGTCGTTGACCTCTGGAATATTCCCGTCAGTCTGGAAAACTGGTTTAGTAATTCCCTTACATAAAAATGGTCATAAAGACTTAATAAAAAATTACAGACCAATATCCATTCTTCCAGTGTTTGCTAAAATATTCGAACAATTATTATATCCCGTATTAGCTTGGCACTTTAAGCAGTTAATTGATTTTAATCAGCACGGTTTCACAAAATCTAAATCCACTGCTACTAATCTTACTTCATTTGTTAACGATATTTCTTTGGAGCTTGACAATCGTTCGTCCGCTGTCGCGATTTATACTGATTTTAGCAAAGCGTTCGATCGAGTTAATCATCAGTTATTGCTTCAAAAAATGTCTTATCACGGAGTTGCTCCCCCACTTCTGGATTGGTTTAGATCGTATCTCTCAGATCGGCACTCCAAAGTAGTTATAAGTGGCTTTTCTTCGGAGCCGTTCTTAGTACGTTCCGGAGTGCCACAGGGATCACATCTCGGTCCATTAATGTTTAATATATTCATAAACGACATTGGCAGATGCTTCCGTCATTCTCGTTATTATTTGTTTGCCGATGATTTAAAGTTTTTTAGACCTATAAACAACCTATCTGATGCTATACTTTTACAAGATGATCTTAATCGTTTATCGATATGGTGTGATAATAATGGAATGGATCTTAATGCGTCTAAATGCTTTTGCATACATTTTTCTCGTAAAATAACTAACACTAGTTTTACTTTCAAAATTAACAACAGCAATTTAATAGAAGTAAATAATATTAGAGACCTAGGTATTTTGCTTGATAACAAATTAAGAATGAATGCTCACATTGACAACATTTGTGCAAAGGCACTTAAAAATCTTGGTTTCATCCTACGTAACTGCAGAGACTTTAAGTCTCCTAATACTAAGATTTTACTGTTCAACTCATTTGTTCGTAGTGGTTTGGAATACTGCAGTGTAGTCTGGAATCCTTTCTACGATGTTTACATTAAAAGAATCGAACGTATTCAAAAGCGCTTCTTATGGCACCTAGTATATTCACTCAATTTGGGAAAACAAATTCCAAAATATGAAGAGCGGTTACAACACTTTCATATTGCTACGTTATCAGATCGAAGACGCATGTTAGACCTTGTTTTCTTAAGCAAGCTTGCAAATGGCGTCCTGGACGCTCCTGAATTACTTTCTTCCTTATCTTTTTCTGCACCATCGCGTCTACCAAGGGCTTTGAGTTTCAAAATTTTAAAAAGTAACATTTGTAAAACAAACCTCGGTCAAAACGCGCCTTTGAATCGCCTAGTCAATGAATTTAACAGTGTTAATAAAACTAAAGATTTGGATTTATTTGCTGACGACATTCGCAAGCTCAAAAAAACATTGCTCTGATGTATCTTTATTCATAGACATTCACTTAAACCAATATTGCGTCATTTTATGATAGGTATATCAATGTAATAATTTATATTCTTATAAGTACTTACTATTTTTTTTTTTTATTCGTATTAATGTATTATTTTAAATCAATAACTATGTATTTATCTAATTTGTTCTAAACAAATTTTTAAATTCATAAGTTTATTTTGATTATTGTTTAAATTCACTTTTATTTTGTTACTTTTTATTCTATTGCATGCTGTCTTCACCTGTAATTGTGATGGCACTTAAAAGTCATACTCTCGCATGTTAATTTATACTAATGTTATGGTGTACATTATGTTGGTGATCAATAAATAAATAAATAAATAAATAAATAAATATTTTAAAGATAAGTAATCGTCTATCATTTTTGATATTTTTATTGGATATATGGATTCAGTTACTGCTACAGATATTCTGATTTTAATAAGTCCCATCATTTCAAAATAGGGGTGTATATATATGTATATGTCGTGGCCATATCGTAAATTTGACCATTTCATGAAATGTCTCACTTCACTCTGTCTATTGGCCACATCATGATGTGGTTAGGGCAGATCAATGATAAGCAATCGTTTCTCGATATGGTCAACTAAATGCGCAAGATGGCGGTTGTTGACGAAAATCGCAGTGAGAAAGTGAATAATTTATTATGAAATGATAAGGGATATGAGAACAAAAGACTTTACGACGATACTGTGAAACGAGTTGGTAGGTTAGGTTAGAACTGCCCCACACAGCGCGAGGCGAGCGAGCGAAGCGAATTTTAAGATCTGGCCGTTTGGCCGTTTGTTGATGAAAAAATCGTGAAACGATAACAATTTAATGATCTTAAGTTGGCCACTTCATGAAATGCGACCGATTCATGAAATGGTCGATAATTTCATGAAATGGGCAAATTTACGATATGGCCACGACATCTATAAATAAATAGAATAGAATTATGTAAAAACTTATTAAAAAAAAAACGAATGAATGGAATCGACCATAGACCTACCAAAAGTAAGGCAACATAGTTGAAGTTTGTATTTAAAATGTATGGACACGATTTTTTTGGTATCGAAACTTTTTTAAAAACAAAGAAATTAAAAAAAAATCTATTACCTACTCACTAGTGAATAAAACGTGTCATTATTCTACTGTTTTTGCACAAATAAGAGCCCCTTTATGAGCAAGTGTGTTGAAAAATAATTTAAAGTAAACGATATCTTTAATACATATTTACAATTTATAATTAAGTAGTAACTTTTGGAGTACGGAGAGTCATCAAATACCTAGGTACTACTGTCTGCCCTAGATAATTTTATAATAAAAAAATGTATGTGTACCTAGTTTTTATGGGTTACTAATAGAGTCTTTTTTTATTCTATTTTAATAACACCCTACTAAACTAATATAATGAATCATTGTAATTTAAAATAAAGTACCTATTTTATTTTATTTTTTTATTATACCTGCCCTCCGAAGCACGGAAACGCTCATGAAATTAATAGTCATTTTTAGTACCTAACGACCCATCACAGTCATGTCGGTGCAAGACGTTGCTTAACCGCACAGATCACTAATTGGGTAATAGTTATTTATGGTACAAGCGAGGTAAGTTGGTGATTACTTCCGAGGCGCTATTGAGGCCCGAGCCGCCAGGCGAGGGTCAGAAGATAGCCGAGGATAGTGATCATCAATTCTCGCGTGTACCATACAACGTTTTTCAACACATTTGCGAAGAAATTATCATTTTTCGCTAATAAATAAACAGTTTTTCGATTCGCGCGCATCCAACACAACAATGGTGATCGGCCATAGATGAAAAGAATATACTTATTAAAAAAATAATCGAATGAATGAATGAATGGTATCGACCATAGACCTACCAAAGTAAGGAAACATAGTTCAAGTTTGTTTTTAAAATGTATGGACACGATTTTTTTTGGTATCGAAACTTTTTTTAAAGTAAACAATTTAAAAAAAAAAACTATAACTCACTAGTGAATCAAGCGTGTCATTATTCAACTGTTTTTGCACAAATAAGAGCCCCTTTATGAGCAAGTGTGTTGAAAAAAAATATATACCTATTGGGTTTTTAGAATACTTACTAAAAAACTGTGAGTAATGTTGAATTCGAATAATTTTTCTTTGGATGCAGACAATAAAGAAAGAATAAAATCGGTGAAGATGTTTTTTTTTGTACAAAACTATTATAATTTGTGAGAGGCCTTATGATGTAAGTATTTATTGAATATTGTGTACTTATATGTTCGTGTGTTAAGACTTATAAAGGTAGAAATAACTGAACACAAATTTTGTATAATTTTTAATTACGTTTATTTGATATGTTTCGTAAACGATACAATAAATCTCTTAGCTCTAATATATCAATTAGACAAAACGTATTTCTTTATTCTACCGGTTACAGAACACCGATCAATTCTAACATTAATATATTTTTTTTGGTTTCCAATAGGTAATATATCTTAAATGATACAGTAAAATTGAATTTATTTAAACATTTATTAAATTTCATTACATCGACATCTCTTTGGAACTTTAAATAGAGATAAGACAACATCAATAATTTAATAAAACCAATGAAAACGCACAATATAACGCCGCCTTCAGGCGTACATACACATATTTTTTTTGTAACCTACCTAAGGACTAACATTTTCGTTTTGGTGCATCACTAAACAGTGCGACATTTTACGATACATAGACACGTAATAAGTAATCATGATTACATCATATTTTTTTTGTTAGTACATATTTAAGAAGACATTCAATAAGAATTCACTACAATTAGTGTGACAAAGTCTATTGTGCGGGCAAACGTAAAATATCACAACCAGAAATGAAAATTATTATGCCAAGCAAACAATACAAAAATATTATAAAACTAAAGTAGGTAGTAAAAAAATCTTAAGTTAAATTAACTGTAAGTATACAATAATACTTAAAACTAGCAAATAAATTAAAAATCTTATAATGTATAAGTGGGCCAATGAATTTGTATGTGTAAGGGACGTTATTTCAGAAGTTATTACCGATATTGTGTGCGAGCGAAACATTCGCATGACTGCTTGTAGTAACTAACGTATACGAGTAGTAGACACCTACTACGAGTATATGTGTCAATAGTTTGGCGTCAGACAAAGGTTGCAGTGTGCCGAATACAATCTGAGTGAGAGTATGAATGCACCGTGGATGCGTCGGGGGTGTGGGGTAATGACCGGTGTGGATGTACCAAATTAACCGGCCCACTGATACACTTGGAACGCGAAACTGTCGCGAGAACGTGTCCCCGTCAACCTCGTTAATTCCATCAACACTTACAATATATAGTTTTTGTTACAATCACAGATTTTAAAATCGTTTATAATGATTTTTTCCTTACTCTGTTCCAGATAAATAACTTTGTTTGGAATGATAACATGCACTGAACTGAATCGTTCAAATAATACGACAGTCAATAACAAGTTAATAAGTACATAGTTACAACAATATGAGGCTCATCTCAAATGAATGAGTTGGGAAGATTTAACAGTAATAGTTGAAACAATGAGGCGTAACAAGTTGGAGGTCCGACCCCAGCGGTCCCCTGCCCGCGCCCTCGGGCCTCTCTGAGGTAGACCGCCTCGCGGCCGTAGCCTCTCTGTGCGGGGCAGATCGAACGCTGGGACCCAACGGAATTGACTTCATAATATATAGGAATAATATATCGTATCTCTTTGTAATAATATAATAGTAAATCACGCGAACTTTGATACTCTGCCGAGCCATTTAAACAATTAGATTGATCTACGCCGATTAGGTATCATGTCATATGGTGTTTCAATTTGTATAGGCAATAAGATAGATACTGTCATGGTCCATTAAGAGAAGGAATCCATTCCAATACGCTAACGTGGTGATATAGACATGGTGAGGACGGACTTTCAGATTAAATAATTTTATATAAAAATAATTAAAATGCTCAAAAGAAACAATTGAAAGGAACGGAAATCATTTGTCAGAAGGAGGTGGTGCAGCTTAAGGTATGGTGTTAAAGAGCTGCTGGACGACGCTCGGGTCGGCCAGCGTGGAGATGTCGCCGATGTTGTCGCGGTCTCCCATTGCCACCTTGCGCAGGATGCGCCTCATGATTTTGCCGGAGCGAGTCTTGGGCAGTCCGGGAGCGTTCTGGATCACGTCAGGGGTAGCGAAAGCTCCGATCCTCCTGCGGACTAGCTTCTTCACCGAATCCTGGAGGCTGTTGTTGAAGATCACGCCCTCGGTCAGCGTCACGAAGCAGTAGAGAGACTCGCCCTTGATGGGATGCGGTCGCGCGACTACGGCGGCTTCGGCGACCTGCGGGTGCTCCATCAGCACTCCTTCCACTTCGGCGGTGGACATCAGGTGGCCCGACACGTTCAGCATGTCGTCTACTCTCCCCGTCACCCATATGAACCCGTCCTCGTCTCTGCGGGCGCCTATATAAACCAAATGAATTCACTTTACTCGCCGCCACCACAAGTCCATAGGGTGGTGGTGTGGTGGTGCCATTCTCAAAGTCAACAGTGCGTTCTGTTCTCTTTGATGACCTTTGCATCCGTGCGTAAAAGACCTAAACAATTCCCATTCAATAATTTTCAAAATATCGTCTTTGCTGAAAAAGGTATGTCATATAAAAGATAACAATGTAATAATAGGTAAACCTTTAATGAAATAGCTCCACATGCAGTTATTTTATTACGATAAAAGCAATAAAGACGCGGTACGGCATGACGCTTCAAAGCACCTATCCATCGGAATACCTAGGGTTTTCAAGGATGCTTTTAAATGTCTGATAACACTGAAGCATGCTTGAAAACCCCGCACCGTTCCGAAACTGCCGCGGAATGCCAGGGCCAATCCAATCAGAGTACTTTCCGTACTGCAAAATCCGAAGTGTCTTGCCGCACCGTGCCCGCATATAAACACCAATCCAAATATAAAGGCTACCAGATAAATTCGATACATAGTAATATATCTCTATAATAACAATCGTAGCCTAAATATTTAGATCACGCAATCTTAAACTAAAACATTATCTTGTTATAATCTTAGAACTAATAAAATTAAATGGTCACCAAACTTTTCATTACCTTTGCTTAGGTACTACTGCCGAACCAAGTGCTGTTGTTGTGATGGTGCTCACAAAATAATAAGATAATGATAAAACGACCCTAACACACATATAGTGCGACGCCCACGCCGCCGCCCGCTTTCCACTCTCTGCAAGGTTTACATGGTTTCGTGATGTGTACGAGTACTACGAATTAAACTAGTGCATTTGGAATCTCAACAATTTTCCAAAAATGACTCCACGATAAGCAAAAAGCTGCAGCTAAAGTGTGTGCGTTATCTCCGACATCCATAAAACAATGATAAAGGCGGCACAGAGGTGGAAAACGTGATTTGAAGCGTCGCACAGACTACGACCTACGGGGTATTCTTTAGATCTCGTAACGCACGGAGCGGTTCACTGGCAGCCGAGTGATTACATCTACGCCTTAACTAGTCCTTATGGCCGTATGCTGCGTGAGAGGGGGCCGCGTCGGACACGACCGGGGCGAGGTCTCGTTCTGGACAAACCAATAGGGCTGCTACGCGGCGTCGATAGCAGTGCTTTTGGCCTTCCAAAAAACGTGACCCCACCTCAGACAGTTTACAGCCTAATGAGATAATAAAAAATGTGAATGTTATTACCTAAATATTTCCCTATCTTACCATCACCAGTGCAGTAGTATCCAGGGAATCTGGCGAAGTATGTGTTTTCGAAGCGTTCGTGATCTTTGTAGAGGGTTCTCATCATGCCGGGCCACGGCTTGTTGAACACCAGGTACCCCTCGCCGGGGCCTTCGATCACTTGACCGGTCTCATCGAGGAGAATCGGCTCTACTCCGAAGAACGGAAATCCCTGGATGACATTTTATATACGCATCAATAACTATTTCTATTTCGAATTGGAACAAATGAAAGAATATTAATAGTCTATTTCTAAGAGCCTAGAAAGTTAAAGTTAGATATTGAATAGGTATAAGTAGAAAATAAAACATAAAGATTGGTTTTTTTAAAGTATCACTTACTGATAAAACGTTTACGTACAAAATAAGTTCGAGAGTAATGATTATTATGTACTTATTTAAACGCGGATATGATTGTATGAGTTAAATACAAATAATTTGTAATTTTACCAATGATATAAACGAACTGCACGTGAATAAGCAAAAACTCAAAGTAGATACTTATTCATATACCGCGGATACCTACTGAATGCATTTCAAAAGCTAATGAATTATGTATTTACATACAAAACGCAAGACAACATAATGGGTAGTTGTTTCAAATAATATGTACACAGAGCCGTATCACGTAGATACGAGTAAGTAAACGTTTTGAGGTATTTTATAAAATTATACTTGTTATTTCAGTACCATTTTCAAATATATTTCAATCTTTACGTTTAAAAGGGTGATTGTTAATGAGTGCTGGCAACATAACAAACAAAAAGTTATAAGCAACTTACATCCCTATCGTTATTATTTTCCTATTTATTTTTATTGTTAATGGATATTCTATACAATGTTGTATGATTTCACTTTTGGTAAGTATAAACAGGTAGCGTGCGATATGACTAGTCCGTTTGTACGTTTCAAGGTGTATTTTTCTGTATTTTTAAATGTGAATAAGCAATGAAGTCCTTCGCCTAATGGTAAGCGACTCGTGTGCAAACACATGACAAGATATATAGTGCATAACTACAAAAGTTTGCATGACATAATCATGTACAGGGAATTTTAAAGCTGGCATTTCGGTTAGATGCGAAAAATGTCGCAATTGCTGAGATTAGTGTTGTTAGTATGAACTTCTGTTGTACTTAGATTAATATTAGTATTTTTAGAGCATTTGTCGGACTAATACTATGTTAGTATTGTATTTTAGTAGTATTAAGGTTAGTCTTCGACGAACTAAAATTGGGTATTAGTCTATTAGTTAGGGTTAGTTCACGATGCACTAAAACTAAGTTTTAGTATTGTTAGAGTTAGTTTCGATGTACTAAAATAATGGGTTAGTATTTTGAGGGAAACTTACTGTTAAAGTTAAGGAAATTGTTAATATTTTAGTATTGTTAGCGTAAGTTTTCGACGTTTTCGTATTAGTATTTGTATGGTAAGTTATTGTAGAACTTATGTTAGGGTATTAGTATTTTAGTTTTGTTATCGCAGGCTTTTGTTGTCCTAAAATTAAATATTAGTAATTGAGGAGACTAATTGTTGAAGTTAAGTAAATAATTAATGTATTAGTATTGTTAGGGAAAGATTTAAATGTACTAAAATCAAGTTCCTACTCAGTTTTTTGAGGGTTAGCAGCCTGAGTTGTTGTTATACATAAACTAAATGTTAGTTAGTACACTCGCATTTGTTTTGTTAAGTTAAGCTTTCTTGGACTAAGGGGAAATTAGTTGTTAAACTTAAGTTAAGAGTTAGTATTTTTAGTATTGTTAGGGTAATTTTTCGTCGGACTTAAATTAAGTGTTAGTATTATAAGTATTGTTATTTTTACAAACTAATTAAGTACGCAGGAGTATTTGTATTTCATAGCTTTGTTTTAATAATATTGGAAAACAAAAGCTTTGAAATAGATCTGGTCGGGCGAGCCCAAGTCGGTAGGTCTACGTAAACTAAAGCGGAGATCCTACCTTAGTGGTTACTACCTTTGTTCTTCCGTCATCAGTACAGGTCCTGGACCGCAACTCATCAGGGTAACATACGTGTATTCAATCAGTCAATTCCGATAACGGGAACTGGCTTAAAAGTTGCAAGATTTGACCCACTTACTATAATAATTTGATTAAAAACTTGGTAAAAATGAATGAAATCTTGAAACAAGGATAGGTTACATTTATTACTTACCTCTGGTACTAAAGTAGATACTAATATAGGGGGTTGGTGATGTACCTGTAAAGTCGTAAGGGTGTGATACTCACAGCGGCGCCTGGCTTCATGGGCGTGGCGCCGGGCAGGCTGGTGAGGACATGCCCGCCGGTCTCGGTCTGCCAGAACGTGTCCACGATGGAGGCTCGCCCGCTGCCGATCACCTCGTAATAGAACTCCCAAGCTTCGGGATTGATCGGCTCTCCGACGCTGCCCAGCACGCGCAACGTGGACAGGTCATGACTGCAAAGAATGCACTCATTGGGACATGTATTTTAGGTCATTTTTTACCTTACTTTAAGAATGCTGAAACAAAATTGTCTTATCTACCCTTATAATATGTCCTAGATCTTTATTAATTCAACATTATCACATATTCAACAATCGAAATAGTAAGCTTAAATCTACAGGGTTCAAAATAAGTTAACAAAATTCATATTTATTTGCAGGTAAACACTTTTTTATTACAGCCAATGTTCCTAAAAACAACACATAAATGTACATCCACGGACGACAGAACTTTCTTTCTCTCTTGACCGGAAGTCCTAAGCACACCACAGCCAGGACTTGAACCCGGAACCATGCTGAACCGTAGCACCGCTCTTTCCAATTGAGCTACCGTGGCTTCAAGGCGTCTGGTCGAAAATCCTGAACGCTTGAATACATAGTAGTATAATAAACTTACTTCTCAACGAACTGCGGTCCGTGCTTCATGAGCGAGCGGATGGCGGTGGGCGCGGTGTAGAACTGCGTCACCTTGTACTTCTCAACCACCTCCCAGTAGCGCTCGGGGCTCGGGTAGAACGGGGTGCCTTCGAACTTTACAAACGAATATAAACGTAGGATACGGAATAATCATGGTATAATATACATATTTATGTGAATAAGTACAGTCAGCGTAAGATAAAAAGTACCGCCCCTTGGCAATACGGGTTATGCCCTGAGGATCCCATTCCCCAAGAATCCCGTCTCGGAGGATCTCGAATGACATACTTAAATGTCATTAGAGTCACTTTCGACAGTTTTTCAATTGGTTCAATGTGTTCGATTCCCGTGCCGGGTGAATATTTGTGTGAACCACAAATGTTTATCTCGGTCTCGGTCTGGGTGTGAATGAGAGTGTGCGTAGTTTCTGATACCCTAGATACAAGCTTCGAGCTTAGTTAGGGGTCAGTTACTATGATGAGATGATGTAGTGAATTATTGTATTATGTTAGGGGGCTTCCATTAATTACGTGAAGCGTTTTTGTCAATTTTTCGACCCCCTCTCCCCCCTTGGTGAGATATCGTAAGATTATCTTCAACTCCCTCCCCCCTCCCCTAATCTCACGCAAGATTCTTCAAAACTTCTATTTGAACTGTAAACGTGTTGGATTATTAAGAAAAAAACAATCGAGCGCTACTTCATTGCTCTGGGAAGTTCGGATGAATACGACAAATACTATTTTCTCAGATTTGACCATGTTTTATTCTAGAAATAATTTTTCACGCAATTTTACACCGTCTTCTGGGAGGAAAAAATTTATGTGATATTTGCCAAGAACCCCCCTCTCCCCTAAGTTAGATTTGGAAAGGTTTAGCTTGACCCCCTGCCCCCTAGAACACCTCACGTAATTAATGGACGCCCCCTTATGTACCGTTAATACTCACTTTGGTATTGCCAACCAAGGGTGATTTTATCTGACTCTGACTGTACAGTACTGTGATTAAAATTATACTGCCTTTAAACTCAGAGTTTCGGCAATTTTCGTACACATTCTAAAAAGTTCGTTTTTGTTGCCCGATTTTTTCCTAAAATGTATGTGTGAACTTGGAAGTTAGTGTAGTTTTCTACAATCAGACCTGTCTTATTAATCCTTTCTTGGACAGATTTTTATATCTTATATTATATATATATATATATATATTTTAAATTATAGAGCTCTAACAAATAATTGATAGAATTTATTTATTTATTTATTTATTCAACTAACTTATACTATCATAACAGATTTTACCCAAATCGACAGTATAGTAACAGAAACAAATTACATTCAACTCCTAATTATTATTATTACATAAATATCTACAAGCTACCTTCTCGAATTCCGTCAGTGTACACGTAAATATGTATATTTAATAATGGAAATAAATTAATTCGGATTTTTAAACGAAAATTGTCGCAACGCAACTTTAATCATAGTACTGTACGAACATACTAAATTTTCTTGCTGAAATATCAGATCAGTTATCGTATCAAAAATTACTATTTTTTTAAATAATAGCTATCGTTTTTTAAAAACAACTGAATCTTTATAAATATTTAAGTATAATATTTTTAAAGTATATTCGATAATGATTTAGTTTTAGTAAAGCTGCCAATTTAATGATCGGTAGATATACTTACCTGTGGTTTATATACTTTTTAATGTTAGTTACTAATTAAATAAATCATTGGTAAATACAAATACTTACCTACCAACTACTAAAGCAAATGTAGTAGCAGTAACCAAGACTAAATAATTGAATAGTAATTGTAGTACAAATTATACTTTATAAATTGGTCTCTAAACGAATTCGAGTCCCACTTTAAGTAGTTTTAATAATTAATTACATTGGCAACAGAAATCAAAGGTTACAAAATTAAATAAAACTTTGAATTGGTAGCGACCTTGTGGGTACGAGTAAGTGACTTCAATAGAGGCCAGCTGTGCGCAGTCAATAGCTAGGGATCGAAACAATCTGTGTCTATGTATGAGGTATAATAGGGTCTTAAATAAAAGGCAATTCATCCAAAAACCGGACGATTAGACAATTCTTAAATATTTTTTTTTAATAATATTTATTTATTAAAATAGCTTCAATCCAATAGCATACCTAAAAAAGCAATAAGATGTTTGGTTTCTTTACTCCTTAGTCCAATTTTGACTTACCTTGTTCAATAATTGTAAATGACTATAAATTCGTAATATAATAATGGAGAATATTTTTTATGAATATACAAAACTTAGAACTAAGACTAAAACTATAATTATAAATAACCAATTATTAATAAACGTGACAGTGCAGTATGTAAATATTAATGCAGTGTTACCTTACATAGCTGTGATGGTGCGTGAGACCTGTAAAATGGTGTTAGTGATGTGAAGTGTCCTTACCAGGACGGAGGTGGCGGCGTTGGCGAGCGGCGCGTACACGACGTACGTGTGCCCGGTGATCCAGCCCACGTCGGCCGTGCACCAGTAGATGTCCCGGTCGCGGTAGTCGAACACGTACCGGAACGTGGCCGCCGCGTACAACATGTACCCACCCACCGTGTGGACCACGCCCTTAGGCTTCCCCGTCGACCCACTAAATCACACAAAAACCGTTATAACAAACGCCTCCGGCTGTGAGCGGCCTACGAGCTAACACCAAGTAAGACACTGGAAGAGTGGATCCAGGTCTTACGTGCCACTACTACCTGGTGTACAGCATGAAGAGCGGAGCCTCAGCGTCCATCCAGGCAGGGGGGCAGATCACCGACTGGTCCTCCATCAGCTCGTGCCACCAGATGTCGTGCTCCTCGTCCCACGAGTACTGTTGGATAAATGACATCAATAAATATCTGTTTCCGAAGAAGGTAGGTGTTGTCGATGACGTCACGTTATTACCACGGGACAGTCGCCGGGGCCCTCGTCGGAGCCGGGCGAGACGCGGCTGAGGTGCGACACGCAGATGGTCAGGTTCACCGAGTGGTTGAACTTGACCTTGGCGATGGTGACCGCTTCATCCACTGTGTTCTTCAGGAGCAGCAGCTTGTCCCCGCGCCAGGTGCCGTCCGCGGTCACGATCAGCTTCGTGTTGCTGTCCGCGAGCCTCTCGGCGAGCGAGTCCGATGAGAACCCAGCGAACTAAATTGACAAATTGGGTAATAAGTTTCTTTATTTTCAAAATGGTTTGAGCAAGAGTCATCATAAGGCAGGTCAGAAATAACGAGATCTTTACCACAACAATGTGCACAGCCCCGATCCTGGCGGCAGCGAGCATGCTGACGATGGTCTCCAAGATCATGGGCATGTAGATCCCGACGCGGTCCCCGCGCCCGATCCCGCAGTCCCGGAGTCCGTTCCCGAACTGGCACACCAGGTCCAGAAGCTTGCGGTATGTGACGCGGCTGTAGTCATCGTAGTTGTTCCCTTCCCTACGAGAAAAGAAGGTTCCGTGTGACAAACATAGGAAAATAGACAGGTACTTACTACATGGTATAAAACAAAGTCGCTGTCGCTGTCTGTCCCTATGTACGAGTATGCCATCTTTAGAACTACACAACGGATTTTCATGCGGATTGAAATCCCAGTGAACTTGCAATTATTGCATCCCAAAATGCTAATTAAGTATACAATATTTGAGGTACACGGATACCCTCTATGTGAACTTTATGTTGCATAATGTTATTTACTATTTTGATCGTTTACTCTCTGATTTACTATAAACTCTGCTCTGATTAATTTCCAACTGCATTTTCTATGGAAAATGCAGCCTAACCTATAAATCTTCTGATTATTTTCAAATAAATTGTGAAAAGGCCTTTTAATCTATTTAACGAGTGAGTCTAATTGGAGTTGTTTGAATACTAACTATTTTTCAAATAAAATACGTATGTATTAATGAAACTGACGAGAAGGTTTTTTCAACAAAACACCACTTTATCATGTTTAATTGTAATAGCTTTAATTAGATAAATATTTCTAATGTATAGGGAAGGTAAATACTGTATCAACAAGGTTATCAGGTGACTGGCTAGCCTAGATCTAGGGCCAGAGACAGATGACCTGAGCCAATGTCACAAGTGCACGAAGACTTTCCTGTATCTAATCTCTGATAATAGATTTATTAGAAATTTAATACAGCTTAAACGGGTTGAGGTTTCTTATTTCTCTTGTATAAAGTTAGTTTTTTATGAGTTCCAAAATAAAAAGTATCTTTGAAACTAAATCACGATACTTAAATCTTGGATGACCTTTCAGTGACTTGATGGCCTTTGATCCACAAGCGCGTCACTAGCGGAGGCTGTATATTGTTATGTTCATTGTAAGCTGTTACAATATATTTGAGGTGCACGGATGACCTGAGAGTGACCTCGCATGACCTGACCTTTGGTACCCGAGCGCGTCACTAGCGGAGGCTGTATATTGTTATGTTCATTGTAAGCTGTTACAATATATTTGAGGTGCACGGATGACCTGAGAGTGACCTCGCATGACCTGACCTTTGGTACCCGAGCGCGTCACTAGCGGAGGCTGTATATTGTTATGTTCATTGTAAGCTGTTACAATATATTTGAGGTGCACGGATGACCTGAGAGTGACCTCGCATGACCTGACCTTTGGTACCCGAGCGCGTCACTAGCGGAGGCTGTATATTGTTATGTTCATTGTAAGCTGTTACAATATATTTGAGGTGCACGGATGACCTGAGAGTGACCTCGCATGACCTGACCTTTGGTACCCGAGCGCGTCACTAGCGGAGGCTGTATATTGTTATGTTCATTGTAAGCTGTTACAATATATTTGAGGTGCACGGATGACCTGAGAGTGACCTCGCATGACCTGACCTTTGGTACCCGAGCGCGTCACTAGCGGAGGCTGTATATTGTTATGTTTATTGTCAGCTGTTACAATATATTTGTGGTGCACGGATGACCTCGCGATGTCCTGGCGCGACCTGACCTCTGATACACGAGCACTTGTTGGCTGTTTGTAGTAAAATTGTATCAGCTTATATAATTGTGTCAAGAATATATTGATATTTGTGATACACGGAAGACCTGAGATTGACCTCAAATGACCTGACCTTTGAGCAGAGGTACCTTAGTACTCGATAAGAACTTATTGTAACATATCTATCATGGCTGGATAATTCTTTATCAACTATTTAAAATGAATTTAAAAAATTATGTCCAATTTATTTAATTTAAAATTGTCGTACTATTCAGAGTCAGTACTGTGGCATGTTTTTGTTTAAGCTAAGCCGATATTAATTATAAAGTGTTTGTCACGCGTGGGAGAGTTCACTGTGACCCGACCCGACCCGCTGCGCTTATATTTTTCATTATCTAAAATGATAAAATAAAAATATAGGAACCAAACAATATTAAATAAAATATTTTATTGTTCTCTCGTGAAAGATAAAGTTAATCGTGTTTCGCAAAAGCATTAAAATTTTAATGAAATTCAATAATGTAACTCTGAAGCTCGGAAGCCGGTTGCTATGCCACACCTGAATTGATCTGGGCTGGGAGCGACCCGGTAACATAGCAACCCGGTCTCCAGGCTCCAGGGGGCGGGGGCGGCGGGAGCGGAGAGGGCTGCGGGGGCGGCGGGGGATGAAATCTAGATCAAGTCAGGTCGACGAATCAATACCCGGGCCGGAGGTATCGCACCGGGCGGCGCCGGGCGGGCGGGCGCGGTGCGCAAAACGCATGTGCAACAAGTAATGCAGCACAACATATTGACCACCCGCACCCCCGCAAACATCCACCGGCCCCCACCACCACCAACCGAAAAATAACATATTGCATAATATTCACTAAATATTTTATGACACAGAAAATACCGAATGTAACCGACTTAAATAATGATTTAGGTCGCAACGCGCAAACAAATAAAACAAAAACATAAGTAAAAACATAAAAACCAATGACGCGCAGTAAGGAAATGGACCCGGAAAATCAATAATAGTCGCGCCGTCTCAGTGTAACGCACAGCTATCGATTCTGAAAATGACAAGTGTGTTATAAAACTCACCAGAAGTAGGCGATCTTGTCTCCGTGGCCGTTCCTCACGTGGCGGTCCAGCACGTTGAAGCAGATGTTGGTGATGGCGCCCTCCATCCACTTCATGAAGATCTTGCCCTTGGTCACATCGAAGTTGTACGACAGGAACTTGCCGGCTGCGTGCGGCGTTTGCCAGTAGAACTCACTGGCGATGTCGCTCCAGAACCCCTCCGGATCCTCGACGGACTTCTTGTGGATCTCCTTGTACCGTTCCAGGGTCGGGATCCTGGACTTGGATATGACGAAGTCGGAGGGGTAGTAGGTCTTCGCCATGGCGACGGGCTCCAGGGCCTCGACGTCACGCATTCAGAGGTCGGTGCGGGGGTGTGCGCGCGCGGCTCTACTGATACGGAGTGCGAGGTGCGAGGCGAGTGCTCGCGGCCGCGTCTCCGCTGGTAATGCCCGCCGCCGGCCGCCTCCCGAGCAGCCTTTCAGGGCGGCCGCGCACCGCCGTGACGCACGCCGCGCTCCGCGCACGGAGCACGCGTGCGCGGGACCCCACACGCCCTCCCCCGCCCCGCCCTGCACACACCCCGCGCGCTCTCCACAACACGATCGATAATCTCTCTACACTCTGTACCTGTTCCCCGATTACTTATTAAGTACTGGGAACAAATACGAAATCATGTAACAAAAAAAAACTAAATTTTACGAGCATCCACTATAAAATTTTATTCGTTTTACTGATTGTAAGCAACTCAAACATATGTACAATAACATTATATGCAAATCGGGTGCTATAGGTAGGTTAGTATGTTGTTACATTATATAACCGTATACATAATATAGCGCAATTCTGAAGTATTTTAGTTTATAAATAAAACTTATTTTATAGACAGCAGTTTAATTTACTATAAATACAGTCATAAAAACTTACATAAAATGTTTTGTCTTTTGTTTACATACTTGTAGTCATTCATAAGCAGATAGTAAGTAGATAGAGGACTGGCTATCAACAAAATCTTATCAAAATATTTCATGTCTGTATTTCGTATAGGTAGTGTATGAAGTAATTCGTGAGTAATTCAGTCAAGTACTATGTTTACAAGCTAGCGGGACGTCCAGTGGCCACTAATGGAGTAACAAGGGGAGCAGCGGCAGTACCATTCTTAATTCCAAATGATTGGGGGACAATCGGTACCCAGGGGCTCGGGTCACGGCCGACGCGCAATAAACAAGACATTTGCACAAACATTGTGATGATAGATTCGTTATACAAGTTACTTCTTAATAAAAGAGAGATTAGATTCTGTTTCAAATTGTTTCTTATTCATATTAATATATCTCTCTATCATCTTCATTCTTCATATTGCAACTGACCCTTAACAATCACACACACCCAGTCCAAGATAAACGTAATAATCTAAATCACGGGAATCGCACGGGAATCAAACCAACTGCGTAATTCTTTTTAACTAAAAAAAATACTACTGAATTTATATCCAAATTACAGAGGTTTATTTGCGAAAAACTGCCCACTTACGAGTACATACAGACATACTTACATACACATAGGTATTATAATGACTGGAATTACCCTTGATATCACGAAACCAATGAATAATAAACTAAAAGAGATTTACTTCGAAATCTGTTGAATTAAAAATGATCACTTGACCTCGGCTTGTAATCTAGGCAATCATCTTGGAACAATTCATGGAATAATGTATTTCTAATAGGTATTGGTACCTATATTCAAGTACACGAGAATACATCTTATTCATGTTATCAAACAAAACAATATAATATACTTACAATGTGTTATCAAATCATAGTTATTATGTACTAATCTTTAACATTATGTAAATAAATGTTTCTTACAGTTTTAGCAGCAAGTTTCTTATCTATGTTTTTATTAAGTTAACTGTCTGGCTAAATAATTCTGGCTGATCGATTGTCGTACTGAATTCACTGGATCAAGATTTCATGTTTCGAGACTTATGTATATCATCATCAGCTCATTTAAATGTTCCCACCGAAGGGCTCGAACCTACCCTGAATTAAATTGGTTAGGTCTTAGACCTAGGCTTTAGTGAGAGGTATTATTTTATGCATCATATTCCTTGATATAGATGACATTATTAAGTGTAGATTAAAAAAGAAATACAATTATTTATTAAACAATTATTGATGAGATGATTATTATTGATTGTCACCGTCGAAGGTGTCGCTCAATATCACCACACACTGCTTAAATGCTGATTGCACCTTTAAAAGTATTGCACACTGTATAAGACTATAAGTGTTATTTAATTTTGTTAATGTTATGTGTTAATGCTGTTGGAGTAACTTATTAAATAAATAAAAAAAAACATCTGTTACAGATGTAGAGGCCATTGATGATTGATGAGTGTGTGGAAACCTCCAGCTTCAATACAAGTAATAATAATGTTCCAGACCCTGAAACTAGTATTTTTCCAAAGAGAATATACGTGTTTTATTGAGTTACTTGTTTACCTCAAACCCTCGTTCGCCTGAACTACTTATTTCATTTATTATTTACGGTCGTTGGAGCCCAAAAGCGTGTAGGATGTCACTTAGGTGAAATTCTCTTAACCTAGGTATACTGAGGTCAGCGGAAAACTACCCATTACAGAGTATATACACTTACATACATATCTACACTAGTTTAAGGGCCTATTTCACCATCTTCAAGTAACGTTCCGAGTAGTTGCTCACATATTTTGTCTTTGTCACTTGATATAAAGTAAGTAAGAGACTCACTTTACTTGGTGAGTAACTTTACTTTAAGATCGTGAAATAGGCCCTAAGTATATTATGTATATGTAATTATTATAAAGCAGAAGATTTTGTTTGATTTTTTGAATGCGCTAAACTCAGGAACTATTGGACTGATTTGAAAAAATATTTAGGTGTTAGATAGCCCATTTATCTAGGAAGGCTATAGGCTATATGTCATTACGCAAAGACAGATAGGAGAGGTACTAACACGGATTAAACCCCGGGACGGCGCTAGTTTATAAACTAAAGTACGTTATGAATAATATATACTTTTTTGCTATGAAAATTAAAACATCAAAAACATTCATTCAGTTTAAGCCTCAAAGAGGCACTTTCGAATATCAAGGAGCTTACAAAGGAAGATTTAATGTTAGGAAAAATAAAAATTAGAAACCGATTTCATTCCCTATAAGCTTACCAACAGTCGTTTATGATAAATATTTGTATGTTGGTATCAACTTCGAATCAAGTTGGTCACGGCGCATAGAGAAACTTAAGCGTAACTACAAAACAAGTACAACACAAGTTTCAGTGCATGCGATCGTACGATGTCTCCTTCGAAACTTTATCCAAACTTTAACTTTGTCTAGCTTTATATGTAAAGGACTTATACTGCCTTAATTGCGTTGCATTTTTAGTCTAGTTTAACAAAACCTGGTGAACATTTGACACCTTGTCAGTCAAATCTGTCATTTTGACAGTAGGTATTCAAAATTGATTGTAAAAACTGGTTTAGTGCCATAGAATAAAAATCACGACCAGGATTTTCTCTGGTCTCTGTTTAGTGCTAAACCAGACTAAAAATGCAACGCATGAAGTTACAGATAAAGCCATAACTGTGGCAAAGTACTACAATATCTATAGAAGTAATTAGGTCGAAAGAACTAAATAAAAAATGACTAATCACATTGACTGTGGCGTAGTACTAGTCAGCGAGAAATATAGAAATAAAAGATCGAATATGAATAGTAAAAAGAATATAAAATTAGGGTCTTTATAAGGGTCAGTACTATTTTAATATTTTATACGTCCCCCTAGTGTGTTCCTTTGGGATTTTGGACCTTTACAGTTTTAGTTAACTTGGTAACAAGAACAACTTATTTATCAACCTACTAATATTATAACGCCGAATGTTTGTGAGTGTGAAAGTAAAGATGTATGGATGTTTGTTCCTCTTTCACGCAAAAACTACTCAATGGATTTCAATGAAATTTGGTACAGATGTTCCTCATACCTAAGAATAACACATAGGATACTTTTATCCCAAAATTCCCAAGGGATAAGGTTCCACGCAGGTAAAACCGCGGGGCTCAGCTAGTAGATTATAAATTGAGAGGTACAATTGTTTATTAATAAAATGAAGTTGGGGTAACACCATTTATAACTGACAAGTTTAGATAAAAGGTAGAATTTTTAATACTTAACTGAAACATGAAAAGATAGAGAAGTTCTCGGAAAACCCAGTACAGATAATATGTTTGTAATTTTATTTTCAAAAACGGTTGTAACGATTTGGACAGTTGTTGTAATTCAACAACTACCTATGAAAATTTATTTTCCTTATTTTTACCCGAGCTTCGTTACCCAGACACCACAAAAACGTGATTTCATTATCCCTGTATACGTATAGGTCTCTATTATTTATATACTTGCGTGTTTTAATCTAAAAAATAGTATAAAACAAAGTCGCTTTCTCTGTCCCTATGTATGCTTAGATCTTTAAAACTACGCAACAGATTTTGTTGCGGTTTGTTTTAATAGATAGAGTGATTTAGTGGGAAGGTTTTTAGCATAATTTTATCCCTATATTCCTACAGGAACGGGAACTACGCGGATAAAACCACGGGGCGCTGCTAGTGTAATTTATAAAATAACACAAATCAAAGTTCTTCTGCTTCTCGCATGCGTATATATAGACCCAACATAGTAGGTACGTCAGTGACTACGTTATGACGTCATATACATTTCGATTTACCTTCGGGATTTGTCTGTGGTCGTATTGCCTGGTTTGACCCAGTTAGGAGTCCTTGATAGAACCGATTTGAATAGTAACATTAAATATACATTTTGTGAAAAAAATTGACTTGGATTTTAAGTAAAAACCATTAAAAACGGAATGTACTTATACCTATTCAAGTATTCATACTGTGTAAGAATATCTTACGCTTATTTTATTGTAAGTATTGAAAATATTTTATAGTTATTTACGAGTTTAAAACCTTATAAAATGAAAAACTATAAACGTTTTCGAAACTAAGTTTACTCGTAATCTATGACAATAGACTGTAAGACGAATGCTAGATGGTTTAGATCGTAATAAAATGTCCTTGGCGAATCAGAATCTTGACAATTTGATCGGCGACCCCTCTGTTACAGTACTTATAGAACAACGGAAGTCACTGAGTATCTTCATAACGAATCTACGAACAAGGGGCCTAAGTCTGCAATTTAAGATTGTTGATCAGACAATATGTTGATATTGAGGCACCATAACGAGAGTGTCAGAAATTTGGTATTCTGCTAAAATTTATTCATATGGCTATGGTGGCTCAGTGGTCTTTGAAACATATCGAAATTCAATTTTTTTTTTGTCAAATAAAAGTCAGACTTACTGTTTCCATAACAACCATTTAAGTTTTATGGAGCCATTGAGTCAGCGGAGTAGTTTTAATACCAAAATGACAACAAATGTCAAAAAAAACGGTCATAATGTCGATATTAAAATACATTAGTAAAATACATTTGTGTAGCATTATCACAGCTTAATAGTTTAGAGAATCAGGGCCCAGCTTTGTTGGAATTGTGTTGTGCTATCATATTGAAAACACTGTCCATACATAGGAAAGTACTAAGTTTTAATCGAAACAATTTGATAAGTTTATGTACCGAATCAGTTTTTCAGTTCAGAAAAGCACTTTCAATCAATACAGTTAGCAGAACTAGAAAAAAAGGAAATAGAAACTGACAAATAAATCCTTAATACTATTAAATGGGCAACATTTATTCACCATGTCCTAGAAAACAGCTCTTACTATTTCTACGAAAGCGGAAAATCGATATAACCGGGTCTCATTTCTGGGAAAATTCATTAATCTATTTTCTCCGAAACAGGGTGTGGTCCTTCATGAATAATGTCAAATAAATATGAGGTACAGTTTTCTCTCTGTTAACACTTTATAATATAGAAAGTTATTACGATATGTATGTATATGTGTGCCTATACATCAGTCCCTGCCACTTTCATACATCTTTCGTTACTGTCCATCCAAAGGTTGTTTGGAAGAAATTGCTTTCGAAGACCGCCCTTTGTATTTTATTTGTCATTTGTTTGTATCGTTCGTTTATATGTACTTATATGTATTTTGTATGCAATAAAGAATGTCGTATCGCATCGTGTGTAGTACGATAATGTGTTGTTTTGTATCTAAACGACAGAATTAGGTCAATATTAAGTAACTATAAGAAAGTACTTAGTAAAAAAAACCTTTTATAATCTAAATAGGTAATTTCAACTAAAATCTGAGATATTTAACTTCTTTCCCAACTATCTAAACCGTTACTTCGTATCTTTGCGTAGTTTATAACCGAAAGTATGTAATATATCGCGTCATACAATGTACAGATATTGTTTACAGCGTACTCCGCGCCGTGATTAGCTAACCGCCGCCCGATTCCCCACGGGACCATCGTCACTAACTGCGGGATGCAGCTAGTTACTCAAATCACGTCAAATAAGTACTTAACAATAGGTTTCGGCAGCGCTCCGCTCATTCTCTGTGTACTGAACTCAGTGCGATCGGGATTACGGCGTACAATCGTCTACAATAATATTAATGAATATATGGTGGGGCTACAGTTCTGATAGTGCATGTCTATGTGGCATTTCTCCCCAAACAATGGCCCATCTTCTAACTTGCCGTGCGTGTCCCTACACCTGCACACGCGAGGACCTTTACAACTGATAGTGCCATATCGGTGGCCGAGTTCTGGTCCTCTAAAATCTGAGTCGACACGCAAAGAAGAAGAATGAATATCTTTTTATATGGGGAAACTCATTTATAAGGGGAAAGACATTTACATGGGGAAATTAATTAAAGCTTACATTACACACTGTTGATAAATTCAACTCATATTTGGATCATCATCATCATCGTCAGCCCGTAACCATCGACTGCTGGTCATAAGCCTTCCCCATGCCGCGCCACCACACTCGGTCCTCAGCTCTGCGCATCCAGCCGCTCCCCGCCACCTTCTTCAGGTCGTCGGCCCACCTGGCAAGAGGGCGGCCCACGGGATGGGTTATGCGCGGTCTCCAAATTTGGATAGATTTCCTTAATTAAGTCCTCTCTATTTTCTTACTTAGGTCCTTTAAGTTTTTGACCACAAGTAGTAACAGTCTATGTGTATTTCCATCGACTGGCTCGAGCCTACCCTGAATTAGGGCAATGAGATCCTAATTAAGTTAAGAAATGAGTTTCCTTCCGAATTTTATCCTTTTTGCTAGCTTTATATACAACGAGCAGCGCCCCGCGGTTTCACCTGCGTAGCTCCCGTTCCCGTGGGAATTTTGGGATAAAAAGTATCCTGTGTTATTCTGATGTATAAGGTAAATTATTGTAAAGTTTCATTCAGTAGTTTTTGCGTGAAAGAGGAACAAACATCCACACATCCATCCAAACATCCACCCTCACAAACATTCGGCTTTATAATACCTATTAGTAGGATAAATATTATACCTAATATTAAATACACTTAATAGATAAGTAAAGCTTACAGACATATAAGGTTGCGGGCTATTATTACCGAGTGACAAGACAAGGATATCTACCATTAATCTTCACGCGCAACTTCATTATGCTTTCTAATTATTTTGTACTAACTGTTTTACCAGCGTAAATATAAATCCAATGGGACTTTTTAGATGAGATCTAAGGAACTTCTATACCATAAAAATTAAATTCTTTCATATAAATAAATAACAAACAAACATCATTACTATACGACTGTACTTCGTACGACAGTATACATTAGTAGTTAACAAATAAAAACCTTAACCTAAAGTCATTTGATGATACAAAGATATTGAATTCTAAGTATAAATTCACGCTAAAAAGTTACAGCAAATTTTCTAGTTTAAATATTTTGATTAAAGTCATCGTTTTTGGCATGTTTTTGGTAATAGACTGTCAATCATCAAATTGCACTGCAATTATAAAACAAAAGTATAGTTTGATTTCCACTACGTGTAATAGAAATTTATAGGTACAGTATAGATCATACCAAAAAATAGTTATAATCAATTGCCGAACGTATGAGCTCACACTTCATATCACGCACAGAATGGGGCCAATTATAACAAATTCATTTTATTGAAATAAAACACTTAAGCGGATTTTTGTCGTGGTTGTATTTTGTTTTACATTTTCGTGTAAATCAAAGATATCAATAATTCATTTTATTGTTTTCCCATATACGAGTATACTCAAAGTATTTATAATATTTTTTGGGGTCAGTTACTATAATGAGATGATGTAGTGAATGATTATGTTATGTTATGTTATTTTCCTAATAGTCAAGATGTTTCTGGTAAAGAAAGTTCTGGAAAAATTACGACAATTTCGTGTGGAAGGGAGGGATGCTAGTTTGAAATAATGTTACTTTTTAAATTAATAGCGGAAAGACATGCTTGTATTATAATTTGTACAAAACCTGGTAAGTAATTTTAATTAACAGCAAGTTCCGTAATAATTAAGATTTAATTCTACTTTCTAATTAATTAAAGGATAAATGAATCTAGTAATTGTGATTGCTATCTCTAATAAATACAATATCAATGTTACTTTAGTATCTATAACTAGCGGCGCCCCGCGGTTTAACCCGCATTAGCTCCGCTCCTATTGGTCGTAGCGTAATGTTATAGAGCCTATATCCTTCATCGATAAATGGGCTATCTAACACTGAAATATTTTTTCAAATCAGACCAGTAGTTCCAGAGATTAGTGCGTTCGAACAAACAAACTTTTTAGTTATATAATATTAGTACTTACTTATATCTAGATTGTATAGTATTCTAGAGGTCAGAGTAAGGTTATACGCGGCCATTCACTTCCCCACTACTAGATCAAGGTTAAGGTTTTTCTATTCAAATCAAGATCATTACATAACTGACAAATGCCGACTGATAGAGGTGAAAATAGACGGTGTAAGGATGAAGATATATTCTCAAGTCTTATAAAGTGTCGTATATCGATTAGTCTTCATCTCACAACGCCACAAGCTAAAAATAAACTGTATTCAGAATCTGAAGGTAGGAATTGTAAAATTTCAATTACTTAACATGCATTCAGGTCTTCAGACTGATACATGTACTTAGTTGGGTGACGCAGTTGGGGGAAAATTGTATTCATTCACTGATGATTATGCTTTGTATTCAATCTTAGGTTCAAATCATGTCTCGGCATCTTTAGACTACAACAATATATGGGTGTATTTGTATGCAATCCTTTGTCAGTTCCCATTTAGTGCAAAAGGAAGATGTCACCCGGATGACCTGACGAACGTTAGCGCACAATGCCAACTGCAATATTTTAAGGCAGATAATGATTTCTCCTTTGAAAATGCAAATAATCATTGTGTGTGTTTACGTCCTAAGTTGAGAGACGGAGATAGTATTGCAAGATAAAGTCTGATCTTGATAACCTAGTTATTTCAGAGAAGTGTGATTCTGCAATTTGTACTCGGTTAAATTCACTTATCTACGGCAGCCTTGAGTCGGTAAAACATTTGACATAATACTGTGTATTTACGACTAAATTGTTTACAATGATATAGCAACGTAATTTAAAAATGTGGTTTTAGTTTTTTCTATAACTAAAAATATATTTTTTATTATATAACTAAAAAGTTTGTTTGTCAATTGGTACGATTTGCCCTTAAACTGACCGTCATTATTAAATCTAATAACGTATCTTGTTTCCTCCCTGTTAGCGAAAACAAGAAATTTTTCCGTTCATTACTGGGCGTAAGATTACGCTTAGAAATAATTTTATAAATATCCATCCTTGAGGGGTGAAATAGAGGTTATAAAGGTCGTAGATACAGCCAGAGCGGCTGCGCAAAAACTTCCAACAAATACAAAGAACTTCTACGTTTGAACGAAGCCAACTAAATACCACGAAAATTCTTGTTTTTTAACAATTGTTTTTTTCGTTTTGAAATGTTTTTCTTCACTGAATTAATTATTTTTAAGATCACAAAGACTCTGTTCCCCTTTTATAGAATCCTTAGAAATGTAATTTCATTTCAAGTTATTTGTTTGTTAATTAATTAAAGTTTTCTTTTGTTAGCTCTTTGACGTTCGCAGATGCCATTCTGAGACGCAAACGAAAGCCAAAATAACAATAAGAAATTGTTTCTTTGTATTTTCAATATATAAGTAAGTACTTGTGTACTTTCCTTCTTAATTAAAAATCTAATACTTAATTTCTTTAAAAAAACTGTACTTAAATACTAAAGTGACGTTTTTTCATGCCTTCACATGTTTACTAAGTTCATGTTGCATAATAATTATAAGTATGTTGATATGATATGGAATAGAATACGGAATACCAGATAGGTAAGTATAATTATATACTTACAGTAAAGAAAAAATATTAGGATACATGAATCTCTAGAGATAAGATTGAAATAAGTAAAACTGAGAGGCACAGCAGCTGATTACTAATTACTGTTCGTTTTAAGCTAACAAAAGCCGTCTATTTCTAATCACCGCTTTTTTTAAGCTTACAAAATCTGTTACATCATCCCATCTTAGCTCAGAAGTCAACTACTGAACTCAGATCGGTGAGACCTCCCCTTTGATCTCGACACTTGATAGGGACCTTTTAGAGGCACCTTGACCCACTTAGTTTGGCCATCGAGCGGGAGCCTGCCCTCGATATGATTTCAATAGGTCACACTTCTCTTCTCTGTTTTGCAGTGATAATCTTCCGAAGTTTTGATTGGGTATAATTGGACTTTTACTGGGAGTTAATGTGGTTATTTAGAAGCGTGGCATATTAGAAAGTCTTTGATATCGATTTTATTTAAATGATAGATTTTAAGTTTGATTGACTTGAAGACCGTTTTAAATGTTTATCTCGATGTGGGTGTGTGTGTGAATGAGTGTGTACGTAATTTCTGATACCCTAGATACGAGTTACGAAATTAGTTAGGGGTCAGTTACTATAATGAGATGATGTAGTGAATGATTGTTATGTTAAGGTTTATCCTAACATCCACATTGATTTTGCTCTCTAAAACTAGGTGCTATTTTTACAGGAAGTAAGTAATCCATGGGGAATTTAATCCTCATTAGAGACTCCTAATCCTAATATATGCATAGAATGGTCTGTTCCAAATACTCCTTTGACCATTTCTCGCCATCATAATATTCGGTGAACCACACCCACTACTAAACACTTAAGTAGTTAAAAATAATTATGAATAACATCCGAGATACGAAGCGTCATAATGCGTATCCAAACAAATGATAATCTGCCCCGAAGAGGTCAATCTAGGGACCTCAGACAGCTGAGGCGAGCGTGGCAGACATTCGGCAGCAGATATTAAGATAAGTACATTAGTTACCTACTTAATTATTGTTTAAGCTAACTTTGCCAATTAAGATAACTTGAAGATAACGAGGTAGATCCTGTTTTCATTAAAAAAATTCGTTAACTTAGTTATTTTTCCAGGACCACTTTTTATGCATTTTTCTCCCACTGCTGGGTCAAGGTATCCCCCATTCCCAATTCTCTCCATTTTCCTATTTTTACTTAGTCTCTTTTTTCCTGGTCCGCCCTTTTTTTGATTCTGCCACTGCTGGGCAAATCGGTCCTAATTCTCTCCATTTTCCCATATTTGGCATTATTTCATCATACTCCGACAATTGTTTTCCGATTTCAGGAAGCTATGGTGAATGAACATATTTTTTTTAAATATAGCTCTGTCTGGTGGGTAGTAAGTAGGTGGCGAGTTGTACCTTTATTGGTAGACATAGACATTATAAGATATTGTTTTCAAGGAATAGTGAAAATTACAGAAAGGATCATAATTAACATCTTCGGATTTGGTTCTTCTACGTACTTAAATAAGTACTTACCTACTATTTTATCTATCACAGATTAAGTAATAAATAAACTATATACTTATTTGTTTAATAGTTCTAAACTATATACTTAGCTACTTATATTATTATTAACAGTAGAGATGTTGTTAATAGTGGTCAAAAATCCGGAAGATTACTATTTTTAGTATTTTTCAACACACTTGCTCATATAAAGGAGCTCTTATTTGTGCAAAATCAGACAAATTATTACACCTTTTATTCACAAATGAGTTACAGACCTTTTTTAAGTTGCTTTGTTTTTAAAAAAGTTTCGATACCAAAAAATAGTTTCAATACATATCGAAAACAAAATTCAACTATGTTGCCTTAATTTTGGTACGTCTTCGGTCGATTCCATTCATTCGTAATTTTTTTTATAAGTATGTATGCTTCGTCTTTTATTCTATGGCTCATCGCCATTATTGTGTTGGATGTGCGCGAATAGGAAAACTGTTTGTTTATTAGCGAAAATGATATTTTATTATTATTTTCTTCGCAAATGTGTTGAAAAACTTTGTATGGTACACGCGTGTATTGACGATTACTACCCTCGGCTACTACCCTCTCGCATTACGGCTCGGGCTTCAATAGCACCTCGGTAGTAAGCACCAACTTTACACGCTTGGACCATAAATAACTATTTTATGATAAGTAAGTACGACTATGTACTTTGAACCAAGTATATAAATAAAGTTAATTTAAAAAAATAAGAAACCGACTTCAGCACTAAAATGTAAGAAAATAATTTAAAATAAACGATATTATTAATACATATTTACAATTTATAATTAGTTACTTTTGGAGTCAGTGCCAGCCCAGGATAGTTTTTTTTCCTTATAAGATAGCACGAGACGCGCCTATAATATTAATGAAGGCTTTGGCTGTCACCGACTTCAAAAGTAACTAATTATAAATTGTAAATATGTATTAATAATATCGTTTATTTTAAATTATTTTCTTACATTTTAGTGCTGAAGACGGTTTCTTATTTTTTTAAATTAACTTTATTTTAAATTTTTTAGTGGGAAGCCAGTCTCCTTCTACAAAAGAAGCTTAAATTTTCCTCCAGAAGAGCTTTTGACTCGTGGATCACTTGAATCCTTTTTTTGTGGGAGGAAGACTTTACGTCTTTCCTCTGTCCAGGGGAACGACGAGGTATGTCGGACTCCGCGTCGCAAAGATAGAGCGGCGACGCGCTTACCGACTAAAAGCCCTTGGTGTGCCACCTCTGCGCTTATGGCCGAAACCGGAAGAAACGCGGCTGCACGCTACTACGATCCCGGACAGCGCCTCTACCCTATTAAGGGTTTCTCCTCCGAGTTAGAATGTAGCTCTAGGCGACAGATGTTGAGTTACCCCCTTCCGAAAGTACCGCGCGCCACCTCGAGGCCTATATGGCGGCAGTGGATCTCCCCCCGGGGAATACTGCCGCAGGTCGGGCGTATGGCGGTTGCAGGACAAAGTGGTAGTCCCACCTCCGTCTGCCCAACCTTCTGCTGCGGATAATGTTAGTGGAGAGGGCTTCGCGCTCTTTCGTACGACCTCACAAAAGGTGGACACTACAATCTAAGACCTCTCCTCGCTCACCATAGCAGAGACTACATTTGGCAAGGAGAGGTCGTTTCCCACGATTGCCGCGAGAGTTGCGAGGGCAATAGCCTCTTGCAGGGATTTTTTCGCTGCTCTATAAGTGTCGAGCAGTTCAACCTCAACGGGTACCGCTTGAATCCTGTCCCATGAGCTGATGTTACTCATGATTCATAATCTAACACAACCCTGCATTTTATTACTTCTTTTTAACTTCATCATCCCAATTAAACCATCATTTTATTACAAAACTTCTTTATAACCACAAAGGCATAAGAACTTTTTAGAAAATTAACCAAAGTCAAAATAAAAACGAAAATAGAGGATGACGTTTATACTGTCTATTTATTAATTAAAATAATATATACAATCTAATCTGGTGCAGTGTTTGTTTGTAATATCTAAATATATTTTTTTACTTAAAGTTTTATGAAAACGCTCTGAAGATATATGTGTAATAGGTACCTATAATAGTATAAAAAAACATTTTTAAAAAATGTTGTAGGTTCGGGTTTATTTCAGTGTGTGTTAACGAATTAAAAAACAGGACATTTTTGTATCTAAAACCCATGAATTGTGAACAGCATTTGATTTAAATACGAAAAAATACAGCCAAAAAAATTTCATCCAGAAATTCTTATGGTATCAAGAATATCGCGAGCAAAACCACGGGTCACAGGTAGTTTTATTTTTAATAATGTCAATCGACACCCCAGCCTACATTGTTGCGGGTTTTTCCTCGATTTTTCTGGATTCCATCATCAGATCCTGATTTCCTTGACATGGGACCACTTCGCGAATATCCGCTTTCTAATGAAACAAGAATTTTAAAATGCTCCATTCATGATTACAAAGAAATCGCGTAACAAACACACAAAAAAAAAAAAAAATATACACGTCGAATAGAGAACCTCCTCCTGTTTTTTTGGAAGTCGGTTAAAAAATAAACCAAATTTTTAACTTTTCGATTTTATGGTTAATATTTTCAATACAAAAACAGATCTAAAAATTTTGCATAATAATATTTTCGTAGTTTGTTTTATTACGTCACTTGTGTGATGTTTGGCATTGTAAGTAAGTACAAACGTAAACAATGAATGTTTTGTACAATTTAACGTATTTGTAACACATACTCGTATCTTGTATTTACATAAAAACGGTTGCTGTGGCCGAATTTTATTTAAATAACTAGCTGCGCCCTGCGGTTTCACACGCGTAGTTCCCGTTCCCGTGGGAATTTCGGGATGAAAAATAGATGTTGGCCGATTCTCAGACCTACTGAATATGCTCACAAAATTTCATGAGAATCGGTCAAGCCGTTTCGGAGGAGTATGGCAACGAAAATTGTGACACGAGAATTTTATATATTAGAGGATGTTGTTTGTGTACGTATTGGACATGATGTAAACTAAAAGTGTACCTGTACGAGATGTGATGAATAAATTGTTTGTACAGAGATACAGGATTACTGGTAAGTGGACCTACATCCGTTGATGACAGGGTCTATTTCACGACCATCAAGTAAAGGTACTCACCAAGTAAAGTTTGTTGTATCTCTTTCTTACTTTATATCAAGTGACAAAGACAAAACTTGTGAGTAGCGATTCGGAAGCTTACTTGAAGATGGTGAAATAGGCCCTTAGTTTTTTTTTAGAAGATCCATGTAAAACCAAATTAGGCATCTCTTCGTGTTTTTTATTATAACGGGCTGAATGATGACGTTTAATTATGGACTCACGAAATTTCGCAGCTTCCGAGATATTCGACATTTGAGTTTTATTGGGAGAACAATATCTTTTAAACAGAAAAAATATCTATAACTCACTTGTGAATCAAACGTGTCATTATTCGACTGTTTTTGCACAAATAAGAGCCATTTTATGAGCAAATGTGTTGAAAAATAATTTTAAATAATAATGGGACATGGGATTAGCAACTTAATGCTTAGCTTATAAAAATAAAACTACATAAATCAGTTTGGTTGTTGTATTTACAATTACATTAGGTATATAAATAGACACTTATTATATTTAAAATGCATTTTGCCGTCATTTTTCGTACTACACTAATTAGTCACGAAATTATGAAGTCCTTGCTTCACAACTACGAGGTATACAAAGAATCATCAATTTTGACACAGTCAATATATTTTTATTTTTTATTTTTTTTATTTACAAAAAGTACTACCGCTCAAAGATCATTTTCATTAAGAATATCATATAAATTTATATATTTTTTTTAGGTTTTTTTCTTTTTTGCTAACATCAATTTATATTTTGACAGCTGTCACATACATTTTTTTTTTTCAATAAATATAGACATCTAACAATTTATTCAATCTTCAATCTCGCAATATTGTATGATAATAAAAGAGATGAACATACATCGATTATAATACTTTAAATACGTATACATGTAACATTTATTTTGATATTTTTTTTATAGATGGATCTTCAGATAGTTCTTTACTCTTTTCACAACAGTAGTTAGAAAGAGAGGGCTGTATTTTACTATCGCATATTTATTTTATGTAATAGGTATTAAATATTAGGATTTTATATCAGTAGTGTGTATCTTTAGTACGTATTTTAATATCGCATATATATTTTTAACCCCCGACACAAAAAGAGGGGTGTTATAAGTTTGACGTGTCTGTGTGTGTGTATCTGTCTGTTGTGGCATCATAGCTCCCAAACGGATGAACCGATTTCAATTTAGTTTTTTTTGTAAACGGGACTTAGGTGCGAGTGTTCTTAGACATGTTTGATGAGAATTGGTTAACCCATTTAAAAGTTATGGGGGTTTGAAAGTAATTGTGTTGGGGGTTTATTATTATTTAATTGTATGTAATAGGTATTCTATAGCAGTAGTGCCCTAATATAGTTTTTCATTAAGACATTGAATTCTAAATTCTTTGTAATTACTTTGACATTGATTTCCGGGTATATTTAATAATGATAAGTAATTTAAATCCGTTACCAATATTCAATCTGCTGCAACTTTTCTTATTATACAAATATGATAAATATGAATACAGTTTAAACAGAATTAATCTAAATTAATAAAAAAGTTAGACTGAAAAATTGGAGATTAATAAAATAATTAGGATATCTTTTATCCAGCTTGGATAAAATAGGATTTACACAAAGAAACGGGAACACGCGGGTATACAATCGGGAAACTTAGTTAAATCTATTATTAAGGTAGAAAATGATAGATATGTTAGGAAATATTTATGGAAGAAGAACTAACGAATGAACTAAATAATTTGATACAAAATAATGTAAGAATAATGGACGCTTATAAATATAATACATAACAAAACATTACAGAATATAGATTAGACCTAAGATTTTTCATACAAGGAAGATTTGTTAAATTAAAAGGCATATACACCTATATAAACCTCCTACTTTTTAAAGTCGGTTTAAAGGGACCATTATGATCTTTTAAGAGCGGAGTTTGGACATAAGAGATCTCATAGTACATAAAAACTATTTTAATAATAAATTAATATAGTAACGGTAGCACATAGTCGTTTATATCCATAATAATATAAACATTTCGTCGGGTAATTATAACGAAAAACATTTTAATATCTTTATAACATAATTTAACTAATATCTTGTAGGTTACAAGATATTACTTACTTTGATCACTGACTGAGCTGTAGATAATATGTACAAATTATTATTGTTAAGTAATGATATTAATATGTTACACTCATTATTGTTACAACATTTTTCAATTTTAATCTTTTGAAATTTAAAACATTTTCCCCAAAAGTATGTTTAAAATTGGCAATTGGATTAGGACAAGTAACATTTCATAATAAAATAACTTTAATTATCTAAATTCATTAAAATTAAACTATTAAGTCTTAAAATTAAATAAAAAATTATTTTAATTAATAAATATATAAAAATCTAAAATAATATTCAAAGTATAACGGTGACTTATGTATTTAATCGTCAATGTGGGCCACGGTAGTTTAATGCTCCCGTGAACACTTCCTATTGACGCACATCATAAAATATATTAAAATTAAAACAACGAAGGAACCGTTAAGAACTTCAAATAACCTGGTAACACTTATACAGTATAATGTTATCACAGATCGAGTATTACTATTTAGACAGGACAACTTTTGAAATCATTTATTAGTTAATATTAAATAAATAAATATTTAGGAATGATAATTGAATACTACGTCATAATCGTGAGAGTGAGTGAGAGTTGTTGAGATATTTATTATTAATAAAATTATGTAATTAACGAATTAAAATAAGTTATTAATTATATAATAATGCGCTGTGCACGTGGCTCACATTAGCAACTTTACTCGCGTGGGTCACACATTTGTGTGGGGCATGCGAGTTTAACAATTCCGTGTGCCCCACCTAACGTCTAACTTAATCAAGTAATTTGTAGGAAGACAGTTTATATTTAAAAATAATCTATGAAATTCTTGGATCCATTTTGATGGACTTACAAGAAGATATTATAATTTGGTCAGTTCTCAGAGTTTCTTAACTCTGTCCGAACTGTATAAATGATTTCGAAATTTCAGTATCCAGTATATCATTGAATTGCAAATACGGTATAACTAAATAATGTTTAACTAAACTGTATAATGTGACCTATAAAAATCTTGTAACTGTAAACAGAAAAGATTTATATTTTTAGATGTAGTTTTTTTTGTATGTACGGACTTGATTGATAGCAATTTTTTTTGGGAAGATTTATCAAATTACGATTTTAAATTGTTCTTATATATATCGTAAACCATTTTATTTTTACTTTATCAGTGAGTAAAACATATATGTTTTATCCTTATTTTACAAACGAAACGTAGGTAAAACCGTCGCAAACCAGTAGTATTACATAAGCTAATTTCAATAGTCGTTCTGTCTATTATAATATATTTGATAATATAATAAAAATATATCTTTTGTACATCGAAGTGTTAAAAATAAAGTAATACCGCGCTACGTATTTAAGTTGAATTATAAAAGTAACTGAGTGCGTTAGGTTATATAACATATTTTTGTTATCTAATATAAACGCATTTGAATAGTTACAACAATCTCATTGTAATAAGGTTATAAATACAGATCTGGTCTTATTTTCTATAGTTTTAATTAATACAGATTTTGTATTGTTTTTTCATATTACACTTTTGAGTGTAAACTCCGTTTCAATATTACATAACGCATTGTCTTTTATTAGTACCTAAAAATAAATATTACATTGATCTAAAAACTGAATAATTTCAGTTGCATGTGATGAAATCGCATTTATTTTAATTATTTTATACGGGAAAAAGTGTACACATCGATTTTGGTCGAATCCCTCGACACAGATTACATACGTACCGAATAAGTCAAACAAAAAAATTCCCACATACAATAATTAAATTAAATCGTACATTTCCCAATAATATGTAAAATATTACATAAGTTTCTTTAATAATTTAAATATTCGTACTTCAAGTAGCGAGTGACATGAGTCGCCTTCGCCTCAATTTCCTTCCACATCGACGCCATAAGATCGCTAGGGTGTATATAGATACGATAATGAATACTAGTGTGAGAGCCCGCTGTTTGAAGGAAGGGGGGGTGTAGTCGGGGAGCCCGCGGGAAGGCGCTGCGCCGGCCCCGCGCCACGCACGCGGTGCGGGCTCCGTACCTTCTAAGTCGGGCGCACCTGAGTAACAATAATTTATATTGTTTATAGAAATAATAAAATACTATATTAAAAACGTATTCAGATCTGAGCGGCATTGGCGCGCGGGTTTCGCTCAGGTATTTATATACCTACGTTTTGTGTGAACACTAATATTAACGCATACCCAATGGGTTTTCTTTGCTTCAAACGGTAGCGAATACTGCTTAAATCTGAACAGGCCTTTATTCAGTACACATTAAAAATACACAATGAAAATAAAATAAATAAAACACACAACAACGAATGAACGATTTATGTATGAAAAATACGCAGGCAGATCATCTAGTTTTTTATTTTTAGTTTTTATATTTATTCAGTACACAAAAAATACACACTTACTAGATAATAAATAAAACACATAAGGGTGTTACCAGACCAAACGATCGATCATCGATCGACGGCATCGATCGATGGTAGAATGGAACAGTCGAAGTCGGTCGATAGTTTTTACCAGACCAATCAGGCAATCGTTCAATTGGTTAATTGAACGGTATCTGACGAACAATTAAAGTTACCAGGCCAGTCGATCAACTTCGATTGACGTTGATCGATGCCTTCCATCGATGATCGATCGATTGGTTAATCGAACAGTATCTGTCGATCAAGTAAAGTTGCCAGACCAGTTGATCGACGTTGATCGATACCGTCGATCGATTGGTCTGGTAACACCCTAACAGCGAATATGAGTGATCGAAATTAAAAAAATCCTGTAAATCAAAGAAATCAATATGAGTGAACGATTTACGTATGAAAAATACCCAGGGCTTTATCGAGTGGGTCAAAGGGATTTCTTATCATAGCCTAATGTCCTGGGTGGGCACGAAACCCTCGGATATGACATAATATGACCTGACGAATGATGACTTATAGTTGTGGTGATTAAGGGACTAGACACATTTATTCAGCTCCATTCAGCGTTTGTCCATACAAAATCGATGTTTTGTATGAGACGATTCAGCTAAATGGATGCGTACGCGTTTCCATACAAAATCGTTGTTTTGTATGGACAAACGCTGAATGGAGCTGAATAAATGTGTCTAGCCCCTAAGATTACAATTGATTTAAGAATTATAAATTTATTTATTGTAATAGTATTTTGGCCGCCTAGATAGCAACGTAGTCACCATGCAGCACTGCCACCCGTAAAATTGCGGGATCGATTCACATGCGGGGTGAATACTTGTGTGAACCACAAATGTTTCAAAGTCAAAGTCAAAGTCAAAAGTCAAAAATTCTTTATTCAGTTAAGACCTCAATGAGGCACTTATGAACGTCAGAATTGATTCTACCACCGATTCGGAATTACATCAGCCGAGAAGAATCGGCAAGAAACTCGGATTTAATCGGTTTAACTCGGGTAAACTCGGTTTATCTCGGTCTGGGTGGTGTGAATGAATGTGATATGTCGTTTTTAATAACCTAGATAAAATGAGATGACGATGGTGAAGAATGAATGATAACAATGAATTATCATAATTTCCGGGATATTTACCATGTACATTACGTTGTTGCAAGCGCCGTTCATCCGCGCAGAGGCGGATTTACCAGCAGGCTCAGTATGCTGGAGCTTAGGGCGGCAAAGTTCAAAGGGGCGGCAGATATGGGCACTGCCCCCCAAAAATACATTACTATTACATACTTATACAGAAAATAGATAAAGAAATTTAGATATTTTATCAGTCAAATGTTTTTAATTTTGTATATTTACCCTTTATTAAGATTTCGAAATCCAGGGGCGGCATATTTGGCAAACAAAACAAAAAGAACGAAAGAAAAAAGAAAGTCGTCAGCAGGGGCGGCAAATTGAGTATCCTACTGGCGGCAAATTTGTGATCCGCCGCCGCATCCGTGGTAAATATCGTATCATCATCAGCTCATATTATGTCCCCACCGAGGGGCTCGAGCCTACCCCGAATTTGGGTGATTAGGCCTTAGTCGACCACGCTGCCTAAGTGCGGGTTGGTCGACTTCACACACAATTTTTTCCCAGGTGTGTGCAGGTATCCTCACGGTGTTTTCCTTCACCGTAGGAGCGTCGAATCAACGTACGTATGAATTCGAAAGTCGAAAACACATTGGTACGTGACGGGGATCGAACCAGATCAAATATTTGAGCCCGCCATTGACGCCCGTGAATACCCCGAAAATTATGATAATTCTTGTTTAAATAAATAAAAAAATGTCTGTGAGAATGCGAGTAAATATTGCGTGTGCGTCAAATACGTGGTAGTGCGTGCAATGTTATTGATATTGATTTAATGTATTTTGGCATACTTAATTGAAAAGAAACTAGCATTCTGCACTACGTCTCTAAATAAACTATAAGTGTGCGAATTTCATACTATTTTCGTAAAAAGGGGTACAAAGTTTATGTGTTACAATACAGATCGGCTGTTCATCGCTAGATGGAAAATGCTAAAGTAGGCGTTAGCGTGCAAATATACGCCGCTGAGATTTATAAGTTCTTCTCTGTCAATTAATGTTTATTTCGGTTTAGGTGTGTAATGTGTATGAAAATGTGTTAAAGCTTAAATAATAAGAATAAAAAGTATCTTTATTGCATAACAACAACAAATAAACTTTAAATTAAAACAAAATAAAAACAAAAAAGTACAAAATAACAGCTTTGTGCCGACTGAAGCAGATGTTTCAGCTTTCAGTCACCCCTCTCCTACAGTTTATTAAAGATTCTAAGATGACACACTAATTAATCAAGTAATCTACTCACCAATACTCTTCGGGTCGGTCGGTTGATGTCTAGGCGCCAATGTCCTAGCGGCGGGCGAGGCGTGCACTGGTTGCGAGGGTAGCAGAGTGCGGGTGGTGCACGCAGGTGCCGGGCGTGGCCCACTGCCGTCCTCAGAGAGGACGCGCGAGTAAACGTGCAGACGACCGCCTTCCGCGCGTTTGGGGAGCTCTGAAATTAGGTAATGTGGAGATTAGCGGTTGGATGAAATGAAGACCGAGTTCAATGGCAAAGCCTGGGAGAGACAGTGGTCCAGCAGTCAAGTGGATGAAAGTAGGTTGATGATGATGAAAAATGTGAAATGTAACTAATGAAATGTAATGAAATTTGGTTCCCATAATCGTAAAATTAAATAAAATGGTTTTTTAACATTAAAGTGCCACGCCACAAGATCATGACTTGACTTTAGGCTGTATAACCACTTTCGATGATCCAGCTTAAAATGGACCGTGATCGCTCAGAAAATACTGATGAAGTGTGGTCAATTCTACGACATGTCTATAAATGTACCTACATAATGTAACAAAGTCATAAAAATCAAATATTCTCACCACTCGGTATAATATGCACATCCCTAACTCGATGCTGGTGCGGCGCCGCTGCCTCTTTTAGCGAGGTGGGCAGGTGTCCAACCAGAGCGTACTGCAGGGCCGCCAACAGGAGCCAGTGGCAGTTCCTTACTACACCACCCTCGAGGCAGGACGAGTCTCCGTATACGACTACGCGACCAGCCTGGAAAAATATTACAAGTTAATTGTTAGGGCGAAGTCAGGAAGATGGTGAGAGTCAGAACGAAGTCTGGAACATGGTGATTGTTCGGGTGAAGTCAGGAAGATGGATATTGTCCGGGTGAAGTCAGGAAGATAGTGATTGTCCGGGTGAAGTCAGGAAGATGGAGATTGTCCGGGTGAAGTCAGGAAGATGGTGATTGTTCGGGTGAAGTCAGGAAGATGGATATTGTCCGGGTGAAGTCAGGAAGATAGTGATTGTCCGGGTGAAGTCAGGAAGATGGAGATTGTCCGGGTGAAGTCAGGAAGATGGTGATTGTTCGGGTGAAGTCGGAAACATGGTGATTGTCAGGGCGAAGTCAGGAAGATGGAGATTGTCCGGGCGAAGTCAGGAAGATGGTGATTGTCCGGGCGAAGTCAGGAAGATGGAGATTGTCCGGGCGAAGTCAGGAAGATGGAGATTGTCAGGGTGAAATCAGGAAGATGGTGATTGTCCGAATGAAGTCAGGAAGATTGTGATTGTTCGAGTGAAGTCGGAAACATGGTGATTGTCAGGGCGAAGTCAGGAAGATGGAGATTGTCCGGGCGAAGTCAGGAAGATGGTGATTGTCAGGGCGAAGTCAGGAAGATGGAGATTGTCAGGGCGAAGTCAGGCAGATGGAGATTGTCAGGGCGAAGTCAGGAAGATGTTGATTCTCCAGGCGAAGTCGGGAAGATGTTGATTGTCAGGGCAAAGTCAGGAAGATGGTGATGGTCAGGGCGAAGTCAGGAAGATGGTGATTGTCAGGGCGAAGTCAGGAAGATGGTGATTGTCAGGGCGAAGTCAGGGAGATGGTGATTGTCCGGGCAAAGTCAGGAAGATGGTGATTGTCAGGGCGAAGTCAGGAATTTGGTGATTTTCACTCAAATCTTTTACTTTGAAATGTCCTTTTTAATTAAATTAAATTAAAATTAAAAATTCCTTTATTAGCTTATAAAATCAGTTACATTATCATGTTGGAGCCTCTTTTAAGTAAAACAATTTTACTTGTGTTAGAGGTTCCGCTCTTCCTAGGGATAACATTGCATTGATTTATTTTATATTTACCTAATTGAAACTTATTTTTTAAAATAAGCACAGTAATATGAAATAAATTTAAATATAATCAAGAGAAGAAGTAACAATTAAGAGAAAATAATAATAATACTTATTTGAAATGCATGCATGTGTGTGTGAGAGTCTATGTGTGTGTGTGTAAGTAAAGTGTGTGAGAGTCTATGTGTGTGTGTGTGTGTGTGTGTGTGTGTGTGTGTGTGTGTGTGTGTGTGTGTGTGTGTGTGTTGTGTGTGTGTGTGTGTGTGTGTGTGTCCAAAGTCATTGACGTTATGAGTGCCTATTTTTTACTATTCGCCTATTTTTATTAGACTTTCTATCTCGCTATAGGTTTTATTTTTTAACCAGTCGACCAAAGTACTTTTACATTGTCGGAACGTTTTTTGATAAATGTTTGTTTCTTTATTTATTTGGTTGTACAAGTACGAGGATAGTCGTATGAATTGTCTTTGAGCGTAAGTTGTGCGTACAGATATCTCGTGTGCTGGTTTGTATTGGCGTCGTCTTTGTATTGTTGGTTGACTATAAGGTAACGTTTTATGCATTTTAAGTATTGTTTGGAGGATAAACAATTTTCTAACAGTTAACAGATCTGCTTGTGAATACAATGTTTCTGTTGGAAATCTATAGGGTTTGAACAGGATAACTTTCAAAAGTGACCTTTGTGCCCTTTCTAGGTGTAAGAATTTAGTTTTGTTTGACCCACCCCATATTGGTAAGCAGTAATTTAGAACTGACTGTGCGAGCGCCACATAGATGTTTATGATGGGTTTCCTGTCTAGAACGTGCCTTAATTTTTTGAAAATCCATATTAGGTTCCTTATTCTGGTTGTCATTAATTCAATATGTTGATGCCATGATAGGCGTTGATCGAGCATTACCCCCAGATATTTAATAGTTGATACTTTAGTAATTGTTTCACATGAACAGCTTTCCAGATTACCGCATTTATGGATTTTTAACGAAAAATTACTACATGGCTGAGTTTTGTTGGAAATCGTAAAACAGATGAAATTTGTTTTTAATGTGTTAAGTGTTAATAAGTGGTTGTTCAACCAATTAGCTACTTCTGATAATCCTCTCTCCGCACTACAACGAGCAGATTCCCAAGATTTTCCAGTAAACGATATAGCAGTATCATCAGCATATGAGAAGACGTGACCATTGTGTAACTTCATGTTGCATAAACTATTTATATAGATTAAGAATAGAGTGGGAGCTAAGACTGAACCTTGTGGGACGCCAATAGTCAAGTCCTCCTCACCGCTGATAACTCCTCCAATCTTAACACACTGTTTTCTGTTGTGTAGGTAATCTTTAAAAAGTTGTAAAGGTAATCCACGTATGCCGATATCCTCAAGCCCTTGCACAAGAATCTGAGTAGATACGGTATCGAAAGCCTTTTTTAAGTCCAAGAACACTGTTATGCATTTGTTTCCAGAGTCTACAGCTTTTACAATATGTGTAGTAAGCGCCGATACCGCATCCTTAGTTGAGAGACCCTGCCTAAAACCAAATTGATTATTTGATAAGATGTTGAATTTGTTCAAATAATTCATAACCCGACTATTCATTAGTTTTTCTAGAATTTTTGAAATAGCTGTGAGGATGGAAATAGGTCTGTAATTGTTCGGTATATCTTTTGGTCCACTTTTGTGCACAGGCGTGACGATAGCAATTTTTAATGCAGGAGGGAAGATGCCATTCGCGAAGCAAAGATTAGCTAGGTGCGTAATTACAGGGACAACTTGATTAGCAGCCAATTTAAGAAAGCACGTGGGGATATTGTCCCAGCCTGGGGCACTGTTTCCTCTTAGACTCATTAACGTGTTGTAAACTTCTTGTTGGTCTGTCTCAAACAGTACAAACGATGAATGTGTATAGTAATGTTTTGGTAGACTTATTTGAGGAATATTACTAATCTCTGAAGCAATCGCACTGCCTACACTTGCAAAGAATCTGTTAACTTGACTTACCGAGGCTTCTGGTGTTGTATCTATGTCTAACAATTTTGTATTTTGGGTGCTATTTGTCTTTCGGTTTGTATAGTTATTAATAGTTTGCCATAGTTTCTTTGAGTTCTTCTGAACTTTTTTAAATTGTTCCTTATCGTATTTACGTTTTAGTTTCATAATAAGATTTGTTACGAAGTTACGATATCTCCTAAATGTAATTTTAAGAATACTATTATAGGGATCTGATTTAAGTTTTCTTTGCATGTCATTTCTAGTTCGGATACATTTTAACAAACCAAGGGTCATCCAGGGTTTTATAAGACGCACGGTACAGGGTATATATCTTGAAATAGAGCTTTCAAGCAGACATCTCCTAATGCAACTTATTAGATTATCTGCCAATGAAATAGGGTCTGTTTTTAAGATCATTTCAGATAAGTTACTCTCTTTTAGTAAAATCAGTGCCTTATCATAATTGACGGATACTTTATATTTGGTAACAAGGTTATTTTTATTAATAAGATTTGATATTTTAAGAAAAATGGTGAAGTGGTCAGTGACACTAGTCTTTAGTACGGCAATAGCGGCAGATTTCTGAGTTAAGTCTAGTTTTAGCATGAAGTGGTCCAAGCAGCTATCATTTCTAGTCGGGAAGTTGTGACCAGATGTGAAACCATGCAACGCTAGCATATTGAGGTAATTGTTTCTATTTATGGAAATATAATTTTGGTTCCCATCAGGTTTTGATATAAGGTTAATGTTTATATCCCCTGTTATGACAATGTTCCTAAAAGCTAATCTCGATAGTTTATTCTCTAAGGAGTCTATAAATGCAGTGGCATTGTTGGTTGACGGAGAGCGATATATTCCAATTATAATAAAGTTTGACATTGTAATTTGTAAGCACGAAGCATCTTCCAGCATAAGTTCATTGACGCTATGTGAAAGAGTATTCCTTATATACACTACCACTCCATCGCATTTATTCATATGTTTTGTTGTAGAATAGCCCGTGTAGTTTTGTATATTAGGTATAGGTTTATTAATATTAAGACCACATTCAGTTAATACTATAACGTCAATATTAGCCGGTATACTAGTTAATGTAACAATTAAGTTATCTAGATTTTTGTAAATACTACAAATATTTTGAGAGATAATATTTAAATCTGAATTATTTATTTGAATATGGTCTGTAATTTTATCTATTGAGCATTCGTAGCTTTCCACTACAGCAAAATTATCTAATTCATTTAATTGAGTAAGTTTACTATCCATTTATTAATGAAAAAAATAAATAAATAATAATAATAAAATAACAACATAAAATAAAATTGATTACTACTGAAAGCTCTTTTGAATTTATACTAAGGTATATTACTAAGATTTGCATGAGATATGAAATGCAATAGTTAAAATATATCCTTTGAAATATATAAAATTGAGTTCTGATTACTATATGTGATGATTTATTAACCTCGGGATTTGATAGTATTAATTTGACAATGTGAGAGAGTATATTGTGTTTGTTATATTTTGGTTTTATATCTGTAATTTTGTGAGAGTGTATGGTGTGTTTATGATTTGACATATTATAATAATTTAATAAAATACACATCTTTTTTGAAACAATGATTAAGTAAGAACTGTAAATAATGTTGATACTAAAATAAATATTAAGTAAAAGAACATACAAAATTTCAGAGCATTTCGACTGATCTAGTCATTGTAGTAGTTTGTGCACCTGATCTTCACTCTTGACTGCAATTATTGGAGATTGTTCGTCCTTTCTAATATAAACTCTCCCATAAGACGTCCAGCAAAATTTATAGTTCTTAGTTTTAGTTAGATCTCGAGCCAGAAAGTGTAGCCTAGCCGCTTTTGCTGTTAGTTGTTCGGAGACGTATATTGGAGTATCTTCTTTTGTTTTAAAACCAAGGTGCTTCGCACATAGTTTCGATTTATTTTGTACATTAAATGCTTTACATTGTTTTATAGTTTCGGTTTTTTGTGTAGTTGATGACGTTTCGACAATGATGGGTCCAGCACCTACTCTTTTGCCTTGTATTCTGTATATATCTTTTATATCTGTTTTTGTTAAATCTGATTTTATATTCATGGATAAGCACAACACCATGTCAATAAGGTCTTCCTTACTTTCTTTTGTTTTAGATTTTGGCACATTTTTTATTTCAATGTTGCACCTTTTTTGTTTTCTTTCTAAGTCTTCCACCTTTTCTTCTAAAATAGTGATGTATTCTTTATCTTTCTTAGCTTGTTCCTCTAACTTCTCTAATTTCTTTTGTAGTTCTGCGTTTTGGGCGGTAATAAATTCCATAGATTTTTCAAGGTTAGTGTTGGTTTCCTTTATGTCCATTACTGCTGAGCTAATTTTTTTCAAATCATTTGCTTGGATATTCATAAGATGCTTAATGTTTTTTAATAAATCTTCCTTAAATAAATTTAGTTCCTCAGTTCCATCCTCATGTTCTCTTCTCCTTTTATACCGCTGTGTAATACGCATAGGCGTTAAATCTATTTGTTGTTCCGTACGACTTAGATTGGAATCCGAAGACGATCGATCCATCATTCAAATATTTCAAATTCTTTTAATTTCAACGCAGTAATGTATGTCGTAGTCTTAACACGCAATGTATACTGTGGGCGTGGCTTATGTTAACAATACAATTTCAGTGTGATTGAATAGCTTCTTACAAAATCAGCAATGTATATCAAAGTATTAACGAGCAATGTACACTGTGGGCGTGGCCTAACATAGATAACGTAATGAGTTAGGATCGCTTGTGCAAGCTAAAATGCAACTTTGCGTGCGCGCATTAGGTTGTGATTCTCTTACTTTTTTGTTGAAGCCACAGTAGTACCAGGGTGTCAGAATCGTCGCGCAGCAATCGTTGGCACCTTCGTTACTGATTCACCTCTTTTATGTTTATGCACTCCTAATTTTTGTCACTTATTAAATTGTACAAAATTATAATTTTATTTTAAATTAAAAAACAAAATACGGTTTCACTGACGTCTACTCTGGTAAGAGGTCCGGGGGGAAGAGGATTTTTTTAATAATATATTGTTGTCCTTAGGGCTTAACCTACCTTTGGCACTTTATCAATAGTATCATAAGTGTAATCCTTCGACTCCCCGCCGTCCGTCTGCAGTAACCCTAATATCGGTACGTCGACTGTTTTCGCCGTACTGCTACTGCTGCTGCCGCTTGCCGCCGGTTTTTCGCCGGACATTATCTGAGACAAAATTTTAGGATATTTAAATAGTAAGTACATATATATATTATTATTTTATAGGCAATATAAGAAATTAGAATAACTTATCATCAGTTATTAGTCATTTAAAATAAAAAATGAATCCTTATTTCCTTTGGTCACGGCATCACGCGAAAGCAGCTGGACAGATTTCGTTGATACTTTTTGTTATTAACAAGAAAAGTTTCTAATGAAAGAAAATTAAAGGGATATTTAAAAATACGGGAACATTGTACCCCTGCAAAGCAATCCTACTAATATTATAAAGCCGAATGTTTGTGAGTGTGGATGTTTGTTACTCTTTCACGCAAAAACTACTGAATGGATTTTAATGAAATTTGGTACAGATGTTCCTCATACCTAGGAAGAACACATAGGATCCCAAAATTCCCACGGGATAAGGTTTCACGCAAGTAAAACCACGGAGAACAGCTAGTACATGATGATTGATGAAACATTATAAGTAAATGAAACGACAATAATTACCTGATGTCCTTGATCAGTCAGTTTGGCAGTGATTACAACGCCGTGTTCCGGGAAGCTGTGAATGTGAGTGCCGCTCGCGTAGTACATCGGATGACCGCCCAGCTTGAACGGACCTTCGAACACACGGTCACCTAGGGCCACCTGCAAATAGACATCCACACGAAATTATTTTAGGTGTATCTCTACATAAATTATAAATACATATTAAAAATCAATACAACTGACTGATTATAATCATCGCATATTAGAATTTTTATATATTTTCACACACTTGAACTCATGTTAGCTACACATAGTATGGGAATTAAGTTCCCATTTATTATGGAGTACTAAGCAGCCACTCTCATCAGTCGGAAGAAAAGTATATAAAAGAACAAAGACGTCTCGCTAACCAAATGATATCATCAAAACGCACTATTATAATTAACGGGATATTTACCATGTATACACCCCTATTTTGAAAATATGGGACTTATTAAAATCAGAATATCTGTAGCAGTAACTGAATCCATATATCCAATAAAAATATCAAAAATGATAGTCGATTACTTATCTTTAAAAAATACCAAATAAATGTCGTATTACCAGACGGCACACTAGCTATCAAGTATTCTGTGACGGCTCGGGTCGATGACCGCGCTCAGCTGTGTATCGCAGCGTTCGGTGTAGAATAACAATAAAATTCGGCGGGATTTTGAAAATCTTTGACTTATCATAACTTTTTAAATAAAAGCAAAAGAAAAAAACTAACTTCACTATTACATTGTCACCCGTCGTTTACATTAGCTGTGAGATAAGGTATCGCAATTTCAAAATAAGGGTGTATTATTTGTTTCGAGTTTCCGATATTTCGACGCTGTTGCAAGCGCCATGATCACGGATGAACAGTTCATCGGATGAACGGATGAACAGTTCATCGGATGAACGAATGAACAGTTCATAATATACATGGTAAATATCCCGTTAATTATAATAATCTGAGTGCTAATAACCATGATAACTATAAAAACTATAAAGTTTACGCAAATATGAACAAAGTATATTTTTGTTGACTGAGCGAGCAAAGCGAGCGAAATAAGCATGTCGAGAAGATTTTGCTTACTTCTGTGGTAGGGACTATGTATGTATGTATTTTGGTGTCACTTTTATTTTATAACAGTTCTGGGTTAAAGGTTAAATTTTTAACTGATCCTGGCAATAACTTATACCTATACCCAACATTTCAATAGTGTAGTACTTTCCATTTCCAATCCCGTTTTTCCCAATTTTCGAGGTAGCCACTCATTGGACACACTATCATTACTAGCAAACGTACCTGATACATGCTGAGCAGGTCATTCAACGCAGGTACGTTCGAACCACCAGTCTCGGGTATCCACCTAAAACAACATTACACATTTTTAAAACTAAAAGTTAAAACTAAGTTACGGTTACAGTCAGCCGAAAATGTCACACTGCTGGGCAATTGCCTCTCTTTGAACTATCCAAAATAATAAGAAGCAGAAACTAAAGGCAAGTAGGATCATCAACGCTGATGGACCTTTCTAGTCTGTCATTCAGGCAGCTTATTATAGTTCGACGGGTCTCATTAAGTGCAATGTCGACTTCTTTGGCGTTTACAGAGCGATGCCACACGGTATGCATATTCAATCGCAGATCTTAGAACATGCGGGGCCCAGTGGCGAGGGGTGAAATTTTCCGAAAGGGAAGACGATCCAAAAAAAACGACGCCTTCATACCTTATTTTGTATGAGACTGATGACAAACTTTTTTCCGCGACTACTCAAGAAATACGTTTCTTGCTGATCTATACTAATTTTAACATAAAAGTTGCTGTTTATTATATTGACCATTTGCTATGTGAAAAGCCTATCAAAATCGGTTCAGCTGTATTGTTGTTTGTTTGCTTACATAAAGATTAACACACAAATTCTAACGGATTTATATACTTTTGAATCTAAAATAACAAACACAGGGAACAAAACACTTTATGCTACATACCCCGTTATCATTTAAATATAAAAAAGAGATTTAAAAAATTAAACCGGAGATAGATCTCATAAAATTATACAATTAGGTAATTTGTATACTTTCTGAAGTTGCTGCCTCCTTTATATAACAGAACCATTGATATCATATATATACTCAAAGAACAGAACTAACTATTAATACCTAACTAATTTAACTAACTTCTACTTATGGGTGGCACTGGAGGTGCAAAAAAATATGTTTCATTTATTAGTTTTAATTCTGCCTCTTTAGTTATTTTATTATTTAAATAAATTATATTTCCCTACATTTAATTCATTCATATTTTTATATGTGTAATAGTTATGATGTAATTTAAATTTAAACTAAAAAATGCAACAAAAAGTGTTGCAATCATCATAATTATGCATGTAATTTGGTATAAAAGTTCAGTTGTAAAAGTTGAACCTATTTCAATAGACTAACATATTCAATTTTAAAAAACTGTGCAGTTTTAAGAACAATACGAGTATACTTTCATACAGGTCGTTTGATAACCTTTAGTTGAAATCAATTTAAAAAGATTATATTATTACTTATCAAGAAATCACCCCACTTTCAAGTAGTATTTTAAGTCCAATTTACTAAATAAATTATTCTCACCTAGCAGGTTATCCAGTAAGCAACAGTTGCTCAATATGCAATAAACTTTTGTTTTGTTTTATTTTAACTTTCACACTTCACAACACGAAAACCAATAATATCGAATTAAGGATTTAACTCACTAATTATATCAAATTTACAATTGAGGTATACGTAATAATAACTTTAAAAATACTACATAAAACAATAAGTCGCGTAAATAATATTATCATGTAAAATCGTAAAAATCAACAAAACAAAAACAAACTGTTACAACGCGCGAAAACTTAAATGGCATGACACTTGACATACGCGAATAAGCTTTGCAAAACATCAACAGCCGTGTTCTCTTTCTCTCTCTTTCTCGGGTCTGATCCTTGGCTGGCACAGAATAATTAATAGTATCTAGTAGCAAGACGGTGGCCGAGCGTCTTATTTTTGGGCGTGAATTTGTGCGAATATGTTTCAATGTGTGCGTGAATTTTGTATCGGAACGGTTCATTGTATGTAGTTGTGAATACGCTTTTGTATGGCGCTAGACCTGCAAGGGAAAACGTTTTATTTCCAAGCGATTTTGAACCGTAATTCATAGCATTTAATGATTATAATGATTTTGTTTCAGTATGAGGTAGTTAGATCGTTTCTTATACGATGTAGGTGTATTTGTATAGCGCTAGGTGCTTTCAAGCGATTTTGAACCGTAACTTTTAGTAATTAATGATTATTATGATTTTGTTTCAGTATGAGGATCGTTTCTTATGCGATGAATATTACGCTATGTATTCTTTTAGTGAATTATTATTTTAATTTGATTTATTAAAAACAGTTTTTTTTTAATATGTGGTTATAAGTAAGTATGTGTCGTTAATATATAGTTGAAGTATGAGTGTTAGATAATTTAGAGTTTAGTTGTGTAAGTTGGTCTGTTTTCAAAAGGGAAGACGGTAGGAATCGTCTTGTATGGACCCCTCGCCACTGGCGGGGCCGCTCCTTAGGATAGACTATGAATCCAGTCACTTTCCGAATGGAAACCACTACGTTATCGAATTTGCTACGTTATTAGATCGTAAATGACTCACCACTGCCGTGTATTCTCATCATAAAACTTGACATGGCGCAGTAGCGAAGCGTTGTACCAGTCCGCGAACACAACGAGAGAGAGTCCCTCGTCGACCGCCTTCTTGAGTGTCGCCATTTCTTCCGGGAAGTACTCGTCCTCTGGGTCTACCAGTAGTAACGCGCCGTAGAGAGACGTGTCGATGCATGTTAGTGGTATGCCTGGAAACGAAAGAGAGCCTCGATTAAATTGGTCGAATTTTGTAGTATCACTCGTCTAAATTGGCCGAATTGTGTAGTGACTTAAACCAAAATTGGTCAAATTTTGTAAAAATCATTGATTATTGATATACACCCCTATTTTCAATTCGAGATACTTAATCATACAGCTAATGTAAACGACGGGTGAAAATATAATAGTGAAGTTAGTTTTTTCTTTTGCTTTAATTTAAAAATAATTGTCAAAGTTTTTCAAAATCCCGCCGAATTTTATTGTTATTCTACACTACGAACGCTGGGATACACAGCTGAGCGCGGTCATCGACCCGAGCCGTCACAGAATACTTGAAAGTTAGTGTGCCGTCTGGTAATACGACATTTATTTAGTATTTTTTAAAGATAAGTAATCGCCTAATATTTTTGATATTTTTATTGGATATATGGATTCAGTTACTGCTGGATACAGATATTCTGATTTTAATAAGTCCCATCATTTCAAAATATGTGTGTATAAATACCTTAACAAAATTGGTCGAAATTTGTGATGAATCTCATCTAAATTGGTCGAATTTTGTAAAGACCTTAACAAATTTGGTCTAATTTTGTAAATAACTTAAAATAATTGCTAGAATTTTGTAAAGACCGTAACAAAATGGGTTAATTTTGTAAAGACCTTAACAAAATTGGTCGAATTTTTCGTGGAGCATTGACATAATTGGTCGAAATTAGTCGTGAACCTCGTCTAAATAAGTCGAGATTTGTAGTAATCCTTGACACAAATTGGATTAATTTTGCTATAATCCTTGACAAGATTGGTCGTATTTAGTGTAGACTAACGAAATTCATCGAATTTTGTTGTAAACTTTGACAAAATTAATTTAATTTTGTCAAACATTTTTGTAGTTCTTAACCAAATTGATCTAGTTTTCCAGCTAGATTTAGTAAATTTGTCGAATTCTGTAGTAATCTTCGACAAAATTAATCGAATAAATCCAATATATCTACTCACCCATAACTTCTAAATAGAAACCATGCTCCCTCAATCGCCTGTACATATCCCTGAAGTTGGTATGTATGTGGTCCGCGTGCCAGTCTAGAGGGTCATGTTTGGCCCGTAGGTCATCCCGGGGGAAGTACCCGCCCGGGTACCGCAGGCTGTGGAACTGGTCCCACAGGAGGCGACGGGACCGGACCGGCACTGGGATTACTCGGGCTCTGGAAGAAACATTTATTTAAAACATTATAAATTTGTAACTACATTTGAAGATATAAATAAATTTATTGAATGTTTTGAAAATTGATTTAAATTAATTCAATTAAAAATAGCTATGTTTCAGATAGGCAAGTTATAGGCGCACAACAAATTATATTTATTACTAGCAGCGCCCCGCGGTTTCACTCGCGTAGTTCCCATTCAATACAGGGGCTATATTTTAATAGCCTATGTTACTTTGGGTGAATGTAAAATATTTTTTGGAATCGGTTCAGTAGTTTCGGAGCCTCTTCGTTACAAACAAACAAACGCATTTTTCCTCTTTATAATATTATATTAATATTACTAATATAGACAAAATAGACTTAATCGAGTTACCAGATCGGTGAAGGTCGATGTCTACTTTACATAAACATCATTAGCCTTATTTGCGTTGCATTTTTAGTCTGGTTTAGCACTAAACCAGGTTTTACAATCAATTTTAAATACTGTCAAAGTGACAGATTTATTTATTTATTTGACTGACAAGGTGTCAAATGCTTACCAGGTAGGTATTGTTAAATCAGACTAAAAATGCAACGCAATTAAGACTGCATTAGTCTGATGAACGGTGCCTTTCAGGGCTGATTTTTCCACCGCCAGATATAAAAATGACGTTTGACAGTTTTTGTGTGAAATAACTGTCAAAATTTCAAAATTATTCCCCAAATAAAAGTTATCTGTAGTATAATTAAAGCGAGTTATTTCTAACGGTACAACCAGTAAATAAAATAACCATGTAAATCTCACCTGACAAGCAGCGACAAGGTAGCATTCCTCGATGTTCGATCACCGCTGTCATCATAACTTTCGACGGTAATGTTCACGTGGCCCTGCACATAACACACCAATGTTATATTATTAGTTAATATATTTTATTATTAAGTAAGACGGTTACTAAGGTCAAAAGAAGACCCTACCTCCCTGAATGACCTTACCCACTGATGGTCCCCACTCCCTGATGGATCCTACCCTCCTGATGGACCCTAACCCCTGATAGACCCTACTCGCTCTGGTGGACACTACCCCCCTGATGGACTCTTTCTCGCTCCAGTAGACACTACCCCCCTGATGGACTCTTACTCGCTCCAGTGGACACTACCCCCCCCCCCCTGATGGACTCTTACTCGCTCCAGTAGACACTACCCCCCCCTGATGGACTCTTACTCGCTCCAGTAGACACTACCCCCCTGATGGACTCTTACTCGCTCCAGTGGACACTACCCCCCTGATGGACTCATACTCACTCCAGTAGACACTACCCCCCCCCCCCCCCTGATGGACTCTTACTCGCTCCAGTAGACACTACCCCCCTGATGGACTCTTTCTCGCTCCAGTGGACACTACCCCCCTGATGGACTCTACTCGCTCCAGTGGACACTACCCCCCTGATGGACCTTACCCCTCGGATAGACCCTACACCCCTGATTGATCCTACCACCCGGATAGACCCTAACTCCCGGATGTACTATAACTCTCGGATGGACCCTAACTCCCGGATGGACCCTAACCCCTGATGGACCCTATCCCCTGATAGACCCTACTCGCTCCGGTGGGACCTACCCCACTGATAGACCCAACCCCCTGATGGACCTTACTCCCCGGATAGATTCCACCCCTCTGATGGGCCTTACACCCCGGATAGACACTACCGCACTGATGGACCTGATGGACACCACTCGCTTCGGTGGACCCTACCCCCTGCACATTACGCTGCAGCCCATTCAAGCGGTGGACCAGTCACAAGACCGATAACACAATGCTTCCGCTGTCTTGGGTACAATCATACGGCCCGGGATTGCAGAGCGACACAAGACTGTGGTTATTGTGCAGAAAACCACGATACACGCCAATGCAAGTACGATGAGCTCACCCCTAGATGTCACCTGCTCTGCATCTGGGAGACCGGACATTAGCCATCCGGCTAACAGCCACCAGTGCCCCGAATGGGCTAAATGGGACAGGATAGCTAAGTCATCAGTAGTGTACTGCTAAGGGCACATAGATAGGACAAACAGCGCGCTGCAAAATAAGCCCAAAATTCTCGTAGTACAGTATAACTTAGGCAGAGATAGACTCGCCATGCAGAAGTGCCTCAGGGAGGCTTCGAGACGCAGAGTGGCTACTCTCATGGCTCAAGAGCCCTATGTTGGATCCAAGACGCACATCACCTGCCAGGGTTATCGGGTTGTCCAGAAGATCACTACCGATCCGGGTAGAACAGTCTGAGCTGCTATAATCGGCCTAGACCCAAACCTACAATTCACCTCCAACCCCGACCTATTACATGAGGACATGGTGGGGGTCGAAATCCTCTTCGGGGAAGAAAGGTAGACTTCGTCAGCTGCTACATGGGAGTCGGAATGTCTCGGAGGACATAATATGCATGAAGGTTATAATAGTGGCAGGATTTAGGGTGGCAGAAGTGTGGATTTAGCAGGTAGGAGTCCTTACTACCCAGACGGATTCACTCGTGAGTCCATAGGCTCACTTGTGGATCTGTGGGTGTCCATGGCGGATTTCCACACTCCTGCGGAAAAAATCCCTACCCCCGATGGACCCTACGCCCTGATGGGCCCTACCCTCTGGTGCACACTACCAGCCCAGATGGACATTAATCCCCGGATGGACCCTTCCCCTGATGGTTATTACCCCCGGATGGACCCTACCCCTCTGATGGACCCCACTCGCTCCGGTGGTGCCTACCCCTCTAGAGGTACTTGTTTTGAGCGTATCTGTGTCAGCTATGCGTGTTTTGTGTGTGATGGTGTGTGTGTATGTGATGGTGTGTGTGTGATGGTGTGTGCGTGTGATGGTGTGTGTGTGTGTGTGTGTGTGATGGTGTGTGTGTGTGTGATGGTGTGTGTGTGTGTGTGTGATGGTGTGTGTGATGGTGTGTGTGTGATGGTGTGTGTGTGTGATGGTGTGTGTGTGTGTGTGTGTGTGATGGTGTGTGTGATGGTGTGTGTGATGGTGTGTGTGATGGTGTGTGTGATGGTGTGTGTGTGTGATGGTGTGTGTGTGTGTGTGTGTGTGTGATGGTGTGTGTGTGTGTGTGTGTGATGGTGAGTGTGTGTGATGGTGTGTGTGTGTGATGGTGTGTGTGTGTGTGTGAGGGTGTGTGGGGGGGCGGTTGTCTTTGCGTGTGTGTCAGCTAGCGTGGTCGGTGTGTGTGCTTGTGAGGGTGTGAGTATGCCTGGGTGTGAGATGTGCGTATTAGTGTATGTGCGTGCACATGTATGGAAGCGCGTCTTTGCGAGGTTGCGTGTATGTTCGGGTCTGTATAAAGACAAAAATGTCTCTATCCCATACCTCAACGACTCCATCGAATTCAGCAGCTGCCTCGACGACTGAGAAGCTGAGCGCCAACCAGCCGGCCCAGGGCCAGATGACGTCACTGTACTCTGCCGCCACCGACACCATCACGCCGTTAGGTAGGTGAGGGTGCCATGATACGTCTTTCTGGAATACATATTTACTTTTATAACCTTCGATCCTATTATTAATATTATAAATGCGAAAGTTTGTATGTTTGTGTGTTTGGATGTTTGTTACTCTTTCACGCAAAACTATTGTATCGATTTAGATTTTTGGTACAGATGTTCCTAATAACTAGGAATAACGAACACATAGGACACACCTTTTTCCCGAAATTTCCATGGGATTGGGATTCACGTGGGTAAAATGATATATTTAATTAGATTTCCTTTATAGGATGCTTCAATAACAGAAAAAGGCAGTCAGCTCCTAAAACTTTTTTTTGCTCAGAGTAAGTATGAAGAGTTTCACAATCTTGATTCCTATCCATCATTTTATATTAAACACACCTGAATTAGGTACTCGAGCCTCACCTGAATGGCGCGGTCAAGTCGAGTGCGGGTTGGTCAACTTCACACACAACCTGAGAATTTCTCGAAGTAATCAACAAACTAATAAATACTCACAACGAATCCCGAGACTCCCAATCCATTGACGATAGTGATGTTGGTGATGGTCGGCTGTCCGCTGTAGTACATGGGCTGCGTGCAGTAAGGCCACATGTACTGACACTCAGTCAGGTCTATGTAGTTAGGGCTTAGGGTCACTTGAGGCTCGTACTTGCGAAGGAACTGGAAAATATAATTTGCTATATATATAAAACGCATCCGTTACTGAGTGATGTACTGACTGATAGACAACGCACATCCAAAACTACCGGTCGTAGCGAGCTGAAATTTGTCACGTGTGTGGCCCTAGGCGGAGAAAAGGGGCCCCCCACATTTCGGACGCAGTTGGCTGTGCCCGTTAATGTGAGGGGGTCAGTGAGGGGGGGCTGGGATTTTCCTGAGCTCTGGTAAAAAGGGCGAGCGTCGGGGAGGACGCTTGCCCTCGGTACAACATATCATACAAGTAAATTGAAAGCCTCGATTGGAATCGGTACCATACAAGTAAATTGAAAGTGTCGATTGGAATCAGTTCCATACAAGTAAATTGAAAGTATCGATTGGAATCAGTTCCATACAAGTAAATTTAAATGAAAAACCTCGATTGGAATCAGTTTTATACAAGTAAATCAAAAGCCTCGTTCGGAACCAGTTCCACGGAAGTAAATTGAAATCTTCGATGGGAATCAGTTCTAAAATTCGAAAATTCGGTTCTATAAACGGCCGAAGCGGTTTTATATTATAATTTACGTTAGAAACTTCATTAAACCAACTAGTTATTCAATAATAGTACCTGGTAAGCACTAATAAGGTCCAATTTCCCGTGGCCCTGTTCGAACATGTTCGGTCCGGTTAGTCTGAGAGCGGTGATACATAACGCTTGCTTCACTGCGGCCGGTGTCAGGTGATGCCGCGGGACGCCGCTAGCTAATAAAGCTATTGCACCGGCAACCACAGGTGATGCTACTGATGTACCTGAAAAAGTGAAATATAGGTTTATATAATACTAGCAGCGCCCCGCGGTTTCACCCGCGTAGTTCTCTTTCCTGTGGGCATACTGGGATAAAATATGGCCTGTAGGTTTAACCCGCGGCTGACATGAAATTTTACATTTTAATTCCACAATGAGACAGCTAACGCCATCTAGTAGGAATAGGGCAACAACCACCGTGATAATGATTTATTATTTAGGAAACCAAAATTTTATTTACTTATCATTATTTTTACATAACAAATACAAATAAATGACAAAAAATACATCATTTTTTCTTATAGTCTTTGATCGTGTGGAACCTTTTTATTTATTTAAAAATTTTCGGTAGACTGGCGACATCTAGTAATTGGATAAAGAATTATTTTGTAGGATAAAATATTTTTTTTGATATTCCTACAGGATCTTATCGATTTTCGGGTTAAAAGGTAGCCTATGTTTTAATCCAAGTGTTAAAGTATCTATGTACCAAATTTCAATTGAATCTGTTCAGCCGTTTTTGTGTGAAAGTGGAACAAACATCCAGACTCACAAATTCATAAACATATAAACTTTCGCATTTATAATATTAAGTAGGATTTGTTATTTCTATATATTTTTAGTTGACTTTAAATATGTAACAGGGGTAGCTTATGGTCCGGGGAAGGATTATGTTTTATCTACTATAACTATATAAAACCGTGGGGTACAACTAGTCTATTAATAAAAATATGAGACTCTATCCAGCTGCGTAATAGATCGGGTATTTGTGGATTTCGAAAAATTTCTGCACGTCTTTGCACCGTTTAGGACTCGTTCCACCAAATGCGCGGATCTCCGCGTGGTGGGGCTGGACGACTCGGTCACCAGGGAGTTGGTGGCCGCGGCGGTGGCCCGGACCGGGGCCTGTTCCGCGGAACAGGTCAGGGTCATGGGCATCGCCGAGGGCCCTGGGGGACTGGGCGCTACCGTGGTGGGGTGCCCGGTCCTGGCGGCCAAGGCCGTATTGGCTGCGGGCCGGATCCTGGTCGGATGGAGTTCCGCCAGGGTCACGGCCTTGGACCGGCGCCCATTGCGCTGCTTTAAGTGCATGGTTGTAAGCCATATCAACATAATGATCTTGTGTCATGACCAATAGAAGCATCATGTGCGACGAAGAGGGACATAACTCGAGAGTTACACAACAAAGCCACGTAACAAAGAGATATCGGAATGATTAAGTCCCGACATCTGAAAGTCCTGCAGACGAACCTCAACCACTGCGCCAGGGCACAGGACTTGTTCCTGCAGTCCTTGGCGCAGTGGGAGGTCTCGGTGGATGTAGCCGCTGAGCCGTACTACGTGCCCCCACTCCCTCATTGGGCGGGGGACTTGAACGGCATGGGGGCGGAGATGACCCACCCCTCTCGGTTAAAGAGAGAGGTTCGGTATAATGTTGCGGCGGCGTGGGGAAGACCCATTAATTTATTAGTATATTAATGGAATTTTAGTAAAATTCACATGAAAAAGTAAAAATCAACTATAACTTTTACATTTATATATTTAGTACATTTTTAAAATTATTTAAAACTAACAGCGCCCCGCTATTTCACTCGCATAGTTCCCATTCCCGTGAGAATACAGGGATAAACTATAGCCAAAGTCACTCGCTGATAATATAGCTTCCCATTAGTGAATGAATTTCTGAAACCGATAACTGAACTTTATATCTTTGTTTCGAACTGCTGTATTGTGTATCTGTGTGTCAAATAAACGTTTATTTATTTATTTCTTTATTTAAACCGGTTCAGTAGATCCCGAGATTACCCCTTACAATTTAACAAACACACAAACTTTAATTCTTTATAAATGGTTGTATTAGTATAGAAGACTTTCTTATACTTTTTTCAAAATTCCATTACATTATCTATACTAATATTATAGAGAGGAAAGATTTGTTTGTTTGTTTGTTTGTAATGAATAGGCTCCGAAACTACTGGACCGATTTCAAAAATTCTTTCACTAATGGAAAGCTAATTTATCAGTGCGTGACATAGGCTATATTTTATCCCCGTAATCCCACGGGAACGGGAACTACGCGGGTGAAACCGCGGGGAGCTACTAGTAATACATAATTTTATTTCAATGTATGTAGTTTAAGTACATTTTCTTTTTATTTTATAATTTTGTCTATTTAGAGCATGTTGTGGCTTCTAAAGAATTTGCATTTAGATTTGTATTTTGTGTATTTCAATAGTTTTAAGATTAATGTAATTTTCACTGAAGTCCTTAATAAATAAATATACTTACCACTGAGTGACCTGCAGCCCCCGCTGACACTGGACCCACGAACTCCACTACCATAGGTCACGATGTCAGGCTTCATACGGCCGTAACCCTGGAAAGTAAGCAATAATATTACAGGAATTGTTTCAAATAATGTGTCAAGTAAATAATGTTTAATACCTAAAGTTTTTTTTTTGTAAACCCTTATATTTGACGACACACGCGGCAGTGATTACCATTTTGGACTGTCACAAAGAGTTGCCGATTCGATTCCCGCAAGTATATGTTTATGTAATCCTATTCAAAATCTATAACTATAACTCCTACCCTCTTTGGATCCATTGCAATGAGTCTGTATGATTCAATTTTAAACTAATATATACATTTAAATAAAATTGGAGATTTTTACATGCCCATGAATATAATATATTCGGTACATACACCAAAATAACATATTTAAAATTGTTGACTTTCGGTCTGTCTGTTTGTTCCGGCTAATCTCTAAAATGGCTTAACCCATTTTGACGGGCCTTTTAGTGGTAGGTAGCTGATGTAATAAGGAGTAATATTGGATACTTTTTATCCCAAAATATACACGGGATAAGGTTGGAACCTTAACGCGGGTAAAACCGCGGGCATTAGAAATATATTTATAAAAGTTTTTTCTTTCTTTATTTCTTTCCATAGCTCCTCCCCACATTATATCTGCCTATGAAATTACTTACATGATGTAACTCCTAAAAGTATGTTCCAATTCAAAACCCTTAGCTCTATAAAATACTAGAGGCGCCCCGCGGTTTAACCCGCGTTAACGCTGCTCCTATTGATCTTAGCGTGATGTTATATAGCCTTCCTCAAAAAATGGGCTATTTAACACTGAAAGAATGTTTCAATTCGGACCAGTAGTTCCTGAGATTATCGCGTTCAAACTCTTCAGCTTTATAATATTAGTATAGACACACCTCCGACACTAGCGATCAAATGTATGAAACAAAGCCGTTGCTACGCACACAGTCTAAGCTCGTGTAGGTAAACGCGTACAAGCTTGTGTGAGTGAGATAAGAACACGCTAGGATTGCTAAGCAGCGAGTTTAAACAACCCTACACAGTACAATTTAAATTTAGTATTCCGCGATTGTTCTGTCATCTGTTAGTCAGTTCATTTCGTAAAAAAATCGTTATGTTTGATTATATTCTCTTTGCCTACAACTGTGTACAACTACAACTGACGCCGCGAGGGGTGAGGGGCACTTTCAGCGGGAGGCACGGAGTGACCATACTGTACGCTAGTACTCATTATTATACTGTGGTATAGGATTACAACTCACATGCGGTAACTCCCATGTGGTCATCCCTCGGGAGGAGAACTTGGCGATCCGGTCGTCGAAGCCGATCCCGCCGACTCCGATGACGTCCATCTGGTCCGCGGGATTGTTCAACGTGCCGTACAGGGGGCCGTCGTTACCTATTGCTGACACCATTATCACCTGGAAAAATATTAATAACAGATAACATAACATAATCATTCACTACTTCACCTCATTATAGTAACTGTCCTAAGCTCGAAGCTTGTATCTAGGGTATCAGAAACTACGCAAATACTCATTCACACACAGCCAGACCGAGATAAACATTTGTGGATCACACAAATATTCACCCGGCACGGGATTCGAAGATATTATAATATTGTCACACACACTCAAATTATTATGATTACGGGATATTTACCATGTATATTATTTATTTCGAGTTTCCGATATTTCGACGCTGTTGCAAGCGCCATGATCAACGATGAATATCCCGTTAAAAATAATAGTTTGAGTGCTAATAACCATAACTATAAAAACTATATTACATACATATCTGACCCGGTAGGAATGTAGCTTTTTCAGTTAAACCAGATTTTGACGGAAAATCAGTATCTCTTTCGTGGAGCTCTACGAAGAGACCCAGAGGGCGATAGGATTTTTTTTTGGTCACACCAAATTTTTGAGTGCAGCGCACTGGGCCACGAACGCAAAAACAAGCATTTTTGAATATACTAATACGTTAATTTAATTGTTACCTTGTTAGCGCTGAGTTCCCACACTTTGTCGACAAAGGGGTGGTCCATGAAGTCGGGCCCGCCGATGCTCAGGTTCAACACGTCGATCTTACGCATTATCGCGTAGTTAAACGCGTCCAGAAACCACGACGTATACGACACCTGAAAACATCAACGCATAGGGTTTTATTCTCTATATAAGGTTTTATTGTTCATCATCATCATCGTCAGCCCGTGATCATCCACTGCTGGACATAAGCCTTCCCCATGCCGCGCCACCACACTCGGTCCACAGCTCTGCGCATCCAGCCGCTGCGTACCTCGATGCTAACATTTTCGACGGTGACTGGCTCTGGGTCTACGAATGAATGGAACATGACTTTGTCTTATCTCAAAAGAAACACTTAGGCTTTGCAGCATTTCCGTTAAGTCCCCAAGCGATTCCGCCATAATCACTTTGTCGTCTGCGAATCGAAGGTGTGAAATGTACTCGCCGTTTATGCTGATGCCTCGTCCATTCCAGTCCAGTGTTTTGGAGACGTCCTCCAGTGCGTTGGTGACTAGTTTCGGAGAAACAACGACTCCCTGTCTCACTCCACGCTCTAGTGGGATTGGTCTTGTCTGGGTATCTTGGATCTGGACGGTCATCGTAGGGGCTCTGTAGAGACACTTTTGCACCTCGATGTATCGCCAATCGACTTGGCATCGCTGGAGGGACTCTAAAACAGCCCAGGTTTCGATGGAGTCGAAGGCTTTTTCGTAGTCCACAAACGCAAGACATAGGGGCGATTGTACTCCTCAGTCTTTTGTACAATCTGCCGCAGCGTATGGATGTGGTCTACAGAGCTGAAGCCTTTTCCCAAACCCAGCCTGTTCTGGAGGTTCATGTCGTCAAATCTCCGGGCTTGACGGTTCGAAATGACTCTTGAAAACAGCTTATATACGTGGCTCAGAAGTAATATCGGTTGATAGATCTTGAGGCGCGTCTTGTCACCTTACTTGAAGAACAAGATGACCACACTTCTGGACCACGCCTCTGGCGTTGTACCTTTCTGAAGTACGGCATTAAATAGCTTTCTAAGCTGGTCTAGAACTGGGCATTGCCCAGATCGTAGCAGCTCAGTTGTAATGCCGTCGTCTCCAGGTGCCTTGTTGTTTTTAAGCTGCGCAAGAGCCATCTCGATCTCTCCGGCCTCAAAGTCCGGTAGCTCGTCCGTGAAGTGGCGGGTTAACCTGGCACGATTATCATCCGTGTCGAGAGTTGTGGCTTTCGAGGAATGTATTGAGTATAGTTGTTCGTAGAAAGTCTCAGCTTCAGCAAATAGGTCCGGTCCGGTTTGGATGTGACGACTCGGCCATCAAATGTCGTCAGCTTCGTCAGATGCCCCCCTCCCAATTGCTTAGCAAAAACCTTCGAGCCCTTATTCCGCCTAATAGCATCTTCGATTTCTCGAATATTGCTTTGGCGCAGGTCGATACATATCCGCTTTTTGAGAAGGCGACATTCTGATATCCTCTGGCATCTCCCGCCTCTGTCGCATCAAATCTACTGTTTCAGCCGAGATCTTAGACGCTTTACTCTCACGTTTCCGTTGGAAAAATGCCTCTCCCATCTCCCGGACAATCTTCGTGAATTCGTTGACACCTTGATCAACGCTCTCCGTGGTTTCTAGCAAGCTAAACCGGTTTTGTAATTCCAGTTGGAATTGATTGGATCTCTCAACAGTGTGGTGCAATGACGGCCGGAGCGTAGACTTCATCAGACGATTTCTCTCAATACACAAGTCTATATTCAAGGTGCCACGGACAAGTCGGTGATCACTACCGGTGTTGAACGTGTTGATCACTGTGACATCCTTGAATATATACCTTCTATTCGTCGTGATTAAGTCTATCTCATTTTTGGTCATACCATCCGGTCTCCACCGGGTCCACTTCCGTTGAGGCTTCTTCTGGAAGAACGAGTTCATCAGAAATAGCCCATGAGATTCGAGGAAGTTGACTAGCATTTGCCCCTTTGGTTTCTGCTACCAGTACCATGCGATCCTATTGCCGATTCGCCGCGTTCTTGTACTCTTACTTTGGCGTTGAAGACCCCCATAACAACGGTGAAATGAGTCTTAGTGGTGTTATGAATGGCCATAGCTATATTTTCATAGACGGCCTCGACTTCATCGTCAGAGTACGTCGACGTGGGAGCAGTGGACTACTTAATAATCTGTAATTTTACATACATTTACGACCGATATACAGAGTTTTGTATTGAAAAGCAAAATCATAGATGGATCGAATAATGGGAAATCGTAAAACTAGATAACATACCTGGTTATCAGTGAACACTCTGAAGATATGGAGGTCGGCGTCGGGCGCGAACCCGAGACAGTCGGACTTGGAGGCGATGACCCCCGCGACGAAGGTGCCGTGCCCCAGCGCGTCGTCGAGCGTGTTCTCGCCCGTCCAGTCGGTGCGCTCGCGAACGCGCCCAAAGTGCGGGTGATTACGGGGCAGACCGGTGTCGAATACCGCCACTTTTATACCTTCACCTGAAATCAATTATATTATATGTGGTCTGTGTAAGTGGGCGTCGAACTATTGTGACTGATATGATTTTATGTATTGAAATAAATAGATCTTGTAAGTGAACATCTTAGATTACGCCTAACGTCAAGCGACTAACTAAGACGTGGACTTGAAATTTTAACTGATATAATGATATGGATTTTAACAGAATTTAAGCTGCGACTTTAATTTTTACAATACATTTCTGAAAACGACTGGACCGATTTTAAAGGGACAGCTACGCACTCGCAAATCGCACATGTTACCGGGTGTTTGGCCCTTCGAGGACGCCCATCACGTTTGGTCAACCCTCTACCAAACACCCGGTATAAGGAGTAACTTTGGATATTTAATTCTAAGACATTTCATCGGAATCGGGAGTAACGCGTGTGAAACCGCGACGCACAGCTGGTTGTAAACTATATTCGCGGTTTACGTCGTAGTTTACGCCTATAAAGTTCGCAGTGACAAAACAATCTCATTTATAAAGTGTCTAATATACCCAAACACGGTGCCTTAAGGCGCATATTGCAACAAACAAAATACACGTTCACATTCGCTATAGATACATTAGTTAGGTATAGTGCCACAAGCACATCTGACCTGGCGGCAGCGTCGGTGTAATCGCATTTTTTAATGTCAGATCGGTGTCAGTTTATGGAAAATGTATACAAATTGGATGTGTTCAAGCCGATAGAAATCTGAGTAAGTATATGGATTGAATATTAATATTGGGCGTTAGATTGTCTGACTTTCTAAGTGCAGTCAGTTTCAGCCAGCACGCTACCTAACCTATTGTTTATGTGTCAGAATTGACAGAGCAGTGGTAAAATGGCGACCACTTAACTCAGAAAATCAGACTATCTAACTTAAATAATTAGCACTTCCATCAGCCGAACACACCCAATAACATTCTAAACGAGAAAGAAATAAAGGAAGAATATATTTATTCAATACACACAAAAATACATAAAATAGAAATAAATAAAATCAAAAAATTAACAATGTCGTTGTCAAGTCCTAAGCGAAGGTTCATATCTGACGTAAAATACGTCGAGCGTATCATCGGTCGCACTAACGTATAATCGGTTGAGTGTGAACGGTCGATTGTTTTTCTATACGTTTGTCTGTTCTGGCGTTACGCGACCGATAATACGCGACGTATTTTACGTCAGATATGAACCTTCCCTTAGTATGAAAAAAACTTAGTTATTTATCGTGTGGTAGAGATGACAGTATCAGTTCCAAATACTTGCGCCACATCAGATAAGTTTGCAGCACTATATGATTGTTTCACATTGTTACCTGTCACACCGAGCGACCACAGTACGTCTGCCTTCAGCACCGAGGTAATCTGACGGGGAACTGTCCTCAGCAGCTTCCTCGATGTGTAGCCAGTCTGAAAACATGATACACAGACACGCAACTATAAGTATTAGTATCGTTGTTTTTGTAAAAAATATTAGCCCGTCTTATAGATTTCTAAAAAATATTGGACATGTATTGTTTTATTTTTCATGTATACAAATAATTAAGACGATACAGTGCGTCGTAACGTCACAGACTGCTGCAATTTTAAGCAACAGTTGACGTCACAAGCCCGCACTCCTAAACATTAATGCGTAATAACTAAGTCAGTTTTATTAATTTGATAAAAAAAAATACATGTCTAATTTTTTTCGAAATCTATCTGACGGTCTAATTAGAATTTCATGTTGTTTACCCAGGAAACTACCCTATTGAAGGTAATTTTATTTGCAACTAGCGGCGCCCCGCGGTTAAAACGGCGCGGAAACTTTTCAAGTAAGTAATTGTAGATAAAATAGTCTATGTTCTTTACCAAGCTCTAGATAACCTCAGTATCTTTCATCAACATCGGTATAGTGGTTTAGGCGCGGAAGCGTAACTGACAGACAATGGTTAGTGATATAAAGAAACAGCAGAAAACATTCAGAGCTTGCATGTTTTTTTGTAAATTGGAGCAGTAACACTAGGCTATTTTAAAACTGATTTAAAAACTAGCCGTCCCCGCGATCTCACTCGCTGTCAATTAATATGCGATATCTGATGCATGATTTTTTCTGAATCGAATTGTAACTCCTAAGATAAGCACATTCATATAAACACTAGCTGTGCCCCGCGGTTTTACCCACGTGGAACCTTATCCCGTCGGAATTTTGGGATAAAAAGTATCCTATGTGTTATTCCTAGGTATGAGGAACATAAGTACCAAATTTAATTAAAATCCATTCAGTAGTTTTTGCGTGAAAGAGGAACAAACATCCACAGAAACCACACTCACAAAAATTCTGCTTTATAATATTAGTAGGAGAATATAGCTCCTCAATATTTATTAGTATAGATAAGAGGTGGTTCACCTCTCTCGGTTGTCGCAATGACCGCAGCGATCGGCCCTTGTAGTTCCGCCAGCCGGAGTACAGGCAATCACCGGACTCGCAATCATTCTGAATTTTAAAAACATAGTAATTATTAAAGTCTTTTGAACTTAAGAATATTAGTCAAAGTCAATGTGTTTGTTCTAGAAAAATATCAGTCAACATTGGTTTTAATTTGTAAACAGTTCTTAAGATGATCTGAAACCCCAGTCTGAAAATGGGAAGTTTGGAAATTAGCAGACATGCATCGGTTGACCCAAAAATTGCACATGGGAGCTCAGGCTTGACAGTCTTTTTGAAATTGAGAAAAAAACTTTTAACCTGCTGATCTGGGATGTTGATACACATTCATATACATTATAACATGTAATAACTAATTTACATTTCTTCAGAAAATGACTTCATATTATAATGTATTACCTCTGGTACATATTTGATGCTCCTAGTGACCCGCCTCTGTGCAGTAACCAGTCGCACAGCAGGATGGTCTTTGAGCGCATCAATGGCGTTCCGGCATCCATTGTCTAGTATGACCACATCAAAGTCGCTCGGGTAGTCTGCGGCTGCATTCTCCCTTGGCTGGATCGTCCAGTTAAAGACCTGGTGAAAGAATGTTGTGTTCTAATAAAAAAAACCTTTACTAGTTTCACCTCCCCCCCCCTTTTCTCTCCGTAGGAGTTGAATTTCCAAAAATCCTCTCTTAGTGGTAGCCAACAAACACACGTGCCAAATTTCAGCTCTCTACGACCAGTAGTTTCGGCTGTGCGTTGTCTGTCAGTCAGTCAGTCAGTACATCACTCAGTAACGGAAGAGTTTTATAAATATAGATAAAATTAGTTTACATTATCATGTTGGAGCCTCTTTTAAGTAAAATAATTTTACTTGTGTCTAATATCTTTAAGTATAACAGAGTTTAAAGTGTGTAAGTCCTTTGCGATCAAATATGTAGAGGGGCTACTTTTGGTAACCGGACCCAATGAATGAATCTATTTTATTTTTTGATCACAACTATTTCACCTACTATGTCACAAATGTGGTGCTAATGAGATGATGTAGTGAATGATTATGTTATAGATAGATAGATAGATAATTACTTGATTGTACAACATAAACACCACATTATGAGAATACAAAATTCTAACAAAACACTTTGTCACATTAAGAGAGTTGCACAATGGGCGGCCTTATTGCTAACAGCAATTTCTTGCAGGCAACCTTTGTTATGTTATAGTTATAAAACACGTAAGTAAGTTTAAGTACCTACTTCTAAGATTTAATGTAATTTACACTGGTCGTCCTAAATAAATGTCCTAATAAATCAGTGAAAAAAAAAATTACTTATTTTTTAGCAATTACAGTAGGACATTAGAGAGTTACTGCAATATTGTTGCTTACGCAAAAAATGGATTTATGAACAAAAGATTTTGCTCGCATTAAAGAAACCCTACGAACAAATTGTTGATAACAATTGTTTACATAAGCAAACAACATCACACAATAATGTGGCATCACATGAGATAAGAATTTAAAACCATGTAAATACATAGAAAATTGAATTATCTTGTCATGCTATGTGATTGTGATAAGATGAATGAAATTGCTGATAAATACAAAATAAATGTATTTTGGATTCATGGAAAACCTTTAGTTATGGTTCGTCATTATTATTGGAACTATTTAGAATATGATAAGGTGATTGATTATGTTATTTAACAAGTATAAATAAAAAAGAACCTTTTTAAAAATGACCTTTTTTTAAGATGTTATTGCATTTTAATGGGACTTTCATAAGTATTCCTTTCAACTCAATTGGATAACCAAAGCTATCGAACAATGGCTTGCAAGATTTTATTAAAGACAATGGGACAGGTGAAACTAAATAAAAGCTTGTAAAAAGCGAACTCTAGAAAGTTTTAGCTTACTATATTATTTTATTATACCTGATTCATTTTGGGTATTTCTGGTTAATACGTAAATTATGTATTTGTAATGGAGAATATTTGTACAAATAATTGATTAATAGTAAGTAAATATTTTAAAGTCACATAAGTATGACTATACTTTGTTCATTTATTTCAATAAAAAATAAGTTTTGTCTAAAATACTATTAATGTTTATAAATTTGAGAGAAGAATGCAGTTTGAAATTTGATTGTTTTTATATTGATCAAATTCATGAATAGAAATAAAAATAAAAGAATGTTATTGTCAGCCAAATATTTAAAAACTAAATACTATTGTGACTATAAGACTTTTATTCGTAAAAAGGTCATTTTATTATTAAAGTTGCAGTATTTAAAAATGTTGATCTAATCTTGTAATAATCAAAGAATTTGTTGATAACATTTATTTATTTTTGTTGTATTGTACAGCGCTATTATCATACATTGAGTGATAATCCTTAATTATATCTGAACGCTATGATATGCAAAAGTTACTATGGTTCATAGTTTTTAGTGAACTTTCAGTTGACCTAGGGTTAGGCAGTGGTCCGATCGCGGGCGAGTGAGAGATGAACTATCGGCGATTTTCTCGCCCAACAAAAGGACAGTGAACACACATTCTGTGTGAACGAAAGAGATGCATATACACCCCTATTTTGAAAATATGGGACTTATTAAAATCAGAATATCTGTAGCAGTAACTGAATCCATATATCCAATAAAAATATCAAAAATGATAGTCGATTACTTATCTTTAAAAAATACCAAATAAATGTCGTATTACCAGACGGCACACTAGCTATCAAGTATTCTGTGACGGCTCGGGTCGATGACCGCGCTCAGCTGTGTATCGCAGCGTTCGGTGTAGAATAACAATAAAATTCGGCGGGATTTTGAAAATATTTGACTTATCATAACTTTTTAAATAAAAGCAAAAGAAAAAAACTAACTTCACTATTATATTGTCACCCGTTGTTTACATTAGCTGTGAGATAAGGTATCGCAATTTCAAAATAAGGGTGTATTATTTATAGTTACTCGCCTATTCACACCGCCAGGCAGTACTCGCTATTCACTGAGCTACAAAAAAATACTCGCTACTCACTCATCACCTGCGGTGGGATCACTGCCTAAGGCTCTTGTATTCGAATACCACTAGATGTATAAACCAACAACCATATAGTAACAGATAGGTTGACTATGTATGGTAAAATTTACTCGGATGAAACTGCTGCCCAGTTTTTCACACAAAAGTATATTTATTGTTAATATCTCCATACATACTTTTGATTGAGTTTTATATTAGGAAGTGTCTTATCGGATTTAAAAGTACTTACATATTTCCAAAACAGCTTTTAAGATCAATTTATTGAGGTCAAAATATAGTCAGACTAATTTTAATATTCAATGTTCCCGATAACTGTTTATTCACGGTACTGTGTTTGATAATTTTGGTATAATCGTTAGTATTTTATGATCCGTGATATAATTGATGAACTTAGCATACAAGTTTAAATCAGTAGCTAACAAACAAGCTTGATATTAAAAAAGCTAGTTCTATGAGATTATAGATATCAATAATCTCATTGAACTAGCTAAAATGATTGTTATACTTACTCCGGCGTTCTTGAGCGCCGCAGAGACATATTTCTCTCTAGTGGAGCGTGGGAAATATCCTTTGAATGAGACAATATGTTCACTTGTAACAATATCGGTGTCAAACTCATATTGGACCTGCTCCGTCGACGTCGCGTTGCATACCGGTATATCGTCAAATGTTTCATCACTTCTAACCACTAACACAAGTCGCAGAACTAAAAATATTAAACGATATCGCCATAACCCCATTTTATTGGGCCATCGACATTGTCGCAATATATATCAATGAATACTATTGTTACTGATTATATTTGTTGTTCTAGTGTATAAAACACATTACGAAACAGTTTATTTCACAATTCGACAAACTTTATTGATTAATGTTATTTCAATTTATTAAAAAGAGGATATCGTTGTTTATTAACTTCGACAAGTCATCTTGTTTACTGTCCGTTGAACAATATATCTATTTAGGTCCTTTCCGCATATTTGGTCTAGATTGTAGAGTATTTAGATAATGTTATTATTTGGCACCGGTTTCTCTAAGTAATTCTATTGAAGACCATATCAAATTAATTGTAAACACACAGCACTTGATGAAAATCAATAATCAATCGGAGCGGAGACTCGCTCGCTCGCTCGGTTCGGTCATTGACATATAACATGGACGGGGCATACCTACGAAAAAAACGTGTATACCTATACTTCACTGAGAGCGAAAAATGGCGGCTAATAGTGCAGTCCCTATCGATATGTCTGAAAAATAACATCGATAATAGATTGTAAGTATGTTTTCTTACTTTGATTAATTTTAAGTTTTATAAATAGGTCTTACTGTAAAAGAACATTATAGATAGTTTGTAAAATATAGCTTGATCATTGTGACATACAGAGTGGCCCAAATAGAACGCTCAGTAAGGGGAAGTATAAAACTATAAGATATACAAAGATTTGTTTTTAGGATCCATGTCCTCGATTTTAGTAAAAAAAAAGTGCATTCATAGATTTAGAAAAAAAAACTATTACTCTCTTTGAGAATCGAACCCGGAAATTTTTAAAAATTTAATGTTCATTATTTTAAACTAGAAATGGATTGTGTACATCTTTAGCAGTAAGTAAATGTTACTAAGAAACATCATATCTAAATTCATTAAAATGCATTGTTTTTAAATGAAATAGTTTGGTACAAAACTCGCCAAGACATCATTAAAGTTCCTTCCCAGTTAATATCCCATTTCAACACAAATTCACCATTTCAAGATACAAAATGCAATAGTTTGTATATACGGCCGTTCGTTCTAGTTACAAATAATTAAAAATATTTTTTTCAAAACTTCCGGGTTCGATTCCTTTAGTGAGTTATAGTATTTTTCTAAATCTTTGAATGCAATTTTCATTTTAACTAAAATGGATGACATGGTTCCTAAGAACAAATCTTTGTATCTCTTATAGTTTTATACTTCCCCCCACTGACTGTTTTATTTGGGCCACCCTATATATCAAACTTTTATTCATTATACTCTAGTTGCCGGGATATAAAAATGACGATAGAAATTATCGACGTTTCGTACTATAATCGATACTGATGTAACATTTAATTGGGTTTTATTTAATTACAAACGTTAGGCATTCAATTAAACGAATATTTCAATATGAATACAGATATTCTCAAGAGCAAACCTCAAATCCATGGTTTCTTATGGTATACTACATGAGAATCTGAAAATTGGACTTTATATACTTACTCACTATTATTTAAGATCATATATGCACAAAATGTAAATAAAGTTTATGAAATAAAAATAAACACCAAAATTAAAACGTACTTGAATAAGTGTTTAAATAACGTTTTATTTAAAATATCGATAGTTTATAGTCTGTGGTCACGATGTTTCATTGCCCATCACTAAGTAAGTTGTAAATCCTTTTGTTATAGCTAGAAAATAATATGGCGAATATGGCCACGAGTAGGTATTTCAATGAGACTAAGAATGACAGATGGCTATTATAGTAACTGTCAGAAATACTGTTGTCCTTTTTCCCTTACGCAAAATTATGAACGTTAAAAAGAGACGGCTATATTTTTATAACTTTGGCGTCGATAAGCCTCATACTTCTATAACTATTTTTTCTATAGTCAAACATGCGATGTCCATGTTATATGTCAATGGGTTCGGTAGGCTTTTGCGAGCTATGCCCAGCTTGACATTGACAATTATTGTTATTATTACACTGACAGTGACAGCAAAATTGAATTATGACATTAATTCATTGATTTTATAGCGGAATAGAATTTACTTATTCCATGGTGATATAGACCAGGGTCGATAATTTTTGAAACAAAATAAAATAATAGTAGGATGAAACCCATTAGAATAGGAGGAGAATATCATAAAAATTAAAGGAAAAATAATTTACGGGCGATCTGAGGTCGGGAAGGGGATGGGGGTGAGTTTTAAGGGTAAAAAAACTTTTCAACACACTTGCTCATAAAGGGTCTCTTATTTGTGCAAAAACAGTTGAATAATGACACGTTTTATTCACTAGTGAGTTATAGATTGTTTTTTTAAATTGCTTTCATTTCAAAAAAGTTTCGATACCAAAAAAATCGTGTCCATACATTTTAAAAACATACTTCAACTATGTTTCCTTACTTTTGGTAGATCTATGGTCGATTTTTTTTTTAATAAGTATATTCTTTTAGTCTTTGGCCGATCACCATTGTTGTGTTGGATACGCGCGAATAGAAAAACTGTTTATTTATTAGCGAAAAATGATAATTTCTTCGCAAATGTGTTAAAAAACGTTGTATGGTACACGCGTGTATTGATGATTACTATCCTCGGCTATCTTCAGACCCTCGCCTGACGGCTCGGGCCTCAATAGCGCCTCGGAAGTAATCACCAACTTACTTCGCTTGTACCATAAATAACTATTTTTTCTCGATTTCCAGCAAAAGTAAAAGTCCTATGGAAAAAAGTCAAATAGCAAAGTTGTAGGTAATAAAAAGATCTAAATGTTTTGTATTGACACTTTTTTCACATAACCTCAAAATTTATGTGAAAAATTCAAAAAACCAAGTATTTGGTTTTTTATTTTTATCTCTTTCAAAAACAATTTTTTTTTCACGAAATTTTGAGATAACTTACCTTTTTATGTCCCAAATACGCTGTAATTTATTTGATTAGAAATATTTATTTTTTCACCTGATTTTGAATTAATATCAAAAAATCACCCTAATTTTCAATCGAAAATTCACCCGTCAAAATATCAGCTTTTTTCAATAAATTGGTATGTTTTCTATTCGTCGAAATCTCTACTTTTCGATGGTGAAAAAAAAATTATATGTTACTCTTTATGTTACTATAGTAAATATTCTAAGAAAATGCAAAAAATCGAAAAATACCTGAATTCGAATTGTTTATTTTATAAATGTAGATACTTTATTCTGATTACGTTATTCATTACAATATATTTAAAAACATTAATCGTAATGTCTACGAGCTTCTAAAAATACGAGCTTGCACCTTTTCCATTGTCACTTTTTACAGAAAATGTCCTCAGGAAAAATGTTAAATCTCAACTTTACGATTTATTTGTGAATGCGAATGGACCAACGCTTTCTGACGGTGTAGTGCATGTCGTCGACTTTGATGGTTGATCCACATTTGATCTATGATCCACCTTAGATGCTTGATCCACTTTGGATCCATGATCCACCTTTTATCCATGATCAACATTTGACATATGATCCACATTTGATCCATGATCCATATTTGATCCATGATCCACCTTTAATCCATTATCAACATTTGCTACATGATCCACATTTGATCCATGATCCACATTTGATCCATGATTCACATTTGACCCATGATCCACATTTGATCCATGATCCACATTTGATCCGAGATCCACATTTGATCCATGTACAACATTTGATCCATGATCCACATTTGATCCATGATCCACATTTGATTCATGATCCACATTTGATCCGAGATCCACATTTGATCCATGTACAACATTTGATCCATGATCCACATTTGATCTATGATCCACATTTGATCCATGATCCACATTTGACCCGAGATCCACATTTGATCCGAGATCCAAATTTGATCCATGATTTACATTTGATCCATGATCCACATTTGATCCATGATCCACATTTGATCCATGATCCACATTTGATCTTTGATCCATGATCCACATTTGATCTTTGATCCATGATCCACATTTGATCCATGATCCACATTTGATCCATGATCCACATTTGATCCATGATCCACATTTGATCCATGATCCACCTTTGATATTTGATCCACAATTGATCCATGATCCACATTAGATCCATGATCCACCTTTGATCTTGGATCCATCTTTGATACTTGATCCACATTTGTTCCATGATCCACATTTGATACATGATCCGAATTTGATCCATGATCCACATTTGATCCATGATTAACATTTGATCCAAGATCCACATTTGATCCATGATCCACATTTGATCCATGATCCACATTTGATCCGAGATCCACATTTGATCCATGTACAACATTTGATCCATGATCCACATTTGATCCATGATCCACATTTTATCTTTGATCCACAATTGATCCATGATCCATCTTTGATGCTTGATCCACATTTGTTCCATGATCCACATTTGATACATGATCCGAATTTGATCCATGATCCACATTTGATCCATGATTTACATTTGATCCATGATCCACATTTGATCTTTGATCCACATTTGATCCATGATCCACATTTGACCCGAGATCCACATTTGATCCATGATCCACATTTGATCTTTGATCCACATTTGATCCATGATCCACATTTGATCCATGATCCACATTTGATCCATGATCCACATTTCATCCATGATCCACATTTGATCCATGATCCACATTTGATCCATGATCCACATTTGATCTTTGATCCACAATTGATCCATGATCCACATTTAATCCATGATCCACCTTAGATGCTTGATCCACATTTGATCCATGATCCACATTTGATTTTTGATCCACATTTGATCCATGATCCACCTTTGATCTTGGATCCATCTTTGATGCTTGATCCACATTTGTTTCATGATCCACATTTGATTCATGATCCGAATTTGATCCATGATCCACATTTGATCCATGATCAACATTTGATATATGATCCTGCTTTAATTATTGATCCAAGTTTGATGGTTGATCCACATTTGATCTATGATCCACCTTAGATGCTTGATCCACTTTTGATCCATGATCCACCTTTTATCCATGATCAACATTTGACATATGATCCACATTTGATCCATGATCCATATTTGATCCATGATCCATCTTTTATCCATTATCAACATTTGATATATGATCCTTCTTTAATTATTGATCCAACTTTGTTCTTAGATCCATCTTTGATGGTTGATCCACATTTGATATATGATCCACATTTGATCCTCGATCTACATTTGATCCATGATCCACATTTGATCCATGATCCACATTTGATCCATGACCCACCTTAGATGCTTGCTCCACCTTACATGCTTGATCCATATTTGATCTATGATCGACATTTGAAACATGATCTACATTTGATCCATGATCCACATTTGATCCATGATCCACCTTTGATCTTGGATCCATCTTTGATCCATGATCCACATTTGATGCATGATCCGAATTTGATCCATGATCCACATTTGAACACACTCAAGAACTCGTTTACCCCAACGGTTGTCGGTTCTTCTGCAGATGTGGCTAGCCGACTGTCACTTCAGCGAGCTAATTCTTGGAGCTATGTAATTTCTAAAATATCATTACCTAATTCTTTTTAATCAGTTTTAAAAATATATTTACCGATAAAAGTGATAAATCAGTTACAGTTGTCACAAAATTTGATCGTTGTAACTTAATATACTACAACTTGGTATAGCGGCAAAGTTGGCCAAGTTCAAAACCTGACGATAATTGACTTAAGTAGTGATCTTTCAAACTCAATTAAAAAGAAAACTAATTATAACCGAGAATTTAAAACTCTTTTAAAAACTTATCTGTTTATCCTTTATTTAAACGGTATACTACAAGTTTTACAAAATCCAAAGAACTTGTCAAAACATTTTTTGCAAAGTGGAAATGGAAGATAAAATAATAAGATAAGTATGTATTTAAAACAAATTCCAAGTTTGGCGTCACAGTACGAATTTATTTGGATTTATCTGAGGTCTTCTGAAAATACTGAGATGATGTAGTGACTTTATTAGAAAATAATTAGTCTTAAAACAAGTAAAATGGACTATCTCAATTACAGGAAGATATTGCTTCCAAATCAAGATTTCCCGTCTCTGGTAACCGCTTAAAGAGATTAAAATACGTCCAAAGTACAACATACATAGTGGACCACACGTCTAGTGGGATGCTATTCCGCGTATTTCCCGTTCTCGTTCCCGTGGGAATTTAGGGATGAATGATAGATGTTGGCTGATTCTCAGACCTACTGAATATGCTCGGAAAATTTCTTGAGAATCGGTCAAGCCGTTTCGGAGGAGTACGGGAACGAACATTGTGACACGAGAATTTTATAACTACTTAAGTATATAAGATTGTGTATGTTGTACTTACATAAATTCATATGGCATGCCAAGTGCATGCCCCTTAGGTAAAACCTCCCTCGTTACTAATCCAGTCATTGCTTTGAAGTAGAGCTAATAATATTGGTTTTGGTCCCCTCGCTATAGGCTTAAAGCCTAGTGCATGCAGGGACAAACCAAACTCAAATACTTATTTTAATAATCAACCTTATACCTATTGAGCACTAGCTTTTTAGAGCTACTTATATTGATATTATACTTATGTAATTACTAGCTGCTCCCCGCGGTGTGTTATTCCTAGTTACAAGGAATATTTTTAAGTACCAAATTTAATCTAAATCGATAGGTACAGTAGTTTTTGCGTGAAAGAGTAATAAACATCCAAACTCACACACATACAAACTTTCGCATTTAAGTATATTATTTAGTACGATTTATAAAAAATACATTACCTGAGTAGTCATAAGAATTAAGAACATAAGACGATCGCTTTGGACACCTAAAAACGGCTTAGCTAAAACAAAAAAATCTCTTTGAGTTTGTAGAGATTTTTTAAATTGAAGTTGCACGAGATCCCTCATAGAGATAGATAATAATGCAAGGGTACCTTTGTGTAGGACGTTGTATGGAGCTATACAATACAAGCGAGATAAAAGAGATGTGCATCGGATTACTCGTATTGTGGCAATGAGCGAAACATGTCTCTATTGTTGTTAGTATTATACACCGGATTATAAAAAACGGTCAATTCAGGCACCTACAGCAGCTGCAGCGGCGAGACTTACCAACAACTGAATAGCAAACGGGATCCGGGTTTTGGGACACACAGAGCATTTAGATTATCAGTACCTATTCTTTTGGTATGAGTACTTACTTACAGCGAATTATTATAAGTAAGTACATAGATACAATACAAGGCATTAAGGAATAAATTGAAAATAATACTACTTTAAATGCAGAATTGAAAAGTGTTTTTAGGATTTCTATGAACTTCTTGTTTTTTGTCTATTTCAAATCCATTCTTATTCGAAAATTTAAGTTCACATAATTACCTATTTCTACTTATTTAATACACTAAATCTTACATACTTAAACGAATCCTAGTCATAAGGAACAACTATACGTACTAAATATTTACATAATTTCAATTCGAGTCTGTAGTTTTTATGTGAAGTGAAGGAGCATAGATAGGTACTAAATTATATCTATAAACCTAAACTTTCGCATTTATAATATTACTTGATTATGTACTTAGATAAGACAATCTAACAGGTGGTCTTTTTGACGATCTCGATGGCAGTGTGGTCACCATGCCGGACTGCCATCTGTAAGGTTCGATTCCCGTGCGGGGTGAATATTTGTGTGAACCACAAATGTTTGTCTCGGTCTGGGTGTGTGTGTGAATGAGTGTGTGCGAAGTTTCTGATACCCTAGATACAAGCTTCGAGCCTAGTTAGGGGTCAGTTACTATAATGAGATGATGTAGTAAATTATTATGTTATGTTATGTTAAAATAATTGAGTTATAATCTTATATTTTCAATAACTAGTCGAGTCATAGTTGATTATTTGCCCACATTAATTGGTTCTCTCCGGTATTGAATATCCTAAAGCCCTCTCCCCTCTTGCTTTGCCTAGTAACCGAACATTTCGCCTTTGTTTTGGCGTCTTGCCATGCGCAGTAGCGTCGGCGTCTTTATCGATCCGACGCGCGACAACGATGCCATCCCCATCGTTACCATGACAACGAAACAGGGTGAGGGAGAATAAGGGGTATTATCATAGAGGGTATTATACGGTATACCCTCCTACGCGTATACGTTACTAGGCAACGCGATGGGGGAGGGGAAGCGGTTTATGGATATTCAATACCGAGGAGAACTAATTAATATGAAAATGACATAACATAATCATTTACTACATCATCTCATTATACGAGTAGTACCTTTTTTTTTAAGTTGGGAAACCCATTTACGGGTCCGCGCCGCAAGCAGCGGGGTATGTGGGGCTCGCCGCCACCAGAGAGCTGAAGGGTGGCGGAATACCCACTAAAACCCAACTATGCGACGCCTCTGCGCGTTTGGCCGGGGACATGGGACAACTGCATACCGACCGCATACGAGTAGTACCTAACTTACCCCTAAGTTCGAAACTTGTGCCTATCTAGGGTATCAGAAACTACGCACACACGTTCCCACACACCCAGACCGAGACAAACATTTAACAATAAACTATGATATGACTGAAGTATTTTGTATGCGTTTAATAATGTTGGTAAGTATTATAATTAACTAGCGGCACCCCTCGGTTTCACCCGCGTAGTTCCCGTATATATTCCATAGGAATATGGGGATAAAAATATAAAACCTTCCCACTGAATCACTCTATCTATTAAAACAAACCGCATCAAAATCCATTGCGTAGTTTTAAAGATCTAAGCATACATAGCGGGACATAGCGACAGAGAAAGCGACTTTGTTTTATACTATGAAGTGATGTTCGACGAATAGATGAAAAATAGCACCAGTACCCTACTGTCGCTCTAGCCAACAAAGTCAAATGGATTCTTTTTATGAAATTGTTAATTTATTGTATTGATAACTATCTAAGAAGCGCTCATGACCCAGTGACATGACTGTGATGGGTTGTTACAAAAAATTACTTTAATTTCATGAGCGTTTCCGTGCTTCTGAGGGCACGTAAAGCCGTCGGTCCCGGTTGTCGTACTAACATCATCGACAGTCGTTATAGTTAGAGCCCTCAAAAGTCTAACATTTGGTTTAACCAAAATATGTCGTATTGCCCTCTGGGTTGTGAAGGTCTGATGGCAGTCGCTTCACGTAAAATACTGACGTTCCGCCAGATTTGGTTAAAAGAACCAGATTTGGTTAAAAAAACCGACCCCAAAAATAGAGATGGTATAAAGGTTCGGAAAAGAGAAAATTAGTTATGTAATGTACTCTAAGTATACACCCTTATTTTGAAATTACGGGACTTATTAAAATCGGAATATCTGTAGCAGTAACTGAATCCATATATCCAATAAAAATATCAAAAATGATAGTCGATTACTTATCTTTAAAAAATACTAAATAAATGCCGTATTACCAGACGGCACACTAGCTATCAAGTATTCTGTGACGGCTTGGGTCGATGACCGCGCTCAGCTGTGTATCGCAGCGTTCGCCTGTTGTTCGGTGTAGAATAACAATAAAATTCGGCGGGATTTTGAAAAACTTTGACTTATCATAACTTATTAAATAAAAGCAAAAGATAAAAACTACCTTCACTATTATATTGTCACCCGTCGTTTACATTAGCTGTGTGATTAAGTATCTCGAATTCAAATTAGGGGTGTATACATAAGATGATTTTGATGTATAGGCCAATGATGACTAGGTGACTAGAGAGAATCTCGTGTCTCTCGTGTCGTGTGATCCATTGAAAAGTTACATTTGGGGTTGCGTTTCTTAGAGGACGCAATTTTATTTTTTTGATGTGTAGGGGGGGTATGTGTAAAGCTAAAATCAAGTTTGTGGGGTCGCCACCCTTGTCCCACGGCCGCCATCTTGAAAATAGGGGTTGAAACGGTTTTTACGATATATCTCTTAAAGTATTTATCTGATAAACATTTTTTTAACGTTTTTTGTTGCAAATTAAATTCTCTATAACTTTGGTCCAGTAATTTATAAATAAAAAAGTTATAAGTGAAAATGTTCAGAAATTCGAGAAAAAAAATATATTTTTCGATATAACTTTTTTTTATCATTTTACGAATAAACGATATCAGACCATTTTTGCAGATCGTTTTTTCGACAACTTTTATATGCAACATTTTTTCATTAAGTCAATAGCTAAGGTTTTACAGCGCTCCGAAGTGAGTACCTACTATTTTTCAGTACTCTTAACTATACATATTTTATACGTGGGTACTAATAATGTGTCATCAGTTATTTTTTATTTTTATTTTGTTATTATAATTCTTTTAATTAGTAATTTTGCAATGTTATTAATAATTAATTATTGACTCTTTTCCTCGCCACCCACGAGGTGTCTGGAGGCAATGTCACAATGACATTTGTTACGAGGATACCGCTGCAGCACACTCAGGCACGGTAGAAAAAGTGGGAGATACTAGTTCCTCTCCCTTCCCCTCGATCTTACGCTTTTTCGATCAGCATCACGTGACCCTGACGCGAGTTTGAAAGTTTTTACCCATACAAAAAAAGTGCTCAGCGCGCTAAAGAAGTTTTCACTTCAAAAAAAGAATAGTACAGTAAGAGAGGTTAGAAATAATGATAATAATAATAGCAGCTTTTCTTTTGTTCCCTAATGGTCGCTTGGGTATTTTCTACCTGGACAGCATTCTCGGTAATTTTTTTCTCGAATTTCTGTACATTTTCACTTATAACTTTTTTATTTATAGTTTTACGACAAAAATTACTGGACCAAAGTTATAGAGAATTTAATTTGCAACAAAAAACGTTAAAAAAATTTTATCAGATAAATAGTTTAAGAGATATATCGTAAAAACCGTTTCAACCCCTATTTTCAAGATGGCGGCCGTGGGACAAGGGTGGCGACCCCACAAACTTGATTTTAGCTTTACACTTACCCCCCCTACACGTCAAAAAAATAAAATTGCGTCCTCTAAGAAACGCAAGGTAAGGCCTAAAAAATGTAACATTTCAATGGATCAGTGCCTTTTTCAACTTTTTCAGAAGTTTAGTTCTTCTTCCCATGAATAAATTAAATAGTTGCCATGGATAAACTAAATGTATTCAGCAATGTCACCCTAACATTAGGTCGCAATGTTAGCTGTCAGGCCTGTCAAATCATTTCAATCATACCCAAAACAATCAGCTGCAAACAAACTCTGTAATGTTATTCAGGTATTTTACATTAAATTGGATAATTAATTATTGCTATTTATGAAATTATTCATTGATGTCAGATATGGCGGACGCCCCATGAAAACCAGTGGTTAAAGGATATATTTTATACAATTACTATTCCAAATAGTAATAAAAAAGGTAGTTGTTCAATATGGCCTATAATCGCAAAGAGAGATTTCTGCCAGACCCGACACCTTATACCTTGCTCGACCCTGGCGCCTATCAAACAGAACGTATTGTTAAATTAAAAACAAACAAAGCTCCATTTCTGTCCAGTACCAAAAGAAACACACAATCTGGTGCAAAAATATGGACACACAAAATTTACAATTCGGATTACCCGCCAAGAATACCAAATTGCACCGCCATGATGGACAAACTTCCGCGGTTTCCGTACGAAGCGCTCAGCAAGAAGGACTTGGAGGACATTTTGTGTCGATGTGGAATCGACAATGTTTGCGAATGCACTTCTGAAACTGAAGTTGAAATTGAAGAAGTAAATTGTCAGGGCAAAGCTCGGCGGAGGTTGTTCAAAGGTCACCCACCCAAGTCCCTAATGGGAGAAGGGCTGTCTTCGCCTTCAAAGAGAGATCAAGGATTTTTAATTCGAACCGACGGGTCAAAGAAAAGACTTATGAAAAAAAGACCTATAGAAGATCCTCCGATGTACGACGCTGAAGTCAACTATTCAACAGACTTTTATCAGGGTTGTAAATGGAGTAGATGGACCTCCACCCGGGACTCAAAACGTTTGGAAGCTGCACCTGGTCCGGCTGACTATACGATAACCCCTGAACCTACCCCTGAACAAATTTGTGCAGAGCATGTCAGGGCTCTTAGGCGTAAAACATGTAAACAGCTTAGATTCATAGAAATGGTACAACAGAGAAATATTCGAGAAGGTCAGCCTGGGCCTGCCGCATATAGTCCGGGCATGCCTAAAGATCCACAAGCCGAATATTATGGCCCAAAGGCAAAAAGATTCCAAGAAGTCTTCGAAGTCCGCCCTGGACCAGCAGATCATTGGCTCAAAAGAGATTTTGATCTACCCGAAACACCATTAGTACTGTGTCATGCCAAATTACCAGAGCCTCCATTTTTCGGGATTAAATCTCTAAGATTCAAAACACGAAAAGAAGAAGGGCCCGGGCCCGCCACCTACGACCCCAATGACAAGTTCTGTAACATTTTAAATTGTTCTACAGCTCCATTTGGATCCACAGCAGTAAGATTCAAACAAACGGTCGAAGAAGATGATGATGAGGACGATGAATATATGATGGTATCTAATGACGAGCAATTTGGAGATAAATCAGAAAAAGAAGAAAAATGTCCAACTCCTACATGGGAATTTAAATCTAAAACAATTCGCATAAGACCTCTCGTAAAAAAATACAACGAGCCGAGCCCGGCTGACCTTCCTCAAAGTCGGACAAAAGTGGAGAGAGCGCTTCATCTTCAGTACATAGCCCCGTTTTATTCTTCTGACGGTAAATTACTTCCCTGGAACGATTGGATGCCAGTATACGGCAAGTTGACAACTCCCGGGCCAGGTTATTACAACTGGGAGAAACCTAGATGCCAACCTGCCGTGTGCCAGGGGCCCCTTTTCAGAACTGCACGGTTCCTCCCGAGTTCGTTTCAAACGCCCGCTCCTAATGAGTACGATGTAGGAGGAGGCATAGAGACAGTATTGCACACCCACAATGAATCACTGAGAAGCAAAATCGAGAACCAGCATAAGTTCCATTGGAAGCCGCCGACAGAGACGAAAAAGCTAACGCCTCAAGAAAAAGAAGCATCCCTGATACAAAAATCGATACAGTTACTAGAAGGGGGCATTTTCCCGGGACAAAAGCCTGCCGCTCCGGAACCAGATGACGAACATACGATAGGAGCAGAAGGCCCCAAACTCCTACGGTGTTTCTTGTATAAAAAACAAATTAAGCCTACTTTTTAGCAAATGTTTATTAAGTGTTTTGATTACTTTCAGTATTTTTGCACTTTTTTGTCTGTAATTAATAAATATACAAGTAAATCGATAGTTATCGTAACTTTTCATTCTAACTTGTGTTAATAGTGATTTACTAGGAACGAGTTGAACCCGCGCTTATGTTCGCGATGGATTTTTTTTCGCAAGTAATAGCTTTACGTCTGAAGGATCTTTTAAAGTTCGCAAAAAATTATAATAAGATTATTCAATCAATCCATTCAAGAGGAAGGTTAATTTAATACGTTAAAATGAACCACAAAACAGAGGAGTTTTTTCTAATTCGTGGTTAAAACACTTTAATGATTAAAAGTACAAGTAAGTAAATCAAAATTCCCGGTAGCGAGAATCATTTTAATACAAAATCAATACCCAAGGGTGCATTTTAACGATGTGATCGTACACAATGTTTCCACCGAGATATTTGATGAACACGAACAATTAATATGATTCGACACTGTGAGGGGTGCACCCCAACATTTTTGAGTCTCACAGCTTGCAAGCTGTGAGACTCAAACATGTTGACAACTCAATGAACGCTTCGTTGTCAATTATTTTCCCCTAAAGTGCAGTGAAGTGGAAGTCTATTATGATGAGAATAATACAAAATAAAGTTGTAATTATAAAGAGTAATGCAATATATAATATATAATAATGATTTGGTATTTGGGTGTATGTGTGTGTGTGTGTGTGCTATGAATAAACTCAAACACTAAAGTGCCGAGTTTAAAAAAATCTTTCACTAAGGCAATATTTTATGCCTGTCCCACGGGAATGAGAACTCTGAAAGTAAAACCGCGGGGTGCTGCAAAAATAAAGTCGTTTATTACAATGCTTTAATGATATAAATGTCCTACTAATATTATTATTCTAAACGCAAAAATATGTTTAACTACTGAATCGAGATAGATGAAATTATATTAATTGATAAACAGTTGTAACTTAATTCCAACGGTTTAGTAATTTAAAACAGCGATTTACACTATACTATACGATTATTAAGTTCCTACATGTTGGAGTCTGGGTGTTCTGTTTTATACTTTACACTATCATTATTAGTTTGCTAATTTCAAGATTGTAAGGCGGTCGTGGCTTACTTCCTAACTGCGATTACACTAAGTTGCTTAACAGAGTTAAGGCCCTAATTATCGCGAAGAAGTACAAACGCTTACTAGTTTACTTAACATTTTACTTACTTTGTTCAAGATCTGTTTTGTATGAGTACTTACTAATAAATACCTAATACGCTATTTTATGCGTTTATAGAATCACAATTTCTGGAAAATTCCTCCCTATAAAATCGATACAACTACCCAATTCTGGGAATTGAGAGCGAGTGTTGTAGGGTGTCTTTCAAAGGAGAGGGGTGTTGGGCACGTGGACCCCATCGGTATCCAGGGGTCGAACATCATGTTTCGTTTTTTCGGTTCTATGTTTCAGCAAAATAGTAGAACAGCAATTTCTTCACTTCAATTTCTGACCCTGTGTGACCCTGACTCGGCCAGCGTGGTTGACTTAGTCGTAGTTTGATGCGATCGTCCTTATTCGTCGTCACCATGCCGGACTGCCATCCGTAAGGTTGCTGGTTCGATTCCCGCGCGGGGTGAATATTTGTGTGAACCACAAATGTTTGTCTCGGTCTGGGTGTGTGTGTGAATGAGGTAGTGAATGATTATGTTATGTTATGTTATTCAGGGTAGGCTCGAGCCCTACGAGCTAAAGGTCTAGTTTCATAGACCCATTATCACTTATCGGCCTACACTACTTACTGCACTTACTGGCTGTACCTTCTCGTCACCAAAGAGTCGTTATTTACATAATGAACTACTTCTTATACTAGCCGCGGTTTCACCCGCGTAGTTCCCGTTCCCATGAGAAAACGGTGGTAAACTTCTATGATAACCTTCTTCAAGAACAACTATAACCTAAATCTAAATAAAAACGACTGCAAAAAATTCAGGAGATGGTTTGTAGAAAGAAAATCTTTGATATGAGAAATAATACTTTGTAATAGTAGGTTTATTTACAGAAACCGCTTTTGTATTTAATGATTTTTAATCACTGACCCGAGGCACGTTACTTTGTCAAGTACTGATTACATTAACACATTGTACGGTCTACTTTGTGCACAATGAAAACATAACAAGTGCTTGCTACAGATAGGTATCTAAGCAGATAATTATTTATTTAACTAAGACTATGTTTGATGTAAGTCTTTGATGTAAATTATCAAAACAAGTACCTGCCGAACTGATAACAAATGAAACGAGGAGATGTTAAACATGACATTATTGTTATCTTAAGAAATGGATAGCAATCGTATTGTTATGGCTAAGTTATATAAAGTTAGGATGGGTGAGTGCGGCGCTCAGTGCTCGTGTCATTGTGATCGCGCAGCCGGAAGCCCACGGCCGCTTCCCCATGTCGCACGCCCAGCGCCTGCTCGTGATGTGCCTCGCGTGGTGCGCCCTGCCCGCCACCGCCGCTGCCCGGGCCAAGGGCCGTGCCGGGGACAAGGAGCAGGGCAAGCCCGCCACCGCCTGGCACAACCCCTCAGTCGATGACAAGGTCGTCGTCAAGTTCGTCGAGACGCTCATGGAGAGCGAGAAGTACTTGAAGATGATTGACAACGTCGACAAAAAGCTGAACCACCTCGACGCCTCCTTCCACGAGAGGTCCAACAGCATCCTCAAGTACATGGCGGAACTGAAGAGACTGCTCAAGTTGACCTCCACGGAGACTCTGGAGAAAAACTTATCGGAGCTCAAACAGGATATAGACAAGTTGAAACTGCACATGGTCGAAGACCCGCCAGTCCTCAGAAGTAAATACTTATTTTTTTTTTGTTTTCATATCTTTTTCCTATAATTCTTCTCACTGAATGTTCCCACTAGTTCTTTTGTCGAACTAGTGGGAATTATTTTCTCGTTTGTTTATAGACTAATGAATACAACTAAGTATATAAGTTAGTGAGGGCTTTCCCGCGGCTCTGTGTTTGATAATTGAAACGTTTTTGAACGATTCATGAGATTATTAGCTCATAATATTTATGATTATTTCTAAAATCAGCTTCTAACCCAAATTAGATAATTATAGAATATCATAAAATACTTAGTCGAAATCGGTTCAGATTAATTTGGCGCTGACCAATATTTCACCAATATTCATGAAAGGCATGTGCTGGCTCTCCAAAATAGCAGTATGTGTACGATCGATTTGTCTAAACCTCTTGACGAGATATGGTCCAGTAAATTAATCCTGGATGAGAAGATAAAGATCTTGTCATCCTTCTATTTACTTTATTATAGAACAAAATTAACCAGTGGCCAAAATAATATTCAGGATATGAAGTGATATATCCAGATTTATATATTACGCTTTTTGTTCGGCAAGCACAATGCTACAATAACGACTTTCCTTGGGAAAGGCAAAATGCAAGGTCAAGGCATATTGAAATAACATACTTATTGGATGTAGTACAGACAAATACAGAGATATCAATTAAGATTTGCAACGTCCCAAAAAGACCATATGAAAGAAGAATGAAGCATGCCATTCAAAGGGTGGAAGTCTTAGTTTAAATCCTAGAATGTTTGGTTGAACTAAATAGGAGCTAAGGGCGTGCGGAGGAGGTTGGATTTGGGTAAGACCCCAAACCTGGATTGCCATGAAGCTCTTGTCAAGACGTCAAGATGTATTAATTGAAAAGATTCGTGTTGCAATGTAGATGAAATACCAGCACGTTTAAAGACTTGCAAACAAGGTAATTTTGAATAAGCTATTAATAGTTCGCAAGTGTGCGAGTGCATAAAAGTCGTGTGGCAGTAGTCAAGCAGTCGCCAAGGCCGATATCGGCCGGGAACATTATTACCGACTACTTGGCATAACAGGAGGTGGGTGTGGGGCTCTCAACACAAACTGGCGAGGCCTACCGGGAGACAAGGTCTGTTGTGAGTGTAACGCAAACAAATTAACATATGATTCAATCTTTGTGTCGTTAAACACTACTTCAAATTCAAATGTATTTATTGCGAAAAAGGTTATAATAAGGTGTTACAGTTAATACTTAAATTAGGAATCTCTTTATTCTACCTTATATGAGGCATGCAATGTTTTAGGTACTTAAATAAATATTTATATCCATAAGTAGGCAACTTAAACAATATTAATTAATACAAAAGTAACAAAATTTATACAATCTTAATAAACAACACAACAACAATCTCAGAATATCAAAAATAAAACAAACGCTAAAAAGACAAGGTAATTTAAGGTACTTATCATTCATGGGAATTTATCATATATATAATCAATAATACTTTAGTACCCCTGAAAATATAGAACCGTGTTCAATATCAAAATCTCGTTGTCGTACTAACAATATGAATATTATTATTATTTATTTATTATCAGCCTGTAATGTCCCATGAATAGTCAGTATGAATAGTTAGAGTTCTCAAAAGTGTAACCTAATGAAACCAATAGTTTCCAAAAATATTTATCAGCGAGCACAAAGGGCTCAAAGTGGAGTTGTCTATTTACGACAAACTGAAGATAACATAGAAAACCGCGAGGCAGAGATACTAAACAATATTTTCATCCCACTAGCTCGGAAAGTATGTTTTTAATCCTCGATATCTGGGGGTAAAAGTCGATTTTAATCTCAAGAGTGGAAAGTATCGGGGTCGCTGTGACAGCCTCCGCAGGACCCAAGGCATTTTCGATAACTGGGAGTAAAAGTCGTTTTTGCGCTCTAGAGGTTAAAGTAAATTTGAATTTAGAACAACATCGAGTGCACTAATGTGATGATGTTTTGAATTCACAAACTATCATACAACTTTTTTTTTTATTTAAAATTCAAACTCGGGGCCTTCTTAGTGTACAAAACTTACTTATTTTTTAATTAGCTTTGCGCGTGATATTTTCTTTTCATTTAATATTGTGATTGTTTTATGTTTTCCATTTTAGTAATTTCCTCGCTGAGTGGGGATGAAAAATAATGTGTTGCACTCGAGTGCAAACAATTTTTAACCTTGTGCTCCTTTGAGTCCCTCGCTAACGCTCAGGATTCTTATTTTGAATCCCTCGCTGCGCTCGTGATTCAATTTTAGAATCCTCAACTGGAGCCCCGGTTAAAAAGCAACTTTGCACTCTTGTTTAACAAATAACTATTATCACGTCATTGCTTTATGTTTTCAATGTTATTCTTATTACATTGTACTCACAAATGTAGTACTACTCTATATCGAATGCTATTATAAACATTTGTATGATACGATAATTTGTATGTCCAATTGTGTGTCTCAAATATTGAATGATCGTTATTTAAATTAAACATCGTTTGAAAACATCAGTTCAATAGGTGAAGGCGTGGAAAGGTGGCCATTGACAAGTCAGTTTAACTGATCAGTTGAACTGGTGTCCATCCAAAAATGCCCAATCACCGGAGCGGTTCCAGATTCCAGTGGGTAAATCTTGTTGGCCTAAAACTTTTGGAGTGACGCCACAGTTTTATGTCTGGACTGATCAGTTAATCTGACTTGGCCACCGGAATAATAACGATAGGTGAAGGTATGCCAAGTCCGTCCAACTATAACCATGTGAGGTAAACAACTCCAATAGTATTGTAAGCCAAAACATTCAGTAAAAGCTTTCCCTATAAACGTATTACCTTGTTTCCACTTTGGATGCCTCTAGAAGAAAATAAAATCATAAAGTGTGGGTCTGCTATATAGCCATGTCCTTAATTTTTTGGTTCCGTATCCAAAGGTTCCGTATAAAAATCGATTTTATTTAGAGGATAAAAATGAGGGTCATGGCTACAGGAGGCACTATATGAAAAAAAACTCTACAGAAATTATTCTGGGAGGAAACGCGGGAATAAGTTTGTATCGAAATCTGCTGCTCGACTCCCCTCACAATGTTAATGGCAATTACAAAGACACAAGCATTGCGAAACGGTTTTTGGAATGCACCGAATTTCTATAAAAAACACCTTTGCTCTAGAACACAATTCAAATACTACTTAATTAAAAAAAAAGATACTGTTTTGTTTTGTGCAGACGTCTAATGATTTGTAACTAACAATCGCTGTAAATGATTCGCCGTTGCATATTTTAGCAATTAGAGAATTCAAGCAAATTGTATTATAAAAATAACAATATAGTTTACGAAATCAACACAAACAATAAATAAAACCAAATAGCTATCGCCTGACATTTCTTTCAAACAATATTGAGAGATCATGTTCACTCACGGCTCGGCTCTCACAAACTTGTCTTTTGTTTATTATTATTATATATTGTCATTTGTAAACTTGTTATAGTCAGAGGAGAAACTCTAGCCAGTGTCTATCGGTAGCACAAACCTTTCACAACTATGGTGCCCAGTCTAACACTTTTACAATTACTATTTTTTTTATCAAAAATATCGGCGCTGATGCCTAAGGATAAAAATCTAAGAAGAAAAGCGGACTTTAATGATAAGTCGTTGTGGAAGAAGGAGTACGAGGACGAGCTGACGAACGCGATGCTGTCGACGAAGCGGCGGGAGAACAACACGCGCGTGGTGCAGTCCGCGTCGCTCTCCGACAACGAGGCGGTCGTCGAGAAGATCATCGACACCATCTCCTCCAGCGAGAAGTACCTAAAGAAGATCGACAACATCGACTTCAGGCTGAACCGGCTCGACATCGAAGTGCACGACAAGTCCAACCTCATCACGAAACAACTCTCCGAACTCACCAAACTGATCAAACAAAACAATATCGACGACAAATTGGAAGGGTCCCTCGACAGTCTCAAGTCAGATATATCGCAAATGAAGTCGTTCTTAGAAAAATTACATTTGTCCGATAAATCAGGTATTCACGTTAACATCACTGAAATGTACTTAATTTTGATTATAAATTGGTAGTGTGAATTAACAAACGTTTTATAACACAAAATAAAATTAGTAACGAATATATCACTACAGAGCGTCGGTGGCTCACCCCACCAGTCCCGCCACGTACCAATATGTTTTCAATTTCCGAATTCATAAGTACGTTAATTTCGACGTTCTTACGGTGAAGGAAAACATCGTGAGGAAACCTGCACACTCCTAGGAAGAAATGCTAAGATTATGTGTGAAGTCGACCAACCCGCACTTGGCCAGCGTTGTTGACTAAGGCCTAATCACCCTAATTCAGGGTAGGCTCTTGCCCCTCGGTGGGGACATTGTAATGAGCTGATGATGATGATGATGATATCACTACTTGGGTTCTAAGTGCAATTCACATTTGTATACAAGTAAACTTCCGACACGGTCGTCTTGTTTCAGCTGATGGTTCATACATGCACGATGACTCGACTATGGACAACCGGCTTACATTCCTGGAGAACTCCATGAAAAATGTGATGTCAGGCGTGGACTCCATCGTCTCCATTATATCGGAGGTGAAGAACCGCCAATACCAACCCAAGGCGACGCTCAAGTGAGATACTTTTACACTAAAATTGTTTACTAATAAAATTAAAACTGTTCAATTTGACAACGACGTGTAAGCAGTGTTAATAATTCCAGGTCGGATTCAGGAGGATACAATTTGGATACTGTTTCGATTATTAATGAATTCAGAAAGTCGCTGTACGATCAAAGGGTCAAGAAATGTGATTGCAAGTTAGTTACAAATATATATTTTTATACTAAAAACTGTAGAATGTAGAAAAAGGACAAGTGCATTAGGCACTTGCTCTTGTAAGTAATCTATATGACATGTCTTTCAGACAAGGAAGAGTGGACCGCGCAGACCGATATCCTACGGACTGCTTCGAGATCCAGATGCAAGGGTTCAATGTGTCTGGTATTTACAAAATTAAGCCCGACGACATGGAAGCATTTTACATATTGTGTGACCTGAATACTGCCGGCGGAGGGTGGACAGTGAGCTTTGATTTTATATTACTTTTTATTGATTAATTAATGCACTCCAGGTAAAACCATCATAGATGATTTCCCTTGGCGGTAAATACAATATTCTCCCTTGGTTTAGCTTTCTAAACATAGTACTTATATAAGAGCAAAAAGCTAGTCCACAACAGTCATATTACTTTATAATAAAATCTATCAAAGCGTTTATAAAAATTTCAAATGTTCTAGGTAATTCAAAACCGGTTTGATGGATCCCAAGATTTCTACAAGGGTTGGTCGGAATACAAAAATGGTTTCGGTAATTTAGCTGGAGAATTCTGGCTGGGCTTGGAGAAAATCCACTTCCTGACGAACCAAAAACTGTACGAGCTTCGAATCGAGATAGAGACGCAACACGGACAGGAGGCGTTCTCTGGATTCTCCGTGTTCACCGTGGGCCCGGAACACGAAGGATTCAGAATAAGTACACTCGGAACGTACTACGGAACTGCAGGTAACGCGCAATACCTATAAGTACTCCAACACTTTTTTGAAACTCTTTTCTTTCGAACATAATAATACAACGGCTAAAAAATACATTAAAATATTGTCGTAAAGAACTCTCGGTTTCCAGTATGTTAAGTAAATTGCCAACAATGGGATCACTTAATTACAAATGAGCATTGGATAGCATAATATTTACTTGCAGGTGATTCCCTGACGTACCACGCCGGCCAGAAATTTTCCACCTACGATATGGATAATGACGAATGGAAGGACGGCTCATGCGCAACCGAGCATGGAGGCGCTTGGTGGTACAAAGAGTGTGACAAAAGGTAAATTAGGATATATTGTGTGGACATGGTGAACTGTGTCGTAAGACGAGGTATCTGCAATGATAGATACCTTGTTTTGTACATTTTCACTCACATCTCTCATATAACAATGTTTACAGTAACCTGAACGGTAAATTCACAACAAGTACTGATGAAAACCGAAGCCATTCCATGTATTGGATATCGTTCAAAGGGCCAAACTTCCCCCTGTCCAAAACGAAGATGATGATCAGACCGTTGCCCGCCAGTAAACCCATCGACTACGAGAAACTAGCGAAGGTAATGTTTAATTTTTCTCGATTTTTTAGTATTTATGAAAGATTTTATTACCTCATCATCAGCCGCTGTACATAAATCAAGCGGCGAAATGTTTTAACACAATAACAACATTCCTTTTGCATTACGGCTCAAAATTACATTTCATTTAAATAACAATAGCATCTTAAATTTTTAAGACAATTGCGACCATCCTTTGTGGATTATAAAAGTCGTTTTTGGTATTTAAAAGTGAGAGATCGCCGCTTTTTTTTCTCTTACTCTATTTGGGAGCTAGTTACAGTATCAAATGGGATTCGGTTACGTTTATTTTAGAAAGTTATCAATCCAAAGAACCAGTGCCTAATATTTTTTCAGAAAAGTTCAGAGGGTCCCAGGTTAAGACACGAGCCTGACACGATGAGCGATGACCGGATCCGAGACCAAGGTCACGCCCGTCTCCCTTACCGCTACGAGGACACCATCAACACTGAGGCATTCTTCCCGAACTACGCATAATGGAGCAACAAACGCCCTCAGAACATCAATATCGTAACAGCCCTTCCTCATTAACATTCTGAATACGTTACATCCCTCTCAAATCAACTAGGAACTGCTTAAACTTTGCTTAATACGGACATAATTAGCGTTTCGTTGTTTTCGCCAAGGTCCGATCCCGGTCGTTTTGTAAATACTACTTATCAGACAAAATCATGACAAAATACAATGCAATACTACAGTTGACCGGTTGTATTCATTTGTTAGGAAAGGTAATATTATTATAATAATATCCGTAGTTACTTGTTTTAAACAATGAACGATGACATTCATCAAACAATACATTCAAGTTAATATATACATATATTATTATTTCATGGGTCCCAGCACCCACGCTTAGCAAGACTACATAATATGTATTGGAACGAGTATTATAAATGTATACATGTGTATTTGTTTGCTCTTGTTTTACGTCGCAGCAGAAAATTGCGATTCACAAGGCCAAGACCCTCGTTTGCCTCTGAGGTGGTCAATCCCATTCAATTGTTCCATTTGCCGAGGTGGCTGAAGATTCTAAGTAATTACCAACACCACTAAATTATTTTCAAGTGTCTGATTTGATTAGGTTAACTTGTATTATTTTCTTTGTAATCAATTTAAGATCCGTATAGACTCTTGTAGGACACCCAAAGGAATTGTAAATTGTAATAGGAAAGTTCGCTTTGAAAATTTAATTTTCATTGTTGAGGAAGATGGTTAGTAAAAATGATGGAGTTTATCATACAGAAAAGCTGACTCTATGATGTGTGGAGTTTATGGACATCGTAGTTAACTCTTACTAAATGAAGACGGAGCATACGAAACTAATAAACTGGCGTTTGCCACCCCGCGGTGGTAAGTACTTAAACAAAAATTGTTTAGTGGTGTTGACCGGCTAGTATATGACGTACGTTAGAAAAAATCGTAACTTCTTCAACAAACCAGGGGTGGTAAAGGCAGTGGCAAACCGTAATATACCAATTTTATAATACCACCACACGAATCCGCGACCCTCATGCTGATACATACTAACGTAGCTATGTATGTATGTATACCTCCGTAAAATCTTTAAGTTTACTATCGAACCAATTCTTATATAAGTATATCTTTTTGTAGTATACGAGTATAACGTTATCAATGAGAAAAAATATCAGACAAAATTACAATGGAAATGTTAGTTTGTTACTCTAGAGTTAAATACTGCAACATTGCAGTAGGCAAATGATTTTCCCATAGATTACACAGTTTAGTCACCATTTGAGGAGACAAGGATTACCTTCTCCGAGGGAACAGTTGGGGGTGGCTGTGAAGGATAGTTCAAAGAGATATTTGGAGGAGCCGGCAGTAGCAGCAGACAACATGAGTGGAATGAAAAGTAGTTATTATGTGAAACATCGCCTGTCGCCAACAGATCACTGCACCCCGCCCCGCGCCGAGGGGCTCGAGCTTACCCTAATCACATTTATTACTATACTATCTATGTCTTTGTATCAATATTGGGATCGAAATTTAAATCTTATTTTGTTATAAAGCAATATACAAAGCTATAAATAACCGAGAAACACACAACAGACTTTGTTAACAGTTTAAATTCGCCTACTTAGCAAATAAGATTAATTTAATAATTGTTTACATTGAAATTACGCATTACTTAATTTTTTTTTTATATTGTTAATATTGTTGTATATGTATACAAGTAAGTATATAATGATATATTATTGTAATACGGAAGATAACCACAGCCTTCTGTATATTCTGTGGGTATATTTTATGACCTGAATAAAGTATTATTGTAATAAACTCGTTTATTTATTGGATTTATGGAAGGGGTTCTATTTATTTTCAAATATCCGTTCCTAAACCTGACTGACCGGGGAGTGATGTTGGTATAGCCGCTTGCTTAGTGCGGTCAAGGGATGAGCCTTATATTCCTTAAGTACTTATATTATTTTCTGCGGTTGGAATACAATGTTGCAACACGAGCTCTAAAGACAAATAGTCTTGAGTGGATTCTGGCTGGCAAGCTGTTATAGTCGTATTTATCTATTGTGAAAACTACCAAGTAAGTTTCGTCTGGCTATCAGATCGTGAAGGTCCATGTTCTACGGCCTGCTACACTGTGACACTTACTTACGAGTAGTACATATTTATAGGGGGCAGTTTCCTTTAATTTACAAATATAGGTAGTATATAGATAGGATATCGGTTACATAGTCCTGGGAACTTATATTAATTTAAATTAAAAGATTGTCAAAGTCAGAATTAAACTTCATTTATTCATTTATTATTTTATTCATGGTCTCAGAGAGGTACTTGTGAACACCAATACTACTCCGAATTACATGAGTTACATCAGCTGAGGGGAATCGGTAAAAAACTCAACATATCGCCAAAATAGTAAAACTAGCTCTTAACAGTAGGTAACTTAAATATATATGTACATATAACACTATAATACACTAACTTATTGAAAACACATTGGTAGTTGGCTTCCGATCGGAAGTCAAAGTCATAATAACACATCACATTTGTATATATATTATTATAAATGCTAACTATGAATTGCTAACATTCATACATACATTTTATCATTTATTATTAAAAACGCTGAAGAACAATATAAATTTAAGTCAATCGCTGTATCAAAGCGATACTTCCGAAGACAAAATGACTTTCACATAATCTCCCAAATTGCTCTGTGTGGCGGCCGTAGAGACAAAGTATTGTGGTTAAATACGGTACACGGTCTGGTGATACCTCGTCTATATGATGCAGTTTTAGTTCTTGTTCAAATCGGCCTCAACACTCCTTTCAGTACTTGTCACTATTCCTGATAGTTTCAGATTTCGTCTGCCACGCCCGCTTGAAAACTTCACCCCTTATTATTGCAAAAACAGTTTTTCAAACGGAATAAGTAGTTTCTGAGATTAGCGCGTCCAAACGATTTCTGCCTCTATAGAATTCAATTCGTCCAATGGGCAATTCAATTCAACATCAACAAGATATTACATTGAACGTTATTTTATGTTAAATTAAATCTTACCGGTTGGTCATGAAATTAGCGACGTTATTTTATGTTGATTGTTATGAAATTGAGCGTTAGTTCACTACGCGCCCACTACTGAGAACTCAGTGGGGTTGTCCAGTCTCTTTACTCGTAGGTCGCGGGTGATGGTGGCGTTTCTCACGTAACGCGGGGCGGCGACGATGGTCAACACGAGCGACTGTTGCGGGTCGAGCCTCTGTCGCTGCGTATTTGCGAGAAACGGATACCAGGCTGGGGCGGCGTAGGTGAGGATGGGTCTGATATACGCCTTGTACACCCCCACCTTGGTCTGAGTGAATGTACTCACTAGGCGTATATTTCGTCATTAATATTCATTCTCAAGGCTATGACTTTCATGTAATCTCCCAAATAGCTCTGTGTGGCGGCCGTAGAGACGCGGGGGGCTCCTCCCGCCATCGCCAGGAGAGCCTCGTGTTCTGGAACAAAGTATTGTGGTTAAATACGGTACACGGTCAGGCGATACCTCGTCTATATGATGCAGTTTTAGTTCTTGTTCGAATCGGCCTCAACACTCCTTTCAGTACTTGTCACTATTCCTGATAGTTTCAGATTTCGTCTGCCACGCCCGCTTAAAAACTTCACAATAATAAGGGATTATTGCAAAAACAGTTTTTCAAACGGAATAAGTAGTTCCTGAGATTAGCGCGTCCAAACGATTTCTGACTCTATAGAATTCAATTCGTCCAATGGGCAATTCAATTCAACATCAACAAGATATTACATTGAACATTATTTTATGTTAACTTAAATTAAATCTTACCGGTTGGTGATGAAATTAGCGACGATGGCGGGACAAGAAGCGCAGCCAACAGCATTTAAAAGGAAACTCAGCAGCGCCGACGCAGTGAGAGGACCGTGCTCTTCGGCGTGAGGAGACGGTATGACGACATTAGTGGATGCTGGATTCCATGGACGGGGGGCGCGCATGCGCTCTGCCCATTGTTGAGTAAACTTAATCCGTCCTTTGTTATTTGGGGACTCCATTATATTGCCAACTCATTCCGTGACGTAGTACCGGGAACATAAAGTGTATTTCGCTCGCGAGTCGATCGGGACGCGTCCTTTCGGAGGTGGGAGACGTGCGCCCCGCCCATTGCACGTACGGTCTGCAAAACAACCAGACCAGAGTAATAAAAATATTGAGGTATTGTCATTTTGTATGCATTTTCAATAAACTAACAATCATGTGACAATCTTCAAAACCGATGACTGTGACGGCGTCACCGGTCAGAATGTCTGGACACATATCGGCCTGTAAGATGCCTTCCCTCCTTAACTGATGATATAAGTACGCGCTTGTAAGTTTATCAGAGTTGGATAATTTCATCGCTAAGGGTGATTTGCTGACCCTACTCATCTCAACAGCCGTCAGTATCGATTTGACCCCAAAGCATTAGGGGATGAGGGGGTGAGAGGGGAGGGGGGAACAACCCATTGTGTGAGGGGTTGGTTCGTCGGCGCCGCATCGCCTGCTCTATTATATTATACTTATATCTGTTTGTGCGTCTGAATTAGGGTATCGAGAACCGGTATAGATAACAGAACCGGGATTTTCGGTACCAGTACTAATCAGAACCGGGATTTCCCGGGATTTTCGGTACTTTCGGGTTTTTTTTCTTCTTTTTAGTTTTAGGGGTAAATATAGTTTATACAATATTATTTATATTAAATAACACATATTGCACATTCTGGCATGACAAGATAAGCATTGATTGCTTTAACACATTAAAATAGCATCACGACTGAGCCTCTTAAAGCAGGAGGCAGGCCAGTGCTGCGGAAACTGCAAAAGCTGTTTTACGATGTCATCCACTCCGGGAGAACTCCAAAAGCATGGAACAGAACCGTGATGGTGCTCTACTTCAAAAAAAGGGACAAAACCCTGCTGAAGAACTATAGACCCATCTCGCTTTTTAGCCATGTTTACAAGCTGTTCTCGAGGGTTGTCTCAATTCGTCTATCAAGAAGACTCGACGAATTTCAGCCCCTCGAACAGGCCGGGTTTCGAAGCGGTTATGACACCACAGACCACATCCACACATTGACGCAAATTATACAGATGATCTAAGAGTATAATCAGCCTCTGTGTCTTGCATTTGTAGACTATGAGAAGGGCTGGGCTATTCTGGAATCTTTGCAGCAATGCCTGGTCGATACTTGTTATGTTAGAGGTGTTGAGACGTCTGTATGATGCCGCAGAAATGACCGTTCAAGTTCAGTGCCGACAGTTAAAGTCTATCCAACTGTGCAGAGGTGTAAGACAGGGTGACATTATATCCCCGAAACTCTTCACCAACGCGCTGGAAGACGTATTTAAGACTTTGCCTTGGGCTGGATGGGGCATAAACCTAAATGGCGAGTACATCTCAAACCTCTGGTTTGCAGACAATATCGTATTAATGGTGAGTCGCAAGAGACACATTGGATGCTGAATGACCTAGCAGATGCCTCTTGTTGGGTTGGCCTCGGCGTGAACTTTGACAAGACCAAGGTCATGGTTAATATGCGACGTGCCACCGACAGGGCACATTGGCGCAAGTTGGGAGAAGCCTAAGACCAGTAGTGGACTCAAATAGGCTGGTGATTATTAAAATACAGTTATAAATTCACTTTTGATAAAGTTGTACACATAACACATCAACGTATATCGTAGGCCGATTCTCCTAAATATTATCTCCATTTTGGTCCTTATAACTAAACTTTCTTGTTCTCTTGGTAATGTGTCTTCAAAAAGATCATTGCATCTAAAGTTGCATCACCTAATCGAGATCGAATTTTGTTACAAAAAAGACCAACTGAGGAGAAAATTCTTTCTGGCTCGACGCTAGTAGTTGGAATTGTGAGAAGGTGTTCGTAAGCTTTTTATGTACCACATTTTGTCTTATGATGGATTAATGATCTACCACGTACCTACAGATACAACATTTTAATGAGAATATGGTTTTAGCTTGAATATTTTATATAAAAAGAATAAATGCTGTTAATAGAAGATTAAAATCAAACCAGTGATTATACAGGGTGTCCCGTTAGTAGTGGACCAACGGGATGTGGAGGATAGGGGAGACCGTTACCTACCAGAATCACAAAAATTTATTGTCCTAGGCCTCATAGTTTTGAAGTTATAACGTTTTTTAGTAAGTAGGTGAAATTATCGTACTATGTGCACATTTTTCTTAATTCTACAAAATCTATCACTTAAATTGATGTTATTTTTATTCAAGGGCGTTAAGAATACACAGGTTTTTCTAATTTAAATCATTTTTTAGTGTAGTTATCATTAACATTAAAATTAATCAACAAAATAAGTGCAATTGTTAAATTTCAAAATACTCTGAGTGGTATTTGAGCTGAGCTGGTGTAAAAAATATGTATTGTAGCCTTGTGGCACTTTATTTTAAAAACATCTACATATCATAAGGATTACAAAAACGTATAACACTGTGGTTTCAAATGAGTAGTTTTTTATTTTAACTAATATCAACGGAAAAGGGAACTTTTGAGAGAAAACAAAAATTCATTGCTAATTATGGAAATTCGTTTATTACTCAATTTATTTTTACATTAAGGGTTCAAAATGCTTTTCTTTAGGTCTTGTGCATTAAGACATCTTCGTATAAAGTCTTTTTGTAAACTTTTTTGGGCACTTTGATGTTTTTTTATCAATTCAGCAACATGATTGAAATTTTGTGATAACTCTCTTTTTATCAGAAATATTTGTCTCATTAACTGCTTTTTTGAGGAAACCCCATAGAAAATAATCCAAAGGATTCAAGTCGGGAGATTGTGGCCTATTTCATGACCGATCGCTGGCCATGAAATAGTACCTTCGCGTCCAAACCATCGATTTGGGAATGTCTCATTCAAAAATTCAGTCACTTACTGTGAATAGTGGGCAGGTTCACCTTCGTACTGCAACCACATTCTCTCCCGCGCAGTTTCAGGCCTTATGCATAACCAACATCTTCGAATAAAGTTAAGAAGTACGCGAGAGTATGTGGTTCCGCGCAGTTTCAGGCCTTGTGCATAACCAACATCTTCGTTAAGTTAAGAAGCACGTACGAATGTTGCAGTACGAAGGTGAACCTGCCCACTAGTCACAGTAAGTGACTGAATTTTTGAATGAGACGTTCCCAAATCGATGCTTTGGACGCGAAGGTACTATTTCATGGCCAGCGATCGGCCATGAAATAGGCCACGATCTCCCGACTTGAATCCTTCGGATTATTTTCTATGGAGTTTCCTCAAAAAAGCAGTTAATGAGACAAATATTTCTGATAAAAAGAGAGTTATCACAAAATTTCAATCATGTTGCTGAATTGATAAAAAAACATCAAAGAGCCCAAAAAAGTTTACAAAAAGACTTTATACGAAGATGTCTTAATGCACAAGAGCTAAAGAAAAGCATTTTTTACCCTTAATGTAAAAATAAATTGAGTAATAAACGAATTTCCATAATTAGCAATAAATTTTTGTTTTCTTTAAAAAGTTCCCTTTTACATTGATATTAGTTAAAATAAAAAACTACTCATTTGAAACCACAGTGTTATACGTTTTTGTAATCCTTATGATATGTAGATGTTTTTAAAATAAAGTGCCACAAGGCTACAATACATTTTTTTTACACCGGCTCAGCTCAAATACCACTTAGAGTATTTTGAAATTTAACAATTGCACTTGTTTTGTTGATTAATTTTAATGTTAATGATAACTACACTAAAAAATGATTTAAATTAGAAAAACCTGTGTATTCTTAACGCCCTTGAATAAAAAAAACATCAAAATAAGTAACAGATTTTGTAGAATTAAGAAAAATGTGCACATAGTACGATAATTTCACCTACTTACTAAAAAACGTTATAACTTCAAAACTATGAGGCCTAGGACAATAAATTTTGGTGATTCTGGTAGGTAACGGTCTCCCCTATCCCCCACATCCCGTTGGTCCACTACTTACGGGACACCCTGTATAGTTAACATGATTCGTTATTTCCCGAAAATACCGAAAATCCCGGTTCTTATTAATTGAGAACCGGTTCTTTGACTACCATTAAAGAACCGGGAAATCCCGGGATTTTCGGTTCCGGGATTTCCCGGTTCTGACCCCTGGTCTGAATGTACTCACTAGAAGTATATTTCGTCATTAATTTTATCTTAATACTTGTTGTGCCCCGCGGTTTTACCTGCATAAATTATAATCCTGTGCGAATTTTGGTTTAAAAAGTATCCTAGTTATGAGGAACATCTGTAGGTACCCAATGTTTCTACCGGAGAGAACCAATTAATGTGGGCAAATAATCAACTATGACTCGACTAGTTATTGAAAATATAAGATTATGACTCAATTATTTTAACATAACATAACATAATCATTCACTACATCATCTCATAACAGTTACTGACCCCTAAGTTCGAAACTTGTATCTAGGGTATCAGAAACTACCTACGCACATCGCACACACTCATTCACACACAATTACCTAATAATGTTGGATGACTACTGCAACTGGCACTACGTGGTATTTGTCGAAACCAAAAAGGCAACCTGTTATTGAGATTGTTTTAGAAGGGAATATCTTCTTATGTAAGTACTTATCTATTCTTATCTAATAATCGAGTCAGTATTATAAACGCGAACGTTTAGGTTTACGGGTATAATAGGGATGTCAACTGGATACATTCTAATTTGTTTTATCAAATTAATAAAACTGACTTAGGCATAACGCATTAAAGTTCAGGAGTGGGGGCTTGTGACGATGGTTCTTGGTAAAAAAATTACGTAGCTGTGACCTCACACTCTTTTCTATGCACTACGAGTAAATCGTCTTAATTATTTGTTTGTATCAAAAAAGAAAAAATACGTGTCCAATATTTTTGCGACATCTATCTGACGGTCTAGAATTAGTTTTTTTGTCGACATCCCTATTAATTTAGTACTTGTCTATGCTCCTTCACTTCACATAAAAACTACAGACTCGATTAAGATGAAATTGTAATAATGTAAGTATTTAGGTAAGTACTTATAGTTGTTCCTTATGACTAGGATTCGTTTAAGTATTTATTTTATTTTTATTTTATTTTAATATTAAACTTACAGGAAAACTAACAGCTAAGATACAAATTAATATAAGTAACTATGCTATTGAGGGCTAATTAAAAGTTTTCACTAACATAAGGTGAAGTATAATTAAAATTAAATGAACGTTAAGTACACACTACAAAAATATCAAACAAGTTAAATTATTGTAAAATAAGTAAATCTACAGCTACACACATTACATTATGGATCGTTGAAGAAGCGATCATTGAGTATTTTCTTCAGTTTTGAAGAGGAAGTATTAAATAAGTCAAGGTCTAAATCATTAGCTATTTTGTTGTAACACCTGATTGCCCTTAAGAGGTAACTGTTCTGTCTATAATTGCAACGTACGGATGGGACATATAGGAGATTATGTTTCCTTAGTGAGACCACCGGGGTGCGCAGTCCTATTTGTCCGAGCAGTTCTGGACAATCGATTGTGCCGTTGGCGATATTAAGAAGAAACGATAAATCGGCTGCACGTCTCCTTTCATACAGGGGTAAGAAGTGAAACTGCTTGCAACGAGAGATATAGTCCGGTAGGTACTTTTTAGCTCGGTATTGTAAGTAACGGAGAAAGCGTTTTTGAATGCCTTCGATGCGATTGATGTTAACAGCGTAGCAGGGATTCCATATCTGGGATGCGTATTCCAAGTGACTACGGACATAAGCGCAGTAGAGAATTTTAATTGTTTTAATTGAGTTAAAGTCCGAGGATATACGCATCACGAACCCGAGAGCTTTAGATGCTTTGTTTATTATGGCATTTATATGGCTATCAAATAACAGCTTGGAATCAAACGTCACACCCAAGTTCCTAATAGAGTTCACTCTAGATACCGGCAAATCTTTGATAAAATAGTTATATAAGAGTGGTTGGGGTTTCCGAGTAAATGAGCAAACATAGCACTTGGATACGTTTAAGTCCAACCTATTATCGGAGCAATATTTTTGGAACCTGAGTAGATCATTCTGTAGACACAATGCATCCGCAGTTGTTCGTATGGGACTAATTATTTTCATATCGTCTGCAAAAAGCAAGACTTTGCTATTTCGAAAACAGGTTGGGATATCGAAAATAAACAAAATAAAAAGCAGAGATCCCAAGATTGATCCCTGAGGCACTCCTGAAGGTATGAATAAGGTAGACGAAGTAAAGCCATTAAGGACCACTGTTTGACACCTATTTTCGACGTATGATGAAAACCACCTAAACATATTACCTCGGATACCGATACGCTGGAGTTTTAGTAGCAAGAGACTGTGATCAATTCGATCAAAGCACTTGCTGTAGTCGGTATAGATTATGTCAACTTGGGATGGTTCCGACATTACTCTGGATAAATACTCGCTACACAATACGAGATTTGAAGCAGTGGATCTACCCCGCAGGAACCCATGCTGCTCATCGCTGAATGTTTGCTTTAATGAAAAGTACATTTGCTTATAGACAATTTTTTCAAGTATTTTAGCGAAAACGCATAACTTTGAGATGGGTCTATAATTTTCAATGACATCTTTAGGTCCCTTTTTGTGAACAGGCGTAATAAATGCAGACTTCCATTAGCTGGGAACAACACCCTCTTGCAGCGAACGCCTATAAAGAAGAGTTAAGGGAGTAGTGAGACTTCTTGCACAGCTCCGAATGAAAGAAGGTGGTATGTCGTCAGGTCCCGCAGATTTATTAATGTCTAGGGATTTGAATAAGTTAAAAACCTCGGTGTCAATTATATCAATGTTAGTTAAATCAGCAATAGTATGAGATAGCATTTCATTATGGGATAACGTGGAACCTGCGTTGTAAGACGTAGAATTTAAAAAGGTGGAGTAAAAGTACTCGCCAAACATAGAACATATTTCATCAGCCTGGTTAGAAGAACGCTGACCGAGCTTAAGTATCGATGGGTATCCGTGGGTTGTTCTTTTAGTTTTGACATAAGACCAGAATGCCTTCGGATTTTTTTTTATGTTGTTTTCAATTGACGTTATGTAGTCCTGAAACATTTCGTTCTCCATTGTTATTGCCCGATGTTTAAGAATATTGAAGGAATGTAAGTCGTACTTATTACCATATAATTTATATTTAGATCGATGCTTGTATTTTTCCCGTAGTATTTTTATTAAGGGAGACTTATACCAATGCGGATATTTACTACACGTATTAGACATTTTGGCAGGGATGAAATTACTACGGAGGTCGTATAGTGTTTTATAAAAAGATTCAATGGCTTCATTCAAAGGTTTGTTACAAACTACAGAATACCAATCCACTTCATCCAGTTTTGAACAAATTGATTCGTAGTCACCGGCGTGATAGATGAACTTGAGAAAGGGCCTGATCGGTAAACTATTTAGTTCAACAAAGTCTGCTGAGATGTAAAGAGATTTGTGGTGCGGATCTTCCGAGACTAGGGGGTCACAATGGACAACCGACACTATATTATTTGACCATACCAAGTCTAAAATACGATTGTTAATATTTGTAATAGCATTATATTGTGATAAATTACATGAGATATAAAGTTAATTTAAAAAAATAAGAAACCGACTTCAGCACTAAAAAGTAAGAAAATAATTTAAAATAAACGATATCTTTTATACATTTTTACAATTTATAATTAGTAACTTTTAGAGTCAGTGGTGTGGCTATTTATCTCAGAAGTCACCTACCATTCAATATCGTCGACAAATCTCCTTCTCTTTACTCTTCCTCTTCGGAGCATTTATTCATTGAAGTCCTTTTTGGTCATATAAAACTTCTTCTTGGGGTACTTTACAGCCCGAATCTCCACACTGACTACTTTGCAAAATTCGAATCTGTCCTTGAAACCCTTGTTCCCTTAACTGACCATTCTGTCATTATGGGTGATTTCAATACCTGTATCCTTAAACAAGATTCACGTTCCTCTCGCTTATGCTCAATAATAGATTCCACAAATCTAAACCTACTTCCTCTATCTCCTACTCATCACTTCCCAGGATGCCAGCCCTCCTTATTAGATCTCCTCATAACTTCCTCTCCTGATCACGTCGCCTCCCATGGCCAACTTCCTGCTGAAGCCTTTTCCTATCATGACCTAATTTTCCTCTCCTATAAAATCCGATGTCCCAAACCTAAGCCCCGAGTGGTCATGCAGCGCTCCTATCAAAATATCGACGCCAGTCGCTTTATGTCTGACCTTAGCAGGATTGATTGGGATGCGGTATTCGAGGCCCCCACGATCGACCTGAAGCTGGAGGTTTTCAACTCCTTATTGATTGAGCTTTTCGACGTTCACGCTCCGCTTAGGCCTGTTAAACTTAAGCATCTTCCTGCACCCTGGCTTACTGAAGACATCAAAGCTCTTATGAATAAGCGGAATGCTGCTAAGGTCAGTTTTAGAAAGAATCCCTCAGATGAGAATCGGCGTCGCTATAGGTGTTTACGTAACCAGTGTAGCAGGTTGTGCAGGGATGCGCAGCGTCGTCACATACATTCATCTGTCCAGAACGGTAATCCCGCAAAGGTATGGTCCTTTCTTAATTCCCTTGGTATTGGCAAATCCAAATCCTCTATCTCTCACAACCTCAATCTTGACTCCTTAAATCTCTTTTTTACAGCTCCTTCCCTTCTTGATCCTAGTACAAAGTTAAGTACACTGTCTTCCTTAGCTACTCTTATCCCCTCAGATCGTCCTTCTTTCTTCTTCTCACCTGTCTCTTTAGCAGAAGTCAGGATAAACATCCACGCTATCCACTCCAATGCCGAGGGTCTTGATGGGATCAGCCGTAGGATGATCCTTCTGGGCTCTGATATCCTTATCCCTATCCTCCAGCATATATTTAACTTCTCTCTCAATACCTGTTCCTTCCCTGACTGCTGGCGACAGGCAGCAGTTATCCCTATACCTAAAACCTCTAATCCTTCTCTACCTGCTCACTTTAGACCCATTTCCATTCTTCCTTTCCTCTCTAAAGTCCTCGAACGTCTTGTTCACCACCAAATTAATACATTCATCACCACCAATAATATTCTCAGCCCTTTTCAGTCAGGATTTCGACCTGGACACAGCACTGCGACTGCCCTTACAAAGATATCGGATGACATAAGGCATGGCATGTCAAATCAACATTTAACTGTGTTAGTACTACTCGATTTTTCGAATGCCTTCAATACAGTTGATTATGACATTTTACTAGCCATGTTAAAGTCCGTCTTTGTCTCTGATCCGGTAGTGGATTGGTTTCGTGAATACCTCTTTGGGCGTAGGCAGTGTATTCGTGCTGACCAAAGGGTTTCCAACTTTTGTGACGTTTCCTCCGGCGTGCCCCAGGGCGGGGTGCTCTCTCCTCTCCTTTTTTCCATCTTTATTAATTTCCTCACTCCCTTATTGTCCTGCCAATACCATCTTTACGCTGATGACCTGCAAATCTACGCTCAGGCTCCTATAACTGTTATCGGTAAGCTTATTACCGACATTAACGGTGACCTTGCTACTGTCCATTCTTGGAGTCTTTCTCACGGCTTAGCCGTCAATCCTAATAAATCACAGGTCATCGTTATAGGTGGTTCTAAGCAAACAGCGAAATTGGCGGACGTAATTTTTCCACCGATATCTTTCGCTGGCATTCCCCTTCCTTTCAGTAATGTGGTCAAAAACCTTGGAGTTCTCTTTGACTCCAATCTCTCCTGGAGACCACATATTACTGAAACCAGTCGGAAGATGTTTGCTGCTGCCGGTGCATTCAGGAGGTGGAAAAACCTACTTCCTGTGAAGACAAAGATCGAACTTGCGCAATCTCTCCTCCTGTCTATCATCGACTACGCTGACGTCTGTCTCATTGATCTCAATGAAGACCTACTTAATAAGCTCCAGCGTCTGCAGAATCTCTGCATTCGATTCATCTTCGGCCTGCGTAAGTACGATCATGTGTCTGAATTCAGGAGGAAGTTGGGTTGGCTCCCTATCAGACTGCGTCGTGACGAACATGCTCTCTTGCTCCTCTTCAAAGTGCTCTACGACCCTCGTACTCCTTCTTACCTAAAAGAACGTTTCCAGTCCCTCGGTTGTGATCACAGTCGCCCTCTGCGTTCCAAGTCTGACAACTTACTCAGAATACCGCTGACTCGTTCTGGCTATTATAAGGACTCCTTCACACTCAAATCTGTTCATTTATGGAACAAACTGCCGCCGGAAATACGCCATTCCCAGTCGCTTGCCATCTTCAAGTCGAAGCTTCATCAACATCTCTTGCAACTTCCTTAAGTAGCATAAGCATTAGTATTGTATGTTATTTATATATATATATAATATATATATCTGTATGTATTTTTTATATATATATATATATTTATATATTCTTGGATGTATATATATTTAGGTTTATTAATATATATGTAGTCTATTCTTAGGCACACTCCCGCTATTCTTCTATCCATACCCATTGTCAAAGGTTGTCTGGAAGAGATCGCTCCTAGCGATAAGGCCGCCTTTGCCCATGTACCGTTTGTTGTTATATTTTCCTATTTTCTGTATCTTTGTGTGTGTATTATGAGCAATAAAGTATTTTCTATCTATCTACGTCTTTCCTCTGTTCAGTGGAACGACGGAGTTTGTCAGACTCCGCACCGCAAAGATGGAGCGGCGACGCGCTTACCGATTAAAACCCATCGGTGTGCCACCTCTGCGCTTATGGCCGAAACCGGAAGAAACGCGGCTGCACGCTACTACGATCCCGGATAGCGCCTCTACCCTGTTAAGGATTTCTCCTCCGAGCTAGAATGTACCTCTGGGCGGCAGATGTTGAGTCACTCCCTTCCGAAAGTAGCGCGCGGATACACCGCGCGCGCCCCCTCGAGGCCTAAGTATGTGGCGGCAGTGGATCTCCCCCCGGGGATCACTGCCGCAGGTCGGGCGTATGGCGCTTGCAGGACAATGTGATAGTCCCGTCTCCGTCTGCCCAACCTTCTGCTGCGGATAGTAGTGGAGAGGGCTTCGCGCTCTCTCTCCGCAGCTTTTTTTTACGAGAGTACGACCTCACAAAAGGTGGACACTCCAATCCAAGACCTCTCCTCGATCTCTCCACCATAGCAGAGACTACATTTGGTAAGGAGAGGTCGTTTCCCACGATTGCCGTGAGAGTTGCAAGGGCAATAGTCTCTTGCAGTGATTTCTTCGCTGCTCTATAAGTGTCGAGCAGTTCAGCCTCAACGGATACCGCTTGAATCCTGTCCCATGAGCTGATGTTACACATGATTCATTATAATCTGACACAATCCTGCATTTTATCACTTCTTTTTAACTTCATCATCCCAATTATACTATCATTTTATTACAAAACTTCTTTATAACCACAAAAAATATAACAACAAACTTTTTAGAAAATTAGCCAAAGTCAAAATAAAAACGAAAATAGTGGCTGACGTTTATACTGTCTATTTATTAATTAAAATATCTATACAAACTTATCTGGTGCAGTGTTTGTTTGTAATATCTAAATATATTTTTTTTACTAAAGTTTTTTGAAAACGCACTAAAGATATATGTGTAATAGGTACCTATAATAGTATAAAAAAAACATTTTTAAAAATTTTGTAGTTTCGGGTTTATTTCGGTGTGTCTTGACGAATTAAAAAACTGTACCTTTTTATATCTAAAACCCATGAATTGTGAACAGCATTTGATTTAAATACGAAAGAATACAGTCAAAAATTTTTATTTAGATATTCTTATGGTATCAAGAATATCGCGAGCAAAACCACGGATCACAGGTAGTTTTACTTTTAATAATGTCAATCAACACCCCAGCCTACATTGTCGCGGGTTTTTCCTCGATTTTTCCTGGATCCCATCATCAGATCCTGATTTCCTTGACATGGGACCACTTCGCGAATATCCGCTTTCTAATGAAACAAGAATTTTAAAATGCTCCATTCATGATTACAAAGAAATCGCGTAACAAACACACAAAAAAAAAACATACGCGTCGAATAGAGAACCTCCTCCTGTTTTTTTGGAAGTCGGTTAAAAATTATTAATCAATTCTTGTTGATAGTCAGCTTGTGTGGTATGTAAGATTTAGTGTATTAAATAAGTAGAAATAGGTAATTATGTGAACTTAAATTTTCGAATAAGAATGGATTTGAAATAGACAAAAAATAAGAAGTTCATAGAAATCCTAAAAACACTTTTCAATTCTGCATTTAAAGTAGTATTATTTTCAATTTATTCCTTAATGCCTTGTATTGTTTCTATGTACTTACTTATAATAATTCGCTGTAAGTAAGTACTCATACCAAAAGAATAGGATCTGATAATCTAAATGCTTTGTGTGTCCCAAAACCCGGATCCCGTTTGCTATTCAGTTGTTGGTAAGTCTCGCCGCTGCAGCTGCTGTAGGTGCCTGAATTGACCGTTTTTTATAATCCGGTGTGTAATACTAACAACAATAGAGACATGTTTCGCTCATTGCCACAATACGAGTAATCCGATGCACATCTCTTTTATCTCGCTTGTAGTGTATAGCTCCATACAACGTCCTACACAAAGGTACCCTTGCATTATTATCCAGCTCTATGAGGGATCTCGTGCAACTTTGTTAATTTTGTTATAAAACAATATACCAAGCTATAAATTAACGAGAAATAATTAGACTTTATTAACAGATAAAATTCGCCTACTTAGCAAATAAGATTTCAAATTACGCATTATGAAGTACTTACTTAATTTTTTTTTTTTTTTATATTGTTAATATTGTTGTATATGTATACAAGTAAGTATGGAATGATATATTATTGTAATACGGAAGATAACCACAGCCTTCTGTATATTCTGTGGGTATACCTATTTTATGACTTGAATAAAGTATTATTGCAATAAACTCGTTTATTTATTGGATTTATGGAAGGGGTTCTATTTATTTTCAAATATCCGTTCCTAAACCTGACTGACCGGGGAGTGATGTTGGTATAGCCGCTTGCTTAGTGCGGTCAAGGGATGAGCCTTATATTCCTTAAGTACTTACTTATATTATTTTCTGCGGTTGGAATACAATGTTGCAACACGAGCTCTAAAGACAAATAGTCTTGAGTGGATTCTGGCTGGCAAGCTGTTATAGTCGTATTTATCTATTGTGAAAACTACCAAGTAAGTTTCGTCTGGCTATCAGATCGTGAAGGTCCATGTTCTACGGCCTGCTACACTGTGACACTTACTTACGAGTAGTACATATTTATAGGGGGCAGTTTCCTTTAATTTACAAATATAGGTAGTATATAGATAGGATATCGGTTATATAGTCCTGGGAACTTATATTAATTTAAATTAAAAGATTGTCAAAGTCAGAATTAAACTTCATTTATTCATTTATTATTTTATTCATGGTCTCAGAGAGGTACTTGTGAACACCAATACTACTCCGAATTACATGAGTTACATCAGCTGAGGGGAATCGGTAAAAAACTCAACATATCGCCAAAATAGTAAAACTAGCTCTTAACAGTAGGTAACTTAAATATATACACACATCAAAAGTGTCTAGGGATCAAGCATTTTTATGCGGATTTCTTGAGATTGAGATGTGGCTTTGTAATAAATTTATGATTTTATAAATTTATATGGATCCTTTTTGGTGCATTTCATAATTTGAATCAGGAACTGTGAATCAAATTCGAGTAAAAGATGAAAATCAGCTGTCAATATTTTCCCTATAAAAACATACAACGCATTGAAGACATTATTAGTGCTACTGTTTCCCTACTACTGATTAAAACCAACGTTATTATGGAGCGGCGACGTCATTTAAGCAGGGAAGAAATGCTCAGAGCCGTGGGAATGATAGAAGCTGGTTCCCGGCAACGTACTGTGGCTTTAGCTCTGAATACAAGTCAGAGTGTTATCAGTCGACTTTGGACACGTTACCGAAGCACTGGTACCGTGGCTGAGCGCCATGGAGGACGGTATCGCTGCACCACACGGAGACAAGACCGATACATTCAAATCTTAACTCGAAGAGCTCCAACAATAACCGCCATGATGTTAGCCGTGCGGCTTCATCACTCTTCAGGGAACTTAATTAGCGACCAAACAGTCAGAAACCGCTTGCATGAAGTGAACCTTCATTCCCGAAGACCGCTACGGGTACCACCTATAGCAATGCACAATCGTAGGATTCGATATCAATGGGCTCTTGAACACAGAAATTGGGCAGAAGAACAATGGCGTTTCGTGTGCTTTTCTGATGAGTCTCGTTTTGGTATGAGACCGGATACAAGACGTATACGACACTGGAGAACCCCTGGACGCCAACAGCGATTAAAATCCTGCCAGGAAGTCCATCCTTATAGTGGTGGAACCATCATGGTATGGGCGGGTATTTGGATCGGCGGAAGAACTGAGTTGATTTGGATCAGAGGCAACCTCAACGCTCAAATTTATGCTGAGACGATTGTATCAGACGTCATCGTTCCTCTACAAGTGCAAATCGGTCCCTTATTTCAGTTAATGCATGATAATGCACGACCGCACACCGCAAGAGTTGTAAGACAGACTCTCGCCGCAGCTAACATCAATGTCCTGCCCTGGCCTGCTCAGTCGCCAGACTTGAACCCGATTGAGCATGCATGGGATATGCTACAGAGAAGAGCTCTGCCGAATATGGAGGGTATCCAGTCGCAAGAAGACCTTTTTTTGTTGTTGCAACGAACATGGGCGGCCATTCCACAGCGTGATTTGGATGAACTCATTTTGAGTATGCCAAACCGATGTTCTTGTGTTGTTAGTGTTCGCGGTAGAAACACGGATTATTAATTGTTTAAGTTACCCAATAAAATTTTAAAGAAAACTGTTATTTCAGTCTTTTTTTCGAACTTTAATGTTAGTGGTTCAAATGTCAAAAATCCCTTTATTAGGAAAATGGCAAATTTCTTTATTAATGCAAAGGTGACTTGGTTTATCGTTACTGTGACAAACGAAAACACTTTATTTGATGAATCCTTAAAGAAAATTTTAATTAATATCAATCAGGAGAAAAGTTATTGCAAAAATATATGTTGATCCCTAGACACTTTTGATGTGTGTATTTAATGATTACCATACAATGAGAATTCGTTGGAAATTTCAAAGCTTTTACTGAATTAAACTTCAAAAGGTATCCTGAATATTATTTAACAATGTCACTGTCGAATTTAAAGAAATTACTTGATTACAAATTTATATCGAAGGTACTCCAATTATATAAACCCTTCACATTTACTCTGGGGAATTTTCCAGAGTAGAGTTTGGTACCTAAACATATAAGTACCTGAAATGAATATTAATAATAACAAAACATTAGTACTCAAAAATTTGACCCAATCGAGAATAAAACCTTAAACCTTTAGCGCGTAAAGCGGCGAAGTGGCCACTTAAGTTGAGTCAAATTATTATATTATTCACAGATTTTAAAGCAGCGGAGGGTTTGAAAGCGGAATTTTCCTAAGAATCGACAAAGGCTTAAAGCCAGATTCTAAACATATTTTAATACTTTATGTATGTTACTGCGTATTTTGTTTGTTGGAAAATATCGGGGCTGTGACTTGTGAAATAATTGCTCTGACTCGCCGGGTAACGTCATAAACGATATGTCACTTGGAAAATAGAGAAGAGTTTCCAATCGAGTTAACTTTGAAAATGAACCAAAAGATTATTAGAAAATCCTTTAATAATGTTGTATTCGAGTCTCGAGATAACTAGCTCGACCGTTTTTCGTATATTTTCGAATGGTAGCCGCAAATCGTTAGCAATTTGGGACAGTTTAGACGATGCTAACGCGAAATAAATTGTTATAGCACATTCACAAATTTTCAAATAAAACAAATTGGGTTTGAAACGCGGTTATAGCGTCGAGACAATGTGCAGTGTAAGTGGCTCGGCGTGTTACAATCAACAATACTTTGGTGAAATTTAAACGAGTGTATTGCTCGTAGTACCTTCTATTCATCTTATAATTAACCCCTCTAACACTGCCATAATACCCGGCGATTTCCAACGACTTCCCGTCTTGCTTCCCCGTGGGAATTTTCGGACAATAACATCCCGTGTTAATCTTTACGTAGCTACTTCATTTTAGTTAATTCCGTTTGAACGTCAACATGATCGAATAACAAACATACAAAGTCCTGCATTTAAAATATTAGGAGGCTCGCTTTTCTAGTGTAGTGAAAGCAAATATTAGTTTATATTTTACCTTTTTCCATTTATTTCTAAAGTCAACCTTAATTGACTGTTTTGTTTACTTTCTTTCATGTTTTAACCGCAATAATTTGTGGTCGAACGTACCTAATATTCACGGATTCATTCGCACTTATTACTTTAGGATAAGAGTTGTATTCGTTTGAGATTTTAATGTTTTATTGTCAACTTTTCATCTTAATTTTATTCGGGTAAGTTCGGCAGGTCACCGAGCCGACCTAGTGGCTTACTTCGCGCCGATGTGAACTGTCACAAAATATGACATTAGCACGGTGGAGAAATTGGCAGTTCAAGTACTGGATAATTGCTAACGGCAGACATTTAATGTAATTCTACTTTTACAATGTTAGTAATAAATCTTTATAAGCGTAACTAGTGGTACAAAAGTATCTATGTACTGGGACTTAGAAATTAAAAGTTCTTCGGGCATAACAATTTTTAATGAAATAATTGGAAAATCCCAAAGAAGTTGAAATAAGAGAGTAAAACCTAGAGACGCTATAACTGGAAAATATATTTTTCAACACACTTGCTCATAAAGGGACTCTTATTTGTGAAAACTAGCTCTTAACAGTAGGTAACTTAAATATATATGTATATATAACACTATAATACACTAACTTATTGAAAACACATTGGTAGTTGGCTTCCGATCGGAAGTCAAAGTCATAATAACACATCTGTGGGGTTCCAAAATTAAAACACGGAGTTATGCGAAAATTGAAGGGAATAAGATGCGAGCGATAGGCGTGCGCGTGCGCGTATTGTTTCTCTCATATACTGCACTGTACCGGCTTGACGGCCGGTCGGCCCCGCGCTCCCCGCGCCGCCGCGTCCCTCTGCGACCCTCTGGCTCTCTCGCACGGCACACTACAGGCTTATCGCTCGCAGTGATTCCCTTCACATTTATTAATAAAAAAAAAACAACATTATTCCGAACACAATATTAAATTAATTTTGACATTACAAGAAAACCTACTTATTTATTTAAATACTTTTTACAATTTTTAATAAACCAATAATACATTATTTTTTAAACCCCTTTTTAATTCTACCGTTAACATCACATAGGTATATATTATTATAGATGCTAACTATGAATTGCTAACTTTAATACATACATTTTATCATTTATTATTAAAAACGCTGAAGAACAATATAAATTTAAGTCAATCGCTGTATCAAAGCGATACTTCCGAAGACAAAATGACTTTCACATAATCTCCCAAATTGCTCTGTGTGGCGGCCGTAGAGACAAAGTATTGTGGTTAAATACGGTACACGGTCAGGCGATACCTCGTCTATATGATGCAGTTTTAGTTCTTGTTCAAATCGGCCTCAACACTCCTTTCAGTACTTGTCACTATTCCTAATAGTTTCAGATTTCGTCTGCCACGCCCGCTTGAAAACTTCACCCCTTATTATTGCAAAAGTAGTTTCTGAGATTAGCGCGTCCAAACGATTTCTGCCTCTATAGAATTCAATTCGTCCAATGGGCAATTCAATTCAACATCAACAAGATATTACATTGAACATTATTTTATGTTAAATTAAATCTTACCAGTTGGTGATGAAATTAGCGACGATGGCGCAGCCAACAGCATTTTTAAAGAAACTCAGCCAGCAGCGCCGACGCCGTGAGAGGACCGTGCTCTTCGGCGTGAGGAGACGATATGACGACATTATGCATCGGGAATGACATCTCACCCCGGATTCGGGCAAGGTAAGCACCTTCGGGCCTGCGGCCCCTGGGTGCGGTGTGAACCGCGACGCGTCGCTACGCGTCCGTCGTTGGGGTTGGCCTAGTGGCCGGTTGGTCGTCAGAAGTTCCTCTAGATTGGTAGGCATCCTCTGTCTCTGAGTCAAGCCCAGTGGTGGTTAGCTCCCGTGGGAGAGCAAACCCTTTTACACTCCTGGGAATGTTGGCCTGAGGAGTCAGCACGTGTCCTTTGCCAGTCGCGCAATGAATTCGTCCAAACTCAAACTCAAAATATCTTTATTATCAAGGATTGATACAATCACTTATAATCGTCAAAACTTAAACTTTTTCTTTCTTTGCGTGTCGACTTATATTTTTGAGGACCAGAACCTGGCCACCGATATGGCACTATCAGTGGCCTTGTAAAGGTCCTTGCGTGTGCAGGTGTAGGGACACGCACGGCAAGTTATTTTCCGTTGAGTCGTGGTGGAAGGATCGGCTAGTCTGCGTTACCGACTTGCCGATTAAATATTAATTATTTAACTAAATTGAGCGTTAGTTCACTACGCGCCCGCTACTGAGAACTCAGTGGGGTTGTCCAGTCTCTCTACTCGTAGGTCGCGGGTGATGGTGGCGTTTCTCACGTAACGCGGGGCGGCGACGATGGTCAACACGAGCGACTGTTGCGGGTCGAGCCTCTGTCGCTGCGTATTTGCGAGAAACGGATACCAGGCTGCGGCGGCGTAGGTGAGGATGGGTCTGATGTACGCCTTGTACACCCCCACCTTGGTCTGAGTGAATGTACTCACTTGGCGTATATTTCGTCATTAATATTCATTCTCAAGGCTTTCATGTAATCTCCCAAATAGCTCTGTGTGGCGGCCGTAGAGACGCGGGGGGCTCCTCCTGCCATCGCCAGGAGAGCCTCGTGTTCTGGAACAAAGTATTGTGGTTAAATACGGTACACGGTCAGGTGATACCTCGTCTATATGATGCAGTTTTAGTTCTTGTTCAAATCGGCCTCAACACTCCTTTCAGTACTTGTCACTATTCCTGATAGTTTCAGATTTCGTCTGCCACGCCCGCTTGAAAACTTCACAATAATAAGGGATTATTGCAAAAACAGTTTTTCAAACGGAATAAGTAGTTCCTGAGATTAGCGCGTCCAAACGATTTCTGCCTCTATAGAATTCAACATCAACAAGATATTATTACATTGAACATTATTTTATGTTAACTTAAATTAAATCTTACCTGTTGGTGATGAAATTAGCGACGATGGCGGGACAAGAAGCGCAGCCAACAGCATTTAAATGGAAACTAAGCAGCGCCGACGCAGTGAGAGGACCGTGCTCTTCGGCGTGAGGAGACGATATGACGACATTAGTGGATGCTGGATTCCATGTACGGGGGGCGCGCATGCGCTCTGTCCATTGTTGAGTTAACTTAATCCGTCCTTTGTTATTTGGGGACTCCATTATATTGCCAACTCATTCCGTGACGTAGTACCGGGAACATAAAGTGTATTTCGCTCGCGAGTCGATCGGGACGCGTCCTTTCGGAGGTGGGAGACGTGCGCCCCGCCCATTGCACGTACGGTCTGCAAAACAACCAGACAGTAATAAAAATATTGAGGTATTGTCATTTTGTATGTATTGTCAATAAACTAACAATCATGTGACAATCTTCAAAACCGATGACTGTGACGGCGTCACCGGTCAGAATGTCTGGACACATATCGGCCTGTAAGATGCCTTCCCTCCTTAACTGATGATATAAGTACGCGCTTGTAAGTTTATCAGAGTTGGATAATTTCATCGCTAAGGGTGATTTGCTGACCCTACTCATCTCAACACCCGTCAATATCGATTTGACGACAAAGCATTAGGGGGTGAGGGGGTGAGAGGGGAGGGGGGAGGGGTGATCACCCCATTGTGTGAGGGGTTGGTTCGTCGGCGCCGCGTCGTCTGCTCTATTAATTATAATAGAATATTAATACTTACATCTGTTTGTGCGTCTGAATGTACTCACTAGGGGTATTTCGTCATTAATTTTATCTTAATACTAGTTGTGCCATGCAGTTTTACCTGCATAAATTATAATCCTGTGCGAATTTTGGTTTAAAAAGTATCGTAGTTATGAGGAACATCTGTAGGTACCCAATGTTTCTGTACTTTTAACGAGAGGGAGTAAAAAATTTTGTCCAATTTTATTAGTGCTCGCTCGTTGTTGGACCGTACCAACAGAGCAAGGTTTTTGCATAAAGCTATTTAATTTTGTTTCCTCCTTAAGAGATAAAATATATCTTATTATACCCAGGCCCCAGTACATCGCATAAGGTGCTACCTAGCTAGCTTGCTGAGTAGGGTGAGCGGCGCGCGGCGACCACATATCTTTTCATTATACATAGTAGGTACTTACTTCTTAAACTCGTGGTATTTTTCAAATGGAATGTCCGAATTGAACAATTCAAATTCTAAGACTTTTGAGGGCTCTCGACAACCAGGACCGACGACTTTACATGCCCTCCGAAGCACGGAAACGCTCATGACATTAGAGTCATTTTTTGTAACGACTCTTCGATCACAAGTGATCCGCGGGTAGCGCTGGGCCAAGAGCGCGTCTTACAAAACTAACAATTTCATAAAAGGAATCGGTATCCATTTGAGGGGCTGGCCACGGACGACAGTAGTGTACTTAGGTACAGGTACTAGTTCTCATCTATTCGTCAAACATTTATTATAATACTATTAAACGCATACAAAATACTTCAGTCATATCATAGTTTATTGTTAAATGTTTGTCTCGGTCTGGGTGTGTGGGAACGTGTGTGCGTAGTTTCTGATACCCTAGATAGGCACAAGTTTCGAACTTAGGGGTAAGTTAGGTACTACTCGTATGCGGTCGGTATGCAGTTGTCCCATGTCCCCGGCCAAACGCGCAGAGGCGTCGCATAGTTGGGTTTTAGTGGGTATTCCGCCACCCTTCAGCTCTCTGGTGGCGGCGAGCCCCACATACCCCGCTGCTTGCGGCGCGGACCCGTAAATGGGTTTCCCAACTTAAAAAAAAAGGTACTACTCGTATAATGAGATGATGTAGTAAATGATTATGTTATGTCATTTTCATATTAATTGGTTCTCCTCGGTATTGAATATCCTAAAGCCCTGTTCCCACTCGCGTTGCCTAGTAACGTATACGCGTAGGAGGGTATAATCATAGAGGTATTAAAGATAGATCTATAATACCTCTATGGGTATAATACCCTGTTCTCCCTCACCCGTATCGTTGTCATGGCAACGATAGGGGTAGCGTCGCGCCGCCCCGGGATCAATAAAGACGCCGACGCTACTGCGCATGGCAAGACGCCAAACACAACAAAGGCGAGACCAAGTTTTGACCAATGATTTTGCAAAAGAATGAAATATGGATCACGATATTTTATCTGGTCTGTGGTAAAAAATATGCAATATAAAAAGAGAGAATCTTGGTCGTGATCCGTCTTCAATGATATAAACATTTCGCCTTTGTTTTGTTTGGCGTCTTCAGCCTTGCCATGCGCAGTAGCGTCGGCGTGTTTATTGATCCGACGCGCGACGCGACGACGCCATCCCCAGCTAATCGGTGCCATGACAACGAGACAGGGTGAGGGAGGAAAGCGGGAGATACGGTTACTAGGCAACGCAAGAGGGGGGAGGGCTTTAGGATATTCAATACCGGAGAGAACCAATTAATATGGGCAAATAATCAACTATGACTCGACTAGTTATTAAAAATATAAAATTATGACTCAATTATTTTAACATAACATAACATAATCATTCACTACATCATCTCATAACAGTTACTGACCCCTAAGTTCGAAACTTGTATCTAGGGTATCAGAAACTACCTACTCACATCGCACACACTCATTCACACACAATTACCTAATAATGTTGGATGACTACTGCAACTGGCACTACGTGGTATTTGTCGAAACCAAAAAGGCAACCTGTTATTGAGATTGTTTTAGAAGGGAATAAGTTCATAGAAATCCTTAAAACACTTTTCAATTCTGCATTTAAAGTAGTATTATTTTCAATTTATTCCTTAATGCCTTGTATTGTATCTATGTACTTACTTATAATAATTCGCTGTAAGTAAGTACTCATACCAAAAGAATAGGAACTGATAATCTAAATGCTTTGTGTGTCCCAAAACCCGGATCCCGTTTGCTATTCAGTTGTTGGTAAGTCTCGCCGCTGCAGCTGCTGTAGGTGCCTGAATTGACCGTTTTTTATAATCCGGTGTGTAATACTAACAACAATAGAGACATGTTTCGCTCATTGCCACAATACGAGTAATCCGATGCACATCTCTTTTATCTCGCTTGTATTGTATAGCTCCATACAACGTCCTACACAAAGGTACCCTTGCATTATTATCCAGCTCTATGAGGGATCTCGTGCAACTTTGTTAATTTTGTTATAAAACAATATACAAAGCTATAAATTAACGAGAAACAATTAGACTTTATTAACAGATAAAACTCGCCTACTTAGCAAATAAGATTTCAAATTACGCATTATGAAATACTTAAAATTATATTTATTTTATATTGTTAATATTGTTGTATATGTATACAAGTAAGTATATAATGATATATTATTGTAATACGGAAGATAACCACAGTCTTCTGTATATTCTGTGGTTATATTTTATGACTTGAATAAAGTATTATTGCAATAAACTTGTTTATTTATTGGATTTATGGAAGGGGTTCTATTTATTTTCAAATATCCGTTCCTAAACCTGACTGACCGGGGAGTGATGTTGGTATAGCCGCTTGCTTAGTGCGGTCAAGGGATGAGCCTTATATTCCTTAAGTACTTATATTATTTTCTGCGGTTGGAATACAATGTTGCAACACGAGCTCTAAAGACAAATAGTCTTGAGTGGATTCTGGCTGGCAAGCTGTTATAGTCGTATTTATCTATTGTGAAAACTACCAAGTAAGTTTCGTCTGGCTATCAGATCGTGAAGGTCCATGTTCTACGGCCTGCTACACTGTGACACTTACTTACGAGTAGTACATATTTATAGGGGGCAGTTTCCTTTAATTTACAAATATAGGTAGTATATAGATAGGATATCGGTTACATAGTCCTGGGAACTTATATTAATTTAAATTAAAAAATTGTCAAAGTCAGAATTAAACTTCATTTATTCATTTATTATTTTATTCATGGTCTCAGAGAGGTACTTGTGAACACCAATACTACTCCGAATTACATGAGTTACATCAGCTGAGGGGAATCGGTAAAAAACTCAACATATCGCCAAAATAGTAAAACTAGCTCTTAACAGTAGGTAACTTAAATATATACACACATCAAAAGTGTCTAGGGATCAAGCATTTTTATGCGGATTTCTTGAGATTGAGATGTGGCTTTGTAATAAATTTATGATTTTATAAATTTATATGGATCCTTTTTGGTGCATTTCATAATTTGAATCAGGAACTGTGAATCAAATTCGAGTAAAAGATGAAAATCAGCTGTCAATATTTTCCCTATAAAAACATACAACGCATTGAAGACATTATTAGTGCTACTGTTTCCCTACTACTGATTAAAACCAACGTTATTATGGAGCGGCGACGTCATTTAAGCAGGGAAGAAATGCTCAGAGCCGTGGGAATGATAGAAGCTGGTTCCCGGCAACGTACTGTGGCTTTAGCTCTGAATACAAGTCAGAGTGTTATCAGTCGACTTTGGACACGTTACCGAAGCACTGGTACCGTGGCTGAGCGCCATGGAGGACGGTATCGCTGCACCACACGGAGACAAGACCGATACATTCAAATCTTAACTCGAAGAGCTCCAACAATAACCGCCATGATGTTAGCCGTGCGGCTTCATCACTCTTCAGGGAACTTAATTAGCGACCAAACAGTCAGAAACCGCTTGCATGAAGTGAACCTTCATTCCCGAAGACCGCTACGGGTACCACCTATAGCAATGCACAATCGTAGGATTCGATATCAATGGGCTCTTGAACACAGAAATTGGGCAGAAGAACAATGGCGTTTCGTGTGCTTTTCTGATGAGTCTCGTTTTGGTATGAGACCGGATACAAGACGTATACGACACTGGAGAACCCCTGGACGCCAACAGCGATTAAAATCCTGCCAGGAAGTCCATCCTTATAGTGGTGGAACCATCATGGTATGGGCGGGTATTTGGATCGGCGGAAGAACTGAGTTGATTTGGATCAGAGGCAACCTCAACGCTCAAATTTATGCTGAGACGATTGTATCAGACGTCATCGTTCCTCTACAAGTGCAAATCGGTCCCTTATTTCAGTTAATGCATGATAATGCACGACCGCACACCGCAAGAGTTGTAAGACAGACTCTCGCCGCAGCTAACATCAATGTCCTGCCCTGGCCTGCTCAGTCGCCAGACTTGAACCCGATTGAGCATGCATGGGATATGCTACAGAGAAGAGCTCTGCCGAATATGGAGGGTATCCAGTCGCAAGAAGACCTTTTTTTGTTGTTGCAACGAACATGGGCGGCCATTCCACAGCGTGATTTGGATGAACTCATTTTGAGTATGCCAAACCGATGTTCTTGTGTTGTTAGTGTTCGCGGTAGAAACACGGATTATTAATTGTTTAAGTTACCCAATAAAATTTTAAAGAAAACTGTTATTTCAGTCTTTTTTTCGAACTTTAATGTTAGTGGTTCAAATGTCAAAAATCCCTTTATTAGGAAAATGGCAAATTTCTTTATTAATGCAAAGGTGACTTGGTTTATCGTTACTGTGACAAACGAAAACACTTTATTTGATGAATCCTTAAAGAAAATTTTAATTAATATCAATCAGGAGAAAAGTTATTGCAAAAATATATGTTGATCCCTAGACACTTTTGATGTGTGTATGTACATATAACACTATAATACACTAACTTATTGAAAACACATTGGTAGTTGGCTTCCGATCGGAAGTCAAAGTCATAATAACACATCTGGAGTTATGCGAAAATTGAAGGGAATAAGATGCGAGCGATAGGCGTGCGCGTGCGCGTATTGTTTCTCTCCTACAACAATGTACTGCATTGTACCGGCTTGACGGCCGGTCGGCCCCGCGCTCCCCGCGCCGCGTCCCTCTGCGACCCTCTGACTCTCTCGCACGGCACACTACAGGCTTATCGCACGCTGTGATTCCCTTCACATTTATTAATAAAAAAAAACAACATTATACCGAACACAATATTAAATTAATTTTGACATTACAAGAAAACCTACTTATTTAAATACTTTTTACAATTTTTAATAAACCAATAATACATTATTTTTTAAACCCCTTTTTAATTCTACCGTTAACATCACATAGGTATATATTATTATAGATGCTAACTATGAATTGCTAACTTTAATACATACATTTTATCATTTATTATTAAAAACGCTGAAGAACAATATAAATTTAAGTCAATCGCTGTATCAAAGCGATACTTCCGAAGACAAAATGACTTTCACATAATCTCCCAAATTGCTCTGTGTGGCGGCCGTAGAGACAAAGTATTGTGGTTAAATACGGTACACGGTCAGGCGATACCTCGTCTATATGATGCAGTTTTAGTTCTTGTTCAAATCGGCCTCAACACTCCTTTCAGTACTTGTCACTATTCCTAATAGTTTCAGATTTCGTCTGCCACGCCCGCTTGAAAACTTCACCCCTTATTATTGCAAAAGTAGTTTCTGAGATTAGCGCGTCCAAACGATTTCTGCCTCTATAGAATTCAATTCGTCCAATGGGCAATTCAATTCAACATCAACAAGATATTACATTGAACATTATTTTATGTTAAATTAAATCTTACCAGTTGGTGATGAAATTAGCGACGATGGCGCAGCCAACAGCATTTTTAAAGAAACTCAGCCAGCAGCGCCGACGCCGTGAGAGGACCGTGCTCTTCGGCGTGAGGAGACGATATGACGACATTATGCATCGGGAATGACATCTCACCCCGGATTCGGGCAAGGTAAGCACCTTCGGGCCTGCGGCCCCTGGGTGCGGTGTGAACCGCGACGCGTCGCTACGCGTCCGTCGTTGGGGTTGGCCTAGTGGCCGGTTGGTCGTCAGAAGTTCCTCTAGATTGGTAGGCATCCTCTGTCTCTGAGTCAAGCCCAGTGGTGGTTAGCTCCCGTGGGAGAGCAAACCCTTTTACACTCCTGGGAATGTTGGCCTGAGGAGTCAGCACGTGTCCTTTGCCAGTCGCGCAATGAATTCGTCCAAACTCAAACTCAAAATATCTTTATTATCAAGGATTGATACAATCACTTATAATCGTCAAAACTTAAACTTTTTCTTTCTTTGCGTGTCGACTTATATTTTTGAGGACCAGAACCTGGCCACCGATATGGCACTATCAGTGGCCTTGTAAAGGTCCTTGCGTGTGCAGGTGTAGGGACACGCACGGTAAGTTATTTTCCGTTGAGTCGTGGTGGAAGGATCGGCTAGTCTGCGTTACCGACTTGCCGATTAAATATTAATTATTTAACTAAATTGAGCGTTAGTTCACTACGCGCCCGCTACTGAGAACTCAGTGGGGTTGTCCAGTCTCTCTACTCGTAGGTCGCGGGTGATGGTGGCGTTTCTCACGTAACGCGGGGCGGCGACGATGGTCAACACGAGCGACTGTTGCGGGTCGAGCCTCTGTCGCTGCGTATTTGCGAGAAACGGATACCAGGCTGCGGCGGCGTAGGTGAGGATGGGTCTGATGTACGCCTTGTACACCCCCACCTTGGTCTGAGTGAATGTACTCACTTGGCGTATATTTCGTCATTAATATTCATTCTCAAGGCTTTCATGTAATCTCCCAAATAGCTCTGTGTGGCGGCCGTAGAGACGCGGGGGGCTCCTCCTGCCATCGCCAGGAGAGCCTCGTGTTCTGGAACAAAGTATTGTGGTTAAATACGGTACACGGTCAGGTGATACCTCGTCTATATGATGCAGTTTTAGTTCTTGTTCAAATCGGCCTCAACACTCCTTTCAGTACTTGTCACTATTCCTGATAGTTTCAGATTTCGTCTGCCACGCCCGCTTGAAAACTTCACAATAATAAGGGATTATTGCAAAAACAGTTTTTCAAACGGAATAAGTAGTTCCTGAGATTAGCGCGTCCAAACGATTTCTGCCTCTATAGAATTCAACATCAACAAGATATTATTACATTGAACATTATTTTATGTTAACTTAAATTAAATCTTACCTGTTGGTGATGAAATTAGCGACGATGGCGGGACAAGAAGCGCAGCCAACAGCATTTAAATGGAAACTAAGCAGCGCCGACGCAGTGAGAGGACCGTGCTCTTCGGCGTGAGGAGACGATATGACGACATTAGTGGATGCTGGATTCCATGTACGGGGGGCGCGCATGCGCTCTGTCCATTGTTGAGTTAACTTAATCCGTCCTTTGTTATTTGGGGACTCCATTATATTGCCAACTCATTCCGTGACGTAGTACCGGGAACATAAAGTGTATTTCGCTCGCGAGTCGATCGGGACGCGTCCTTTCGGAGGTGGGAGACGTGCGCCCCGCCCATTGCACGTACGGTCTGCAAAACAACCAGACAGTAATAAAAATATTGAGGTATTGTCATTTTGTATGTATTGTCAATAAACTAACAATCATGTGACAATCTTCAAAACCGATGACTGTGACGGCGTCACCGGTCAGAATGTCTGGACACATATCGGCCTGTAAGATGCCTTCCCTCCTTAACTGATGATATAAGTACGCGCTTGTAAGTTTATCAGAGTTGGATAATTTCATCGCTAAGGGTGATTTGCTGACCCTACTCATCTCAACACCCGTCAATATCGATTTGACGACAAAGCATTAGGGGGTGAGGGGGTGAGAGGGGAGGGGGGAGGGGTGATCACCCCATTGTGTGAGGGGTTGGTTCGTCGGCGCCGCGTCGTCTGCTCTATTAATTATAATAGAATATTAATACTTACATCTGTTTGTGCGTCTGAATGTACTCACTAGGGGTATTTCGTCATTAATTTTATCTTAATACTAGTTGTGCCATGCAGTTTTACCTGCATAAATTATAATCCTGTGCGAATTTTGGTTTAAAAAGTATCGTAGTTATGAGGAACATCTGTAGGTACCCAATGTTTCTGTACTTTTAACGAGAGGGAGTAAAAAATTTTGTCCAATTTTATTAGTGCTCGCTCGTTGTTGGACCGTACCAACAGAGCAAGGTTTTTGCATAAAGCTATTTAATTTTGTTTCCTCCTTAAGAGATAAAATATATCTTATTATACCCAGGCCCCAGTACATCGCATAAGGTGCTACCTAGCTAGCTTGCTGAGTAGGGTGAGCGGCGCGCGGCGACCACATATCTTTTCATTATACATAGTAGGTACTTACTTCTTAAACTCGTGGTATTTTTCAAATGGAATGTCCGAATTGAACAATTCAAATTCTAAGACTTTTGAGGGCTCTCGACAACCAGGACCGACGACTTTACATGCCCTCCGAAGCACGGAAACGCTCATGACATTAGAGTCATTTTTTGTAACGACTCTTCGATCACAAGTGATCCGCGGGTAGCGCTGGGCCAAGAGCGCGTCTTACAAAACTAACAATTTCATAAAAGGAATCGGTATCCATTTGAGGGGCTGGCCACGGACGACAGTAGTGTACTTAGGTACAGGTACTAGTTCTCATCTATTCGTCAAACATTTATTATAATACTATTAAACGCATACAAAATACTTCAGTCATATCATAGTTTATTGTTAAATGTTTGTCTCGGTCTGGGTGTGTGGGAACGTGTGTGCGTAGTTTCTGATACCCTAGATAGGCACAAGTTTCGAACTTAGGGGTAAGTTAGGTACTACTCGTATGCGGTCGGTATGCAGTTGTCCCATGTCCCCGGCCAAACGCGCAGAGGCGTCGCATAGTTGGGTTTTAGTGGGTATTCCGCCACCCTTCAGCTCTCTGGTGGCGGCGAGCCCCACATACCCCGCTGCTTGCGGCGCGGACCCGTAAATGGGTTTCCCAACTTAAAAAAAAAGGTACTACTCGTATAATGAGATGATGTAGTAAATGATTATGTTATGTCATTTTCATATTAATTGGTTCTCCTCGGTATTGAATATCCTAAAGCCCTGTTCCCACTCGCGTTGCCTAGTAACGTATACGCGTAGGAGGGTATAATCATAGAGGTATTAAAGATAGATCTATAATACCTCTATGGGTATAATACCCTGTTCTCCCTCACCCGTATCGTTGTCATGGCAACGATAGGGGTAGCGTCGCGCCGCCCCGGGATCAATAAAGACGCCGACGCTACTGCGCATGGCAAGACGCCAAACACAACAAAGGCGAGACCAAGTTTTGACCAATGATTTTGCAAAAGAATGAAATATGGATCACGATATTTTATCTGGTCTGTGGTAAAAAATATGCAATATAAAAAGAGAGAATCTTGGTCGTGATCCGTCTTCAATGATATAAACATTTCGCCTTTGTTTTGTTTGGCGTCTTCAGCCTTGCCATGCGCAGTAGCGTCGGCGTGTTTATTGATCCGACGCGCGACGCGACGACGCCATCCCCAGCTAATCGGTGCCATGACAACGAGACAGGGTGAGGGAGGAAAGCGGGAGATACGGTTACTAGGCAACGCAAGAGGGGGGAGGGCTTTAGGATATTCAATACCGGAGAGAACCAATTAATATGGGCAAATAATCAACTATGACTCGACTAGTTATTAAAAATATAAAATTATGACTCAATTATTTTAACATAACATAACATAATCATTCACTACATCATCTCATAACAGTTACTGACCCCTAAGTTCGAAACTTGTATCTAGGGTATCAGAAACTACCTACTCACATCGCACACACTCATTCACACACAATTACCTAATAATGTTGGATGACTACTGCAACTGGCACTACGTGGTATTTGTCGAAACCAAAAAGGCAACCTGTTATTGAGATTGTTTTAGAAGGGAATAAGTTCATAGAAATCCTTAAAACACTTTTCAATTCTGCATTTAAAGTAGTATTATTTTCAATTTATTCCTTAATGCCTTGTATTGTATCTATGAACTTACTTATAATAATTCGCTGTAAGTAAGTACTCATACCAAAAGAATAGGAACTGATAATCTAAATGCTTTGTGTGTCCCAAAACCCGGATCCCGTTTGCTATTCAGTTGTTGGTAAGTCTCGCCGCTGCAGCTGCTGTAGGTGCCTGAATTGACCGTTTTTTATAATCCGGTGTGTAATACTAACAACAATAGAGACATGTTTCGCTCATTGCCACAATACGAGTAATCCGATGCACATCTCTTTTATCTCGCTTGTATTGTATAGCTCCATACAACGTCCTACACAAAGGTACCCTTGCATTATTATCCAGCTCTATGAGGGATCTCGTGCAACTTTGTTAATTTTGTTATAAAACAATATACAAAGCTATAAATTAACGAGAAACAATTAGACTTTATTAACAGATAAAACTCGCCTACTTAGCAAATAAGATTTCAAATTACGCATTATGAAATACTTAAAATTATATTTATTTTATATTGTTAATATTGTTGTATATGTATACAAGTAAGTATATAATGATATATTATTGTAATACGGAAGATAACCACAGTCTTCTGTATATTCTGTGGTTATATTTTATGACTTGAATAAAGTATTATTGCAATAAACTTGTTTATTTATTGGATTTATGGAAGGGGTTCTATTTATTTTCAAATATCCGTTCCTAAACCTGACTGACTGGGGAGTGATGTTGGTATAGCCGCTTGCTTAGTGCGGTCAAGGGATGAGCCTTATATTCCTTAAGTACTTATATTATTTTCTGCGGTTGGAATACAATGTTGCAACACGAGCTCTAAAGACAAATAGTCTTGAGTGGATTCTGGCTGGCAAGCTGTTATAGTCGTATTTATCTATTGTGAAAACTACCAAGTAAGTTTCGTCTGGCTATCAGATCGTGAAGGTCCATGTTCTACGGCCTGCTACACTGTGACACTTACTTACGAGTAGTACATATTTATAGGGGGCAGTTTCCTTTAATTTACAAATATAGGTAGTATATAGATAGGATATCGGTTACATAGTCCTGGGAACTTATATTAATTTAAATTAAAAAATTGTCAAAGTCAGAATTAAACTTCATTTATTCATTTATTATTTTATTCATGGTCTCAAAGAGGTACTTGTGAACACCAATACTAATCCGAATTACATGAGTTACATCAGCTGAGGGGAATCGGTAAAAAACTCAACATATCGCCAAAATAGTAAAACTAGCTCTTAACAGTAGGTAACTTAAATATATATGTATATATAACACTATAATACACTAACTTATTGAAAACACATTGGTAGTTGGCTTCCGATCGGAAGTCAAAGTCATAATAACACATCACATTTGTATATATATTATTATAAATGCTAACTATGAATTGCTAACATTCATACATACATTTTATCATTTATTATTAAAAACGCTGAAGAACATTATAAATTTAAGTAAATCGCTGTATCAAAGCGATACTTCTGAAGACAAAATGACTTTCACAAAATGTCCCAAATAGCTCCTTTGCCAGTCTCTACTCGTAGGTCGCGGGTGTTGGTGGCGTTTCTCACGTAACGCGGGGCGGCGACGATGGTCAACACGAGCGACAGTTGCGGGTCGAGCCTCTGTCGCTGCGTCTTTGCGAGAAACGGATACCAGGCTGGGGCGGCGTAGGTGAGGATGGGTCTGATGTACGCCTTGTACACCCCCACCTTGGTCTTCAGCGGCAATGTCGATGAGAGGACTGGACGGAGGATGTTCCTGGCGGAGCGGGTTTGTGCTTGTGCGTTTGTCCTTGTGTCCTTTTTGTCCTGGCGTCGCCAAGGGGGGCAGGGAGGGGCAGCTGCCCCCCCCCCCCTAGAGATTCATAAAAGTTGCCAAATATAATGCAACTAAGGCCAAACTGCAACTGCCAAACATAAAGTCCTAAGTCTTTGAGTTAATTTGCTTGAAGTTCAAGCCTTGAACACTCATTCCCGTACGTCGAACTTTCGCATTTATTATATTAAGTAGGATTAACCTAATATAAACAAACGTCTTCCCCACGTTGACCGCGAGGTGCCATCTACTCAACCACTCAGGCAGGGCGTCGAGTTCGAGCTGCATCTTCTTGGCGGCGTGGTATGCTTTGATAGAGCTGGTGATGTAGGCTGCGTCGTCGGCGTACAGTGAGAGGAGTGTCCCATCCCGCTTTGGTATGTCGTCCGTGTATACCGAGTAGCAGGACGGCGACAATACACTGCCTTAGGGCAGCCCCGCAGCAATCGGACGCGACTAGGAATAAGCGTCTTCAACTCAGACCTTGAAGTTCCGGTTGTGGAGGAAGGATGCGAGCAGCTTCACCAGCCGCTTCGCAAGATGAGTATTGCTCAATTTGTGGACTAGTCCAGCGTGCCAGACCCTGTCGAACCATGTGGTGCAGTACTCTCGACAGTTGGAGCGTGGTGCTGTGACAGGATCGGAATCCGAACTGTTCGGGACGCGGTATGATGTGCGGCTGCATATGTTGCAGCTCGAGCCTCTCGAACACCTTGGAGATGCAGGGCAGCAGGGTGATGGGGCGGTAAGACTCCGGCTTCAGGATGTTCTTGCCCTTCTTTGGGAAGGTGCTGGTCTGGTCCTGGTGCTTTCCGAGGGTTGACCTACTTCAGAGCCCTCTGTACCTGGCCCGGGGAGAGAATAATTCATAATTCATAATTAATTGACTTGACCGACTTGCCGATTAAATATTAATTATTTAACTAAATGGAACGTTACTTCACTACGCGCCCACTACTGAGAACTCAGTGGGGTTGTCCAGTCTCTCTACTCGTAGGTCGCGGGTGATGGTGGCGTTTCTCACGTAACGCGGGGCGGCGACGATGGTCAACACGAGCGACTGTTGCGGGTCGAGCCTCTGTCGCTGCGTCTTTGCGAGAAACGGATACCAGGCTGCGGCGGCGTAGGTGAGGATGGGTCTGATGTACGCCTTGTACAGTTGGTACCCCACCTTGGTCTGAGTGAATGTACTCACTTGGCGTATATATTTCGTCATTAACATTCATTCTCAAGGCTATGACTTTCATGTAATCTCCCAAATAGCTCTGTGTGGCGGCCGTAGAGACGCGGGGGGCTCTTCCCGCCATCGCCAGGAGCGCGTCGTGTTCTGGAACAAAGTATTGTGGTTAAATACGGTACACGGTCAGGCGATACCTCGTCTATATGATGCAGTTTTAGTTCTTGTTCAAATCGGCCTCAACACTCCTTTCAGTACTTGTCACTATTCCTGATAGTTTCAGATTTCGTCTGCCACGCCCGCTTGAAAACTTCACCCCTTATTATTGCAAAAACAGTTTTTCAAACGGAATAAGTAGTTCCTGAGATTAGCGCGTCTAAACGATTTCTGCCTCGATAGAATTCAATTCAACATCAACAAGATATTATATTGAACATTATTTTATGTTAAATTAAGTCTTACCGGTTGGTGATGAAATTAGCGACGATGGCGGGACAAGACGCGCAGCCAACAGCATTTGAAAGGAAACTCAGCAGCGCCGACGCAGTGAGAGGACCGTGCTCTTCGGCGTGAGGAGACGATATGACGACATTAGTGGATGCTGGATTCCATGTACGGGGGGCGCGCATGCGCTCTGCCCATTGTTGAGTAAACTTAATCCGTCCTTTGTTATTTGGGGACTCCATTATATTGCCAACTCATTCCGTGACGTAGTACCGGGAACATAAAGTGTATTTCGCTCGCGAGTCCATCGGGATGCGTCCTTTCGGAGGTGAGAGACGTGCGCCCCGCCCATTGCACGTACGGTCTGCAAAACAACCAGACTATTATGATATGACTATATTGGGGTCCCTTTTTTAATACAGGGTTAAAGTTGAACAAAACTGCGTCAGATAGTCAGATACACAAATAGTAGTCATTAGTAAAAACTTGTAGCAACAAAGTTAAAATTAATAATGTAGTGATAGAACAGGTGCCATCCGCAAGAAACCTCGGCCTAGTTCTGGATGGAGGACAAACGTTTGTTCAACATGTCAATAATAAAATTAGAAACGCATTTTTTAGACTTAAAACTTTATATAAAATAAGATCTTATATTAAAGAAGATTTACGTGTGCTGTTGGCAGATACCCTGGTTCTTTCCCACTTTAACTACTGCAGTAATGTGTACGGTCCTAGAATAAATTATGCTACAGAAAGATCAATACAAAGAGTTCAGAATGCTTGCATCCGGTTTTGCTTCAATATTCCCAGACGAGAATATATAACGCCCTATCTAAATCAAAAAGGTATTTTAAATGTGAGAGCGAGAAGGGAACTCAATTACGCTTGTACTGTGCAAAAAGTGGTTTGTGGGAAAAAAACAGAATATTTATTCGAAAACCTTATCTGGGTAAAAGATGTAACGTATAGAAGCCTTCGGTCGGCTACACAAAATAAGATAAAGGTATAAAAAACTCACAATTCCACCCGTTATAGAGGCTGTTTCAAATTTACTGCTGCTAGTATTTGGAATGACTTACCCCCTCCTTTAAAAAACTAGATATTAAACATTTTAAAAATAATTATAAACACGCTTTGTTAAAAACAATTAGAAGCAGAAAATTTGAAACATGCGTACTGGAAGGAATTACCCCTTAAACAATATTTTAATTAAGTAACCTCATAGATAATTATGTCTAATATGATTAATACACCCCTTTTATGAATTCAAGATACTTATTATTTTGAGAATATCTGTAGCAGTAACTGAATCCATATATCCAATAAAAAATTTAAAAATGATAGTCGATTACTTATCTTTAAAAATACCAAAATAAATGTCGTATTACCAGACGGCACACTAGCTATCAAGTATTCTGTGACGGCTCGGGTCGATGACCGCGCTCAGCTGTGTATCGCAGCGTCCGCCTGTTGTTCGGTGTAGAATCACAATAAAACTCGGCGGTATTTTGAAAAACTTTGACTTATCATAACTTTTTAAATAAAAGCAAAATATAAAAACTAACTTCACTATTATATTGTCACCTGTCGTTTACATTAGCTGTTTGATTAAGTATCTTGAATTCAAAATAGGGGTGTATACTTACATATTCTCTTCTCACATTCTCTTCACACACACACACACACACACACACACTCACACACACACACACACACTCACACACACACTCTCACACACTCACACACACACACACACACTCACACTCACACACACACACACCATGAAGTTGTAGGTAAAAAATGGAGCCCACACTTGGAACAACAGCTAGAGTCAAATACCTACGTCTCTGTGGGGCGATCTCTCTTTTTAGTCAGACCTTCTCTTTCTAGAGGTTACCTTAGTTAGAAAGAGAGAGCCTGCCCGCAGAGACGCGATAGTACATATAGGTATGCTTCAAGTCGGTATTCGAAGTGTGGACTCCATTTTTACCTTTAACTTCATGACACTCACACACACACACTCACACACCCACACACTCACACACACACACACTCACACACACACACTCACACACACACACACACACACACACACACACTCGCCCGCGCGCCACACACATTCACACGCACCCAAATGATCGTAATATTGTTGATTTATTTGGATTTCATTGTTTTGTTATTTTATTCAAATTGATTTTTTTTTATTATATTTTATTGCATTTTTATTACCTGGAGGATAGTTACTGTATAGGGTCCGCTAACCCTACTTCCCGCCCAACATCTCAGGGAAGAGGGGTAGCTGAAAATCAGCGCTGGTCGTGACTACGGTCCCGATCAGCACAAGCTGAGCTACCTTTTGTTTCATTTCATAGCGTGTTTTAGAATAAGTGAATTTTTGTTATTTTTTACTTGTGAAACAATAAATTTCTTTTTATTTTTATTTATTTCAATGTCCGTTCCCGGACCATAAGCTACCCCTGTACCAAATTGCAAGTCAATCGGTTCAGTAGTTTAGCCGTGAAAAGGTAACAGACAGACAGACAGAGTTACAATTACTAGTAAGGATTACAATACTCGCATCAGTGATAATAACATATGGATAAAAACAAGCTTTTCAGCATTTGATGGACGTTTTTCGTCCGTAATGATACCGGCTTCAGAAAACAGCGTCTCACTATACACGCTACTCCCGGGAGAAGAATAATATTCTTTATATTAACTGGTGTGATATTCTCGATAGATGCAAACGATGCAGTTTATTGGAAATGTATCCAAATGACATTAGTAGCTTCCAATTTAGGCCGCCGCCGCCGGTACAGAAAACATTTTGACTCATTAATACTCCGTTTAGAATGTCGTTTTGTATGCATTTAAATAAAACTGGCAATCATGTGACAACCAACTGATGACTGTGACGCCGTCACCGGTCAGAATGCAGAGTTGGATAATAAATCGCTAAGAGTTATTTGCTGACCCTACTCATCTCAACAGCCGTCAGTATCGAGCCCAAAGCATTAGGGGGTGAGGGGGTGAGGGAGTGAGAGGGGAAGGGGGAACACCCCATTGTGTGAGGGGTGGTTCGCCGGCGCCGCGTAGCCTGCTCTATTATACCTATTATACTTATATCTGTTTGTGCGTCTGAATGTACTCACTGGGGGTATATTTCGTCATTAATTTTATCTTAATACTGGCTGTGCCCCGCAATTTTACCTGCATAAATTATAATCCTGTGCGAATTTTGGTTTTAAACACTAACAACAATAGAGACATGTTTCGCTCATTGCCACAATACGAGTAATCCGATGCACATCTCTTTTATCTCGCTTGTATTCTATAGCTCCATACAACGTCCTACACAAAGGTACCCTTGCATTATTATCCAGCTCTATGAGGGATCTCGTGCAATTTTGTTATAAAACAATATACCAAGCTATAAATTAACGAGAAATAATTAGACTTTATTAACAGATAAAATTCGCCTACTTAGCAAATAAGATTTCAAATTACGCATTATGAAGTACTTACTTAAAATTATATATTTTTTATATTGTTAATATTGTTGTATATGTATACAAGTAAGTATATAATGATATATTATTGTAATACGGAAGATAACCACAGCCTTCTGTATATTCTGTGGGTATATTTTATGACTTGAATAAAGTATTATTGCAATAAACTCGTTTATTTATTGGATTTATGGAAGGGGTTCTATTTATTTTCAAATATCCGTTCCTAAACCTGACTGACTGGGGAGTGATGTTGGTATAGCCGCTTGCTTAGTGCGGTCAAGGGATGAGCCTTATATTCCTTAAATACTTATATTATTTTCTGCGGTTGGAATACAATGTTGCAACACGAGCTCTAAAGACAAATAGTCTTGAGTGGATTCTGGCTGGCAAGCTGTTATAGTCGTATTTATCTATTGTGAAAACTACCAAGTAAGTTTCGTCTGGCTATCAGATCGTGAAGGTCCATGTTCTACGGCCTGCTACACTGTGACACTTACTTACGAGTAGTACATATTTATAGGGGGCAGTTTCCTTTAATTTACAAATATAGGTAGTATATAGATAGGATATCGGTTATATAGTCCTGGGAACTTATATTAATTTTAATTAAAAGATTGTCAAAGTCAGAATTAAACTTCATTTATTCATTTATTATTTTATTCATGGTCTCAAAGAGGTACTTGTGAACACCAATACTAATCCGAATTACATGAGTTACATCAGCTGAGGGGAATCGGTAAAAAACTCAACATATCGCCAAAATAGTAAAACTAGCTCTTAACAGTAGGTAACTTAAATATATATGTATATATAACACTATAATACACTAACTTATTGAAAACACATTGGTAGTTGGCTTCCGATCGGAAGTCAAAGTCATAATAACACATCTGTGGGGTTCCAAAATTAAAACACGGAGTTATGCGAAAATTGAAGGGAATAAGATGCGAGCGATAGGCGTGCGCGTGCGCGTATTGTTTCTCTCATATACTGCACTGTACCGGCTTGACGGCCGGTCGGCCCCGCGCTCCCCGCGCCGCCGCGTCCCTCTGCGACCCTCTGGCTCTCTCGCACGGCACACTACAGGCTTATCGCTCGCAGTGATTCCCTTCACATTTATTAATAAAAAAAAAACAACATTATTCCGAACACAATATTAAATTAATTTTGACATTACAAGAAAACCTACTTATTTATTTAAATACTATTTACAATTTTTAATAAAAATAATAGATTATTTTTGAAACCCCTTTTTAATTCTACCGTTAACATCACATAGGTATGTATTATTATAGATGCTAACTATGAATTGCTAACATTAATACATACATGTTATCATTTATTATTAAAAACGCTGAAGAACAATATAAATTTAAGTCAATCGCTGTATTAAAGCGATACTTCTGAAGACAAAATGACTTTCACATAATGTCCCAAATTGCTCTGTGTGGCGGCCGTAGAGACAAAGTATTGTGGTTAAATACGGTACACGGTCAGGCGATACCTCGTCTATATGATGCAGTTTTAGTTCTTGTTCAAATCGGCCTCAACACTCCCTTCAGTACTTGTCACTATTCCTGATAGTTTCAGATTTCGTCTGCCACGCCCGCTTGAAAACTTCACCCCTTTTTATTGCAAAAACATTTTTTCAAACGGAATAAGTTTAGCGCGACCAAACGATTTCTGCCTCTATAGAATTCAATTCGTCCAATGGGCAATTCAATTCAACATCAACAAGATATTACATTGAACATTATTTTATGTTAAATTAAGTCTTACCGGTTTGCGATGAAATTAGCGACGATGACGCAGTCAACAGCATTTTTAAAGAAACTCAGCCAGCAGCGCCAACGCCGTGAGAGGACCGTGCTCTTCAGCGTGAGGAGACGATATGGCGACATTATGCATCGGGAATGACATCTCACCCCGGATTCGGGCAAGGTAAGCACCTTCGGGCCTGCGGCCCCTGGGTGCAGTGTGAACCGTGACGCGTCACTACGCGTCCGTCGTTGGGGTTGGCCTAGTGGCCGGTTGGTCGTCAGAGGTTCCTCTAGATTGGTAGGCATCCTCTGTCTCTGAGTCAAGCCCGGTGGTGGTTAGCTCCCGTGGGAGAGCAAACCCTTTCACACTCCTGGGAATGTTGGCCTGAGGAGTCAGCACGTGTCCTTTGCCAGTCGCGCAATGAATTCGTCCAAACTCAAACTCAAAATGTCTTTATTATCAAGGATTGATACAATCACTTATAATCGTCAAAACTTAAACTTTTTCTTTCTTTGCGTGTCGACTCATATTTTTGAGGACCAGAACTTGGCCACCGATATGGCACTATCAGTGGCCTTGTAAAGGTCCTCGCGTGTGCAGGTGTAGGGACACGCACGGCAAGTTATTTGCCGTTGAGTCGTGGTGGAAGGATCGGCTAGTCTGCGTTACCGACTTGCCGATTAAATATTAATTATTTAACTAAATGGAACGTTACTTCACTACGCGCCCACTACTGAGAACTCAGTGGGGTTGTCCAGTCTCTCTACTCGTAGGTCCGGGCGATGGTGGCGTTTCTCACGTAACGCGGGGCGGCGACGATGGTCAACACGAGCGACTGTTGCGGGTCGAGCCTCTGTCGCTGCGTATTTGCGAGAAACGGATACCAGGCTGCGGCGGCGTAGGTGAGGATGGGTCTGATGTACGCCTTGTACAGTTGGTACCCCACCTTGGTCTGAGTGAATGTACTCACTTGGCGTATATATTTCGTCATTAACATTCATTCTCAAGGCTATGACTTTCATGTAATCTCCCAAATAGCTCTGTGTGGCGGCCGTAGAGACGCGGGGGGCTCTTCCCGCCATCGCCAGGAGCGCGTCGTGTTCTGGAACAAAGTATTGTGGTTAAATACGGTACACGGTCAGGCGATACCTCGTCTATATGATGCAGTTTTAGTTCTTGTTCAAATCGGCCTCAACACTCCTTTCAGTACTTGTCACTAATAAGTTTAGCGCGACCAAACGATTTCTGCCTCTATAGAATTCAATTCGTCCAATGGGCAATTCAATTCAACATCAACAAGATATTACATTGAACATTATTTTATGTTAACTTAAATTAAGTCTTACCGGTTGGTGATGAAATTAGCGACGATGGCGGGACAAGACGCGCAGCCAACAGCATTTAAAAGGAAACTCAGCAGCGCCGACGCAGTGAGAGGACCGTGCTCTTCGGCGTGAGGAGACGATATGACGACATTAGTGGAAGCTGGATTCCATGTACGGGGGGCGCGCATGCGCTCTGCCCATTGTTGAGTTAATTTAATCCGTCCTTTGTTATTTGGGGACTCCATTATATTGCCAACTCATTCCGTGACGTAGTACCGGGAACATAAAGTGTATTTCGCTCGCGAATCGATCGGGATGCGTCCTTTCGGAGGTGGGAGACGTGCGCCCCGCCCATTGCACGTACGGTCTGCAAAGCAACCAGACAGTAATAAAAATATTGGGGTATTGTCATTTTGTATGCATTGTCAATAAACTAACAATCATGTGACAATCTTCAAAAGCGATGACTGTGACGCCGTCTCCGGTCAGAATGTCTGGACACATATCGGCCTGTAAGATGCCTTCCCTCCTTAACTGATGATATAAGTACGCGCTTGTAAGTTTATCAGAGTTGGATAATTTCACCGCTAAGGGTGATTTGCTGACCCTACTCATCTCAACACCCGTCAGTATCGATTTGAGCCCAAAGCATTAGGGGATGAGGGGGTGAGAGGGGAGGGGGGAGGGGTGATCACCCCATTGTGTGAGGGGTTGGTTCGTCGGCGCCGCGTCGCCTGCTCTATTATATTATACTTACATCTGTTTGTGCGTCTGAATGTACTCACTAGGGGTATTTCGTCATTAATTTTATCTTAATACTAGTTGTACCCCGCAGTTTTACCTGCATAAATTATAATCCTGTGCGAATTTTGGTTAAAAAAGTATCCTAGTTATGAGGAACATCTGTAGGTACCCAATGTTTCTGTACTTTTAGCGAGAGGGAGTAACAAACGTCCATCCATCCATACAAATATGTATATTGTTTATACGGGGCTGGCCACGGACGACAGTAGTGTAGTTAGGTACAGGTACTAGTTCTCATCTATTCGTCAAACATCTATATCTATACTAATAATAAAACAGTAGAACCACCGTGTCTGTACATTAAATAAATTTAGCTAAAACTGATAGGGGGGATAAAAGAAGGTCAAAGGAACACAAAAAAACAATTTTCGACTTTCTTTCTTATCTGTCTGTCTGTCTGTCTGTCTGTCTGTTTGCGATAATCTCAGAAAGTACTGAACGGATTTTCATGGCGTTTCCACATATGGATTAAGCTTAATCTGGCGCAATATATAGGCTTTGTTTCATCTCATTTGGTTAACGAAAAGAAAAGTTATCAATAAAAATCTATTTTGTTGTTTTGAATTTATCTATATCTATACTAATAATAAAACAGTAGAACCACCGTGTCTGTACATTAAATAAATTTAGCTAAAACTGATAGGGGGGATAAAAGAAGGTCAAAGGAACACAAAAAAACAATTTTCGACTTTCTTTCCTATCTGTCTGTCTGTCTGTCTGTCTGTTCGCGATAATCTCAGAAAGTACTGAACGGATTTTCATGGCGTTTCCACATATGGATTAAGCTTAATCTGGCGCAATATATAGGCTTTGTTTCATCTCATTTGGATAACGAAAAGAAAAGTTATCAATTGAAATCTATTTTGTTGTTTTGAATTTAATAAACAATACTCCGCCCACGACATCGCTTGGGTAATATCCGTTTATATCGTGCAACTTACCACCTTAGTTAGTTCTAAATTATTGAGATGTTCTTTAAAATTTAGGAGGAATCGTAGTCTTTGTTGTTCGTCGGTCCTCTGATTTCAATCAAAAAATATATTTATCAACACTTCGCTTCCTTTTGACGAGAAAACATTGCTGACAAAAATATGTACTACATTTTGGATTTTGTATAATAATATTTCATAGATATCAAATTTGACAGAATGTAGAATACTTCAATATCGAATGCTTAAAGGGCATATACACATAGTGGATTTTCAGGCGTAAAGAAAATAGTATAGACGTAATATTAAAGTGCTGTATACGTGCGTACTATGTTAAAGAAACATCAACTGAGTGTCTTTCCCATAATAAATAAAAACCGGCCAAGTGCGAGTCGGACTCGCGCACCGAGGGTTCCGTACAAACCTGCAAGGTTTACAAAGTTCGTTCATTACGACAATCGAGTCATAACTATGAAGAAATATAATAATGTCATTGAATTTAATTATAAGTATAACACTTTAAGCAGTTAGGACGCATTTAGATTATACAGCTACATTCACCAAAACATCGTCACAGGTCAAAAAAATATATTATGTGATGTAACTAAAAATTTATGGTTTTCGTAATTTTTCCTTTATCTATGCTATAAGACGTTGCTGCGTACCAAATTTCAAGATTCTGAGTTCACGGGAAGCACCCTGTAGGTTTTGATTCCCTTGCAAGTGTCGAAAATTTGCGGCATAAACGGCTGTATCTTTTGATTGCGTTGGCTTAGAAGTTTGATTTTTTCACAGCTTCAAGGGACAGTAGACCTGAGTAATTGATATAAATTTCAGCTTCATACCTCCACGCGTTCCTGAGAAAAAGGGTCTTGACAGACGGACGGACGGACGGACGCACGGACGGACAGACGGACAACAAAGTGATCCTATAAGGGTTCGGTTTTTTCCTTTTGAGGTACGGAACCCTAAAAACAATAAGAAAACTGCTGATGGATAAATTATTAACATTAATATTTTATTAAATAGTTTAAGTTTAATTAAAATAACTTATTAGCCTTTTAGAAAAATGCATTCAAAATTTTCGCCTCAGCCAGAACTTGAACCCGGAACCATGCTGAACCGTAGCACTGCTCTATCCAATTGAGCTACCGAGGAGATTAGATCGTAATATACTAAAGTTCTCAAAATGGTGCATCAGACATCTTAAAAATATCTACAGCACCGTCAAGGTATTAATTCAATAAACAAAATAGTTTTTGGCTACTGCTGCCATAACTACGCAATTCTGCTAATGTCAAAGTAGGTACTTAATCGTAAAACAACACGATGGTGATTTGTCATTAATTTTTTTAATCGAGTATAATCCGTCACGGTATCTACGTGAGAGTGAAAAATAGGCAGTGTGCAAAGGTCCTAAAATTTATGATATTCTTTACACAAAGGTTGGCAGTATTGAGTTTTAAATATATAGGTGCATTCAACCTTCTTTTTGTTAAATCAAGCAAAAATTGTGATATCCATCTATAAATACTTTAGGACAAAATATAAATGCTTTTAAATTATTGTTCTCTGTCTGTGTGTGCTTGCATCATGTACAAAACTTTGTTATATGATAGTTCATATTCAAAGAATTTCTCTATAAACTACATTGATGGTTTTGCCTTCTGGGGCTAACATAAATACTTAAATAAATTACTGACCCGTGGGCAGGCCACATATAGGTAGTTGGCCATGCTAAAAACAATTAGACCTTAGGTCGACACCAGCGGCCTTTCGTGTCTGACCTTGGGATTTATTTATCGTCATAGCAAAACACACCACGACTTGCGCTTGAATTGGAATGGAAAATTGCTAGGGATGAGTGGTATTCTTGGTATCAAGAAGGTTTCTTCGACACCACAACCGGTTAAAATTTCTGCTTCAATTATGTTACGTTGTTGATTTATGACCTTGAATCGAGAACCATTGCACAGTTTAGGACTTAAATTACGACTAAGAATTATAGAAACACCATGCCTTGAAATGGAGAAATGAGTCTGCTGGATTTTGTTGTTGTGGAGGAAAAGTGAACTTATCCCTATTTGAAGATCCACCGGAACCTTTAAAATCATTACTATTAGGAGAATATACACTTTCTAATGATTTTTAGATAATATTCGCGCTTTTAACAGTGCATTTCAAATGACTTCTTTTGGGGCTCAACAAATACCCGAAGGCCCGTTCATGCCTACATTTAAAATTCAAGGCCAAGTATCACTTAATAGGATCATTGTTGCCAGAACGCGAACGAAGTCGCGGGCACAGCTAGTTTATTATAATACTATTAAACGCATACAAAATACTTCAGTCATAACATAGTTTATTGTTAAATAAATGTTTGTCTCGGTCTGGGTGTGTGTGAACGTGTGTGCGTAGTTTCTGATACCCTAGATAGGCACAAGTTTCGAACTTAGGGGTAAGTTAGGTACTACTCGTATGCGGTCGGTATGCAGTTGTCCCATGTCCCCGGCCAAACGCGCAGAGGCGTCGCATAGTTGGGTTTTAGTGGGTATTCCGCCACCCTTCAGCTCTCTGGTGGCGGCGAGTCCACATACCCCGCTGCTTGCGGCGCGGACCCGTAAATGGGTTTCCCAACTTAAAAAAAAAGGTTCTACTCGTATAATGAGATGATGTAGTAAATGATTATGTTATGTCATTTTCATATTAATTGGTTCTCCTCGGTATTGAATATCCTAAATCCTAAAGCTCTGTTCCCTCTCGCGTAGCCTAGTAACGTATACGCGTAGGAGGGTATAATCATAGAGGTATTAAAGATAGATCTATAATACCTCTATGGGTATAATACCCCCTGTTCTCCCTCACCCGTATCGTTGTCATGGCAACGATAGGGGTAGCGTCGCGCCGCCCCGAGATCAATAAAGACGCCGACGCTACTGCGCATGGCAAGACGCCAAACACAACAAAGGCGAGACCAAGTTTTTACCAATGATTTTGCAAAAGAATGAAATATGGATCACGATATTGTCTCTGGTCTGTGGTAAAACATTTGCAATATAAAAAGAGAGAATCTTGGTCGTGATCCGTCTTCAATGATATAAACATTTCGCCATAGTTTTGTTTAGCGTCTTCAGCCGTGCCATGCGCAGTAGCGTCGGCGTGTTTATTGATCCGACGCGCGACGCGACGACGCCATCCCCAGCTAATCGGTGCCATGACAACGAGACAGGGTGGGGGAGGAAAGCGGGAGATACGGTTACTAGGCAACGCAAGAGGGGAGAGGGCTTTAGGATATTCAATACCGGAGAGAACTAATTAATGTGGGCAAATAATCAACTATGACTCGACTAGTTATTGAAAATATAAGATTATGACTCAATTATTTTAACATAACATTACATAATCATTCACTACATCATCTCATAACAGTTACTGACCCCTAAGTTCGAAACTTGTATCTAGGGTATCAGAAACTACCTACGCCCATCGCACACACTCATTCACACACAATTACCTAATAATGTTGGATGACTACTGCAACTGGCACTACGTGGTATTTGTCGAAACCAAAAAGGCAACCTGTTATTGAGATTGTTTTAGAAGGGAATATCTTCTTATGTAAGTACTTATCTATTCTTATCTAATAATCGAGTCAGTATTATAACGCGAACGTTTAGGTTTACGGGTATAATAGGGATGTCAACGGGATACCTAAACAAAATGAAATTCTAATTAGTCCGTCACATAGATTTCGAAAAAATATTAGACACGTACCTATTAAACGTAAAAAATACGTGTCCAATATTTTTGCGAACTCTATCTGACGGTCTAAAATTCGTTTTTTTTGTCGACATCCCTATTAATTTAGTACTTGTCTATGCTCCTTCACTTCACATAAAAACTACAGACTCGATTAAGATGAAATTGAAATTATGTAAGTATTTAGGTAAGTACTTATAGTTGTTCCTTATGACTAGGATTCGTTTAAGTATGTAAGATTTAGTGTATTAAATAAGTAGAAATAGGTAATTATGTGAACTTAAATTTTCGAATAAGAATGGATTTGAAATAGACAAAAAAACAAGAAGTTCATAGAAATCCTAAAAACACTTTTCAATTCTGCATTTAAAGTAGTATTATTTTCAATTTATTCCTTAATGCCTTGTATTGTATCTATGTACTTACTTATAATAATTCGCTGTAAGTAAGTACTCATACCAAAAGAATAGGAACTGATAATCTAAATGCTTTGTGTGTCCCAAAACCCGGATCCCGTTTGCTATTCAGTTGTTGGTAAGTCTCGCCGCTGCAGCTGCTGTAGGTGCCTGAATTGACCGTTTTTTATAATCCGGTGTGTAATACTAACAACAATAGAGACATGTTTCGCTCATTGCCACAATACGAGTAATCCGATGCACATCTCTTTTATCTCGCTTGTATTCTATAGCTCCATACAACGTCCTACACAAAGGTACCCTTGCATTATTATCCAGCTCTATGAGGGATCTCGTGCAATTTTGTTATGAAACAATATACCAAGCTATAAATTAACGAGAAATAATTAGACCTTGTTAACAGATAAAATTCGCCTACTTAGCAAATAAGATTAATTTAAAAATTGTATAAATTCAAATAACGCATTATGAAGTACTAAAAATTATATTTATTTTATATTGTTGTATATGTATACAAGTAAGTATATAAGTAATGATATATTATTGTAATACGGAAGATAACCACAGCCTTCTGTATATTCTGTGGGTATACCTATTTTATGACTTGAATAAAGTATTATTGCAATAAACTTGTTTATTTATTGGATTTATGGAAGGGGTTCTATTTATTTTCAAATATCCGTTCCTAAACCTGACTGACCGGGGAGTGATGTTGGTATAGCCGCTTGCTTAGTGCGGTCAAGGGATGAGCCTTATATTCCTTAAGTACTTATATTATTTTCTGCGGTTGGAATACAATGTTGCAACACGAGCTCTAAAGACAAATAGTCTTGAGTGGATTCTGGCTGGCAAGCTGTTATAGTCGTATTTATCTATTGTGAAAACTACCAAGTAAGTTTCGTCTGGCTATCAGATCGTGAAGGTCCATGTTCTACGGCCTGCTACACTGTGACACTTACGAGTAGTACATATTTATAGGGGGCAGTTCCCTTTAATTTACAAATATAGGTAGTATATAGATAGGATATCGGTTATATAGTCCTGGGAACTTATATTAATTTTAATTAAAAGATTGTCAAAGTCAGAATTAAGCTTCATTTATTCATTTATTATTTTATTCATGGTCTCAAAGAGGTACTTGTGAACACCAATACTAATCCGAATTACATGAGTTACATCAGCTGAGGGGAATCGGTAAAAAACTCAACATATCGCCAAAATAGTAAAACTAGCTCTTAACAGTAGGTAATCGGCTAGTCTGCGTTACCGACTTGCCGATTAAATATTAATTATTTAACTAAATGGAACGTTACTTCACTACGCGCCCACTACTGAGAACTCAGTGGGGTTGTCCAGTCTCTCTACTCGTAGGTCGCGGGTGATGGTGGCGTTTCTCACGTAACGCGGGGCGGCGACGATGGTCAACACGAGCGACTGTTGCGGGTCGAGCCTCTGTCGCTGCATATTTGCGAGAAACGGATACCAGGCTGGGGCGGCGTAGGTGAGGATGGGTCTGATGTACGCCTTGTACAGTTGGTACCCCACCTTGGTCTGAGTGAATGTACTCACTTGGTGTATTTCGTCATTAACATTCATTCTCAAGGCTATGACTTTCATGTAATCACCCAAATAGCTCTGTGTGGCGGCCGTAGAGACGCGGGGGGCTCCTCCCGCCATCGCCAGGAGCGCGTCGTGTTCTGGAACAAAGTATTGTGGTTAAATAAGGTACACGGTCAGGCGATACCTCGTCTATATGATGCAGTTTTAGTTCTTGTTCAAATCGGCCTCAACACTCCTTTCAGTACTTGTCACTAATAAGTTTAGCGCGACCAAACGATTTCTGCCTCTATAGAATTCAATTCGTCCAATGGGCAATTCAATTCAACATCAACAAGATATAACATTGAACATTATTTTATGTTAAATTAAGTCTTACCGGTTTGCGATGAAATTAGCGACGATGACGCAGTCAACAGCATTTTTAAAGAAACTCAGCCAGCAGCGCCAACGCCGTGAGAGGACCGTGCTCTTCAGCGTGAGGAGACGATATGGCGACATTATGCATCGGGAATGACATCTCACCCCGGATTCGGGCAAGGTAAGCACCTTCGGGCCTGCGGCCCCTGGGTGCAGTGTGAACCGTGACGCGTCACTACGCGTTCGTCGTTGGGGTTGGCCTAGTGGCCGGTTGGTCGTCAGAGGTTCCTCTAGATTGGTAGGCATCCTCTGTCTCTGAGTCAAGCCCGGTGGTGGTTAGCTCCCGTGGGAGAGCAAACCCTTTCACACTCCTGGGAATGTTGGCCTGAGGAGTCAGCACGTGTCCTTTGCCAGTCGCGCAATGAATTCGTCCAAACTCAAACTCAAAATGTCTTTATTATCAAGGATTGATACAATCACTTATAATCGTCAAAACTTAAACTTTTTCTTTCTTTGCGTGTCGACTCATATTTTTGAGGACCAGAACTTGGCCACCGATATGGCACTATCAGTGGCCTTGTAAAGGTCCTCGCGTGTGCAGGTGTAGGGACACGCACGGCAAGTTATTTGCCGTTGAGTCGTGGTGGAAGGATCGGCTAGTCTGCGTTACCGACTTGCCGATTAAATATTAATTATTTAACTAAATGGAACGTTACTTCACTACGCGCCCACTACTGAGAACTCAGTGGGGTTGTCCAGTCTCTCTACTCGTAGGTCGCGGGCGATGGTGGCGTTTCTCACGTAACGCGGGGCGGCGACGATGGTCAACACGAGCGACTGTTGCGGGTCGAGCCTCTGTCGCTGCGTATTTGCGAGAAACGGATACCAGGCTGCGGCGGCGTAGGTGAGGATGGGTCTGATGTACGCCTTGTACAGTTGGTACCCCACCTTGGTCTGAGTGAATGTACTCACTTGGCGTATATATTTCGTCATTAACATTCATTCTCAAGGCTATGACTTTCATGTAATCTCCCAAATAGCTCTGTGTGGCGGCCGTAGAGACGCGGGGGGCTCTTCCCGCCATCGCCAGGAGCGCGTCGTGTTCTGGAACAAAGTATTGTGGTTAAATACGGTACACGGTCAGGCGATACCTCGTCTATATGATGCAGTTTTAGTTCTTGTTCAAATCGGCCTCAACACTCCTTTCAGTACATGTCACTAATAAGTTTAGCGCGACCAAACGATTTCTGCCTCTATAGAATTCAATTCGTCCAATGGGCAATTCAATTCAACATCAACAAGATATTACATTGAACATTATTTTATGTTAACTTAAATTAAGTCTTACCGGTTGGTGATGAAATTAGCGACGATGGCGGGACAAGACGCGCAGCCAACAGCATTTAAAAGGAAACTCAGCAGCGCCGACGCAGTGAGAGGACCGTGCTCTTCGGCGTGAGGAGACGATATGACGACATTAGTGGAAGCTGGATTCCATGTACGGGGGGCGCGCATGCGCTCTGCCCATTGTTGAGTTAATTTAATCCGTCCTTTGTTATTTGGGGACTCCATTATATTGCCAACTCATTCCGTGACGTAGTACCGGGAACATAAAGTGTATTTCGCTCGCGAATCGATCGGGATGCGTCCTTTCGGAGGTGGGAGACGTGCGCCCCGCCCATTGCACGTACGGTCTGCAAAACAACCAGACAGTAATAAAAATATTGGGGTATTGTCATTTTGTATGCATTGTCAATAAACTAACAATCATGTGACAATCTTCAAAAGCGATGACTGTGACGGCGTCACCGGTCAGAATGTCTGGACACATATCGGCCTGTAAGATGCCTTCCCTCCTTAACTGATGATATAAGTACGCGCTTGTAAGTTTATCAGAGTTGGATAATTTCACCGCTAAGGGTGATTTGCTGACCCTACTCATCTCAACACCCGTCAGTATCGATTTGAGCCCAAAGCATTAGGGGATGAGGGGGTGAGAGGGGAGGGGGGAGGGGTGATCACCCCATTGTGTGAGGGGTTGGTTCGTCGGCGCCGCGTCGCCTGCTCTATTATATTATACTTACATCTGTTTGTGCGTCTGAATGTACTCACTAGGGGTATTTCGTCATTAATTTTATCTTAATACTAGTTGTACCCCGCAGTTTTACCTGCATAAATTATAATCCTGTGCGAATTTTGGTTAAAAAAGTATCCTAGTTATGAGGAACATCTGTAGGTACCCAATGTTTCTGTACTTTTAGCGAGAGGGAGTAACAAACGTCCATCCATCCATACAAATATGTATATTGTTTATACGGGGCTGGCCACGGACGACAGTAGTGTAGTTAGGTACAGGTACTAGTTCTCATCTATTCGTCAAACATCTATATCTATACTAATAATAAAACAGTAGAACCACCGTGTCTGTACATTAAATAAATTTAGCTAAAACTGATAGGGGGGATAAAAGAAGGTCAAAGGAACACAAAAAAACAATTTTCGACTTTCTTTCTTATCTGTCTGTCTGTCTGTCTGTCTGTCTGTCTGTCTGTCTGTCTGTCTGTTTGCGATAATCTCAGAAAGTACTGAACGGATTTTCATGGCGTTTCCACATATGGATTAAGCTTAATCTGGCGCAATATATAGGCTTTGTTTCATCTCATTTGGTTAACGAAAAGAAAAGTTATCAATAAAAATCTATTTTGTTGTTTTGAATTTATCTATATCTATACTAATAATAAAACAGTAGAACCACCGTGTCTGTACATTAAATAAATTTAGCTAAAACTGATAGGGGGGATAAAAGAAGGTCAAAGGAACACAAAAAAACAATTTTCGACTTTCTTTCTTATCTGTCTGTCTGTCTGTCTGTCTGTCTGTCTGTCTGTCTGTCTGTCTGTCTGTCTGTTTGCGATAATCTCAGAAAGTACTGAACGGATTTTCATGGCGTTTCCACATATGGATTAAGCTTAATCTGGCGCAATATATAGGCTTTGTTTCATCTCATTTGGATAACGAAAAGAAAAGTTATCAATTGAAATCTATTTTGTTGTTTTGAATTTAATAAACAATACTCCGCCCACGACATCGCTTGGGTAATATCCGTTTATATCGTGCAACTTACCACCTTAGTTAGTTCTAAATTATTGAGATGTTCTTTAAAATTTAGGAGGAATCGTAGTCTTTGTTGTTCGTCGGTCCTCTGATTTCAATCAAAAAATATATTTATCAACACTTCGCTTCCTTTTGACGAGAAAAAATTGCTGACAAAAATATGTACTACATTTTGGATTTTGTATAATAATATTTCATAGATATCAAATTTGACAGAATGTAGAATACTTCAATATCGAATGCTTAAAGGGCATATACACATAGTGGATTTTCAGGCGTAAAGAAAATAGTATAGACGTAATATTAAAGTGCTGTATACGTGCGTACTATGTTAAAGAAACATCAACTGAGTGTCTTTCCCATAATAAATAAAAACCGGCCAAGTGCGAGTCGGACTCGCGCACCGAGGGTTCCGTACAAACCTGCAAGGTTTACAAAGTTCGTTCATTACGACAATCGAGTCATAACTATGAAGAAATATAATAATGTCATTGAATTTAATAATAAGTATAACACTTTAAGCAGTTAGGACGCATTTAGATTATACAGCTACATTCACCAAAACATCGTCACAGGTCAAAAAAATATATTATGTGATGTAACTAAAAATTTATGGTTTTCGTAATTTTTCCTTTATCTATGCTATAAGACGTTGCTGCGTACCAAATTTCAAGATTCTGAGTTCACGGGAAGCACCCTGTAGGTTTTGATTCCCTTGCAAGTGTCGAAAATTTGCGGCATAAACGGCTGTATCTTTTGATTGCGTTGGCTTAGAAGTTTGATTTTTTCACAGCTTCAAGGGACAGTAGACCTGAGTAATTGATATAAATTTCAGCTTCATACCTCCACGCGTTCCTGAGAAAAAGGGTCTTGACAGACGGACGGACGGACGGACGCACGGACGGACAGACGGACAACAAAGTGATCCTATAAGGGTTCGGTTTTTTCCTTTTGAGGTACGGAACCCTAAAAACAATAAGAAAACTGCTGATGGATAAATTATTAACATTAATATTTTATTAAATAGTTTAAGTTTAATTAAAATAACTTATTAGCCTTTTAGAAAAATGCATTCAAAATTTTCGCCTCAGCCAGAACTTGAACCCGGAACCATGCTGAACCGTAGCACTGCTCTATCCAATTGAGCTACCGAGGAGATTAGATCGTAATATACTAAAGTTCTCAAAATGGTGCATCAGACATCTTAAAAATATCTACAGCACCGTCAAGGTATTAATTCAATAAACAAAATAGTTTTTGGCTACTGCTGCCATAATTACGCAATTCTGCTAATGTCAAAGTAGGTACTTAATCGTAAAACAACACGATGGTGATTTGTCATTAATTTTTTTAATCGAGTATAATCCGTCACGGTATCTACGTGAGAGTGAAAAATAGGCAGTGTGCAAAGGTCCTAAAATTTATGATATTCTTTACACAAAGGTTGGCAGTATTGAGTTTTAAATATATAGGTGCATTCAACCTTCTTTTTGTTAAATCAAGCAAAAATTGTGATATCCATCTATAAATACTTTAGGACAAAATATAAATGCTTTTAAATTATTGTTCTCTGTCTGTGTGTGCTTGCATCATGTACAAAACTTTGTTATATGATAGTTCATATTCAAAGAATTTCTCTATAAACTACATTGATGGTTTTGCCTTCTGGGGCTAACATAAATACTTAAATAAATTACTGACCCGTGGGCAGGCCACATATAAGTAGTTGGCCATGCTAAAAACAATTAGACCTTAGGTCGACACCAGCGGCCTTTAGTGTCTGACCTTGGGATTTATTTATCGTCATAGCAAAACACACCACGACTTGCGCTTGAATTGGAATGGAAAATTGCTAGGGATGAGTGGTATTCTTGGTATCAAGAAGGTTTCTTCGACACCACAACCGGTTAAAATTTCTGCTTCAATTATGTTACGTTGTTGATTTATGACCTTGAATCGAGAACCATTGCACAGTTTAGGACTTAAATTACGACTAAGAATTATAGAAACACCTTGCCTTGAAATGGAGAAATGAGTCTGCTGGATTTTGTTGTTGTGGAGGAAAAGTGAACTTATCCCTATTTGAAGATCCACCGGAACCTTTAAAATCATTACTATTAGGAGAATATACACTTTCTAATGATTTTTAGATAATATTCGCGCTTTTAACAGTGCATTTCAAATGACTTCTTTTGGGGCTCAACAAATACCCGAAGGCCCGTTCATGCCTACATTTAAAATTCAAGGCCAAGTATCACTTAATAGGATCATTGTTGCCAGAACGCGAACGAAGTCGCGGGCACAGCTAGTTTATTATAATACTATTAAACGCATACAAAATACTTCAGTCATAACATAGTTTATTGTTAAATGTTTGTCTCGGTCTGGGTGTGTGTGTGAACGTGTGTGCGTAGTTTGTGATACCCTAGATAGGCACAAGTTTCGAACTTAGGGGTACGTTAGGTACTACTCGTATGCGGTCGGTATGCAGTTGTCCCATGTCCCCGGCCAAACGCGTAGAGGCGTCGCATAGTTGGGTTTTAGTGGGTATTCCGCCACCCTTCAGCTCTCTGGTGGCGGCGAGTCCACATACCCCGCTGCTTGCGGCGCGGACCCGTAAATGGGTTTCCCAACTTAAAAAAAAAGGTTCTACTCGTATAATGAGATGATGTAGTAAATGATTATGTTATGTCATTTTCATATTAATTGGTTCTCCTCGGTATTGAATATCCTAAAGCCCTGTTCCCTCTCGCGTTGCCTAGTAACGTATACGCGTAGGAGGGTATAATCATAGAGGTATTAAAGATAGATCTATAATACCTCTATGGGTATAATACCCCCTGTAGGGCGATCCTCATAAATGTCACGTTAGTAGACCGCTAGCGATTTGTTTGAACTGTCAAAATTTGGTATTCTCATAATTTATCACCAGATTTGAAATGGAACGAGTAACGTTTATAAAATGGAGAACTTGCGACCGACGATTGGAAGTTTCGTATTCCAGTACTACAACGCATTACAATCGCAGATTGTCAAACTGACTGGTATGAATGACATTACTAAATATGTATATACAAAGCAAAGAGGTTGTTAACTCTTTCGGTTTATTAATAAATTGATAACAACAAATCTGGTGCAGTGTTTGTTTGTAATATCTAAAAAAATATTTTTTTATAAGGGTTTACGAAATCGCGCTGAAGATTATACATATAATCATTCACTACATCATCTCATTATAGTGACTGACCCCTAACTAAGCTCGAAGCTTGTATATAGGGTATCAGAAACTACCTACTCACTCATTTACACACACACCCAGATCGAGACAAACATTTATGGTTCACACAAATATTCACGGGAATCGAACCCGCAACCTTACGGAAGGCAGTTCGGCTTGGTGACCACTCTGCCATCGAGGTCCTCAGAATAATAAGTATAATTATTATGTATAATAAGTTCACGGGAAGCACCCTGTAGGTTTTGATTCCCTTGCAAGTGTCGAAAATTTGCGGCATAAACGGCTGTATCTTTTGATTGCGTTGGCTTAGAAGTTTGATTTTTTCACAGCTTCAAGGGACAGTAGACCTGAGTAATTGATATAAATTTCAGCTTCATACCTCCACGCGTTCCTGAGAAAAAGGGTCTTGACAGACAGACAGACAGACAGACAGACAGGTAGGAAAGAAAGTCGAAAATTGTTTTTTTGTATTCCTTTGACCTTCTTTTATCCCCCCTATCAGTTTTAGCTAAATTTATTTAATGTACAGACACGGTGGTTCTACTGTTTTATTATTAGTATAGATAATAAGTTTAATAATAATAAGTATAAGTAGTAGTTTTCCATATATTTGCAATAGTCCCAGCAGAACCGGGGACTGTCCTTGGATGCATTTTATAGTGTTATACAGGGATAGTCGCCGGATTGTGCATCCTTTACACAAGATTAAATATGTCAAAGGGCTTCCGTGTGTTGGCTTTGGCCCCATACTAGCCTTCCAAAAGACCGGGACTCCTTAATAGTCCCGTGAATGGAAAAGACATAACAAATAAGTATAAAAAAGTATTTTTAATTTTTTATTGGTTCGGGTTTATTTCTGTGTCTTGATTAATTTAAAAACTGGACCTTTTTATATCTAAAATCCATAAATTGTTAACAGAATTGTATTTAAACACGAAGAAGGTATACAGCCAAAAATTTTTATCCAGAAATTCTTATGGTATCAAGAATATCGCGAGCAAAACAGCGGGTCATAATTAGTTTTACATAATGTCACAATGACATTTTTTATTTTCAATATTTCTAGTGTCAAGTGCTCCGTGTTTTAATGCTATATTTCTAAATTGTAAAGATTAAATAATCCAAAAGCTTGTAAAAGTGATGCCCTACATATTATTCTAAAGGATGACATATGAATTATAGAAGAAACTAAGCAGCAGGCCACTTCCCGGCCGGTTTCCTTAAATACGCATAGGGATTTTGACCGTTACAGGTTAGTGTTGCAAGGTCTCATTTAAATACTCTACATATTTTTTATTATCATATATATTTTTTATTAAGAAAAAGTAATGATAAATAAGTAATGATACAATTTAATACCTAAATACTACCTAGATTTACACAACTAAATAAAGTTCATGAAAATATAATCAATAACAACCCGTATATTTATTATTGGGAAAACAACAATTTGTCAAATTTTACGTAAACTTCTTCTTTTTTCAGGTTATTTTTATAGGCAGAGGAGTAGAGATGTGGGTGCTGGGTATTCGATTATTGTGACATGAAAATACTTAAATAAACTACGAGTTAGACGGTGCAGTGAGACGGGTTAGCAAAGGGTGTGCAGTCTGGATTGAAATAATACTGCGTGTGCGCTATGGAAATCTGTGCTTTACTTTACATGTATTTATAAAAAAATATATAAACTTTCTTGTGTTTTTATTTTTACATAAGTATTGTACTGGGAGCATTATTATGTATCTATTAAATGGCTTTAAAAAATATTTATCTCTAGTATATAGGTATATCGTCCTCCTTGACGTGTCCGTCTTGAAGGACCTATTGCACGGCGCACAGTACAACTGGCCTTGTAAGTGTAGGTATAGGAAGGCTTCGGACGAGTCTTTCTGTATAAGATGTACCTAATATATCAGTCATAAAAAAAAAAAAATTTTCCTACATCAGTTTAAATGTCTGTTTGTCATCCTTATTTTTGTTGTCTGATAATAATATAGTAAGTAATAGGCATAGAAGATTATTTCATAGATTTTGTTTGTAAAATTACACGATTATTTTTTGCCTTAATTTGAGCAACTTAAAATGTAATGGCAATACTGAAACGCCGGCCTTGTGCGTTGGTAATTCGTATAATGAACGTAAAATGAATGAAAAGCGTCTGGAAGAAATAATTATGAGAATACCAAAAAAACCTTCCAAACGCATTTCATCCGTTCAGTCATTTGACATGTGAAATGACAGTTCAACGAATGTTTGAACTGCGATTTGTTACGAGGATACCGCTGCTGTTCTCCCTCACCCGTGTCGTTGTCATGGCAACGATAGGGGTAGCGTCGCGCCGCCCCGAGATCAATAAAGACGCCGACGCTACTGCGCATGGCAAGACGCCAAACACAACAAAGGCGAGACCAAGTTTTTACCAATGATTTTGCAAAAGAATGAAATATGGATCACGATATTGTCTCTGGTCTGTGGTAAAACATTTGCAATATAAAAAGAGAGAATCTTGGTCGTGATCCGTCTTCAATGATATAAACATTTCGCCATAGTTTTGTTTAGCGTCTTCAGCCGTGCCATGCGCAGTAGCGTCGGCGTGTTTATTGATCCGACGCGCGACGCGACGACGCCATCCCCAGCTAATCGGTGCCATGACAACGAGACAGGGTGGGGGAGGAAAGCGGGAGATACGGTTACTAGGCAACGCAAGAGGGGAGAGGGCTTTAGGATATTCAATACCGGAGAGAACTAATTAATGTGGGCAAATAATCAACTATGACTCGACTAGTTATTGAAAATATAAGATTATGACTCAATTATTTTAACATAACATTACATAATCATTCACTACATCATCTCATAACAGTTACTGACCCCTAAGTTCGAAACTTGTATCTAGGGTATCAGAAACTACCTACGCCCATCGCACACACTCATTCACACACAATTACCTAATAATGTTGGATGACTACTGCAACTGGCACTACGTGGTATTTGTCGAAACCAAAAAGGCAATCTGTTATTGAGATTGTTTTAGAAGGGAATATCTTCTTATGTAAGTACTTATCTATTCTTATCTAATAATCGAGTCAGTATTATAACGCGAACGTTTAGGTTTACGGGTATAATAGGGATGTCAACGGGATACCTAAACAAAATGAAATTCTAATTAGTCCGTCACATAGATTTCGAAAAAATATTAGACACTTACCTATTAAACGTAAAAAATACGTGTCCAATATTTTTGCGAACTCTATCTGACGGTCTAAAATTCGTTTTTTTTGTCGACATCCCTATTAATTTAGTACTTGTCTATGCTCCTTCACTTCACATAAAAACTACAGACTCGATTAAGATGAAATTGAAATTATGTAAGTATTTAGGTAAGTACTTATAGTTGTTCCTTATGACTAGGATTCGTTTAAGTATGTAAGATTTAGTGTATTAAATAAGTAGAAATAGGTAATTATGTGAACTTAAATTTTCGAATAAGAATGGATTTGAAATAGACAAAAAACAAGAAGTTCATAGAAATCCTAAAAACACTTTTCAATTCTGCATTTAAAGTAGTATTATTTTCAATTTATTCCTTAATGCCTTGTATTGTATCTATGAACTTACTTATAATAATTCGCTGTAAGTAAGTACTCATACCAAAAGAATAGGAACTGATAATCTAAATGCTTTGTGTGTCCCAAAACCCGGATCCCGTTTGCTATTCAGTTGTTGGTAAGTCTCGCCGCTGCAGCTGCTGTAGGTGCCTGAATTGACCGTTTTTTATAATCCGGTGTGTAATACTAACAACAATAGAGACATGTTTCGCTCATTGCCACAATACGAGTAATCCGATGCACATCTCTTTTATCTCGCTTGTATTCTATAGCTCCATACAACGTCCTACACAAAGGTACCCTTGCATTATTATCCAGCTCTATGAGGGATCTCGTGCAATTTTGTTATGAAACAATATACCAAGCTATAAATTAACGAGAAATAATTAGACTTTGTTAACAGATAAAATTCGCCTACTTAGCAAATAAGATTAATTTAAAAATTGTATAAATTCAAATAACGCATTATGAAGTACTAAAAATTATATATATTTTATATTGTTGTATATGTATACAAGTAAGTATACACCCTTATTTTGAAATTGCGATACCTTATCTCACAGCTAATGTAAACGACGGGTGACAATATAATAGTGAAGTTAGTTTTTTTCTTTTGCTTTTATTTAAAAAGTTATGATAAGTCAAAGATTTTCAAAATCCCGCCGAATTTTATTGTTATTCTACACCGAACGCTGCGATACACAGCTGAGCGCGGTCATCGACCCGAGCCGTCACAGAATACTTGATAGCTAGTATGCCGTCTGGTAATACGACATTTATTTTGTATTTTTTAAAGATAAGTAATCGACTATCATTTTTGATATTTTTATTGGATATATGGATTCAGTTACTGCTACAGATATTCTGATTTTAATAAGTCCCATATTTTCAAAATAGGGGTGTATAAGTAATGATATATTATTGTAATACGGAAGATAACCACAGCCTTCTGTATATTCTGTGGGTATACCTATTTTATGACTTGAATAAAGTATTATTGCAATAAACTTGTTTATTTATTGGATTTATGGAAGGGGTTCTATTTATTTTCAAATATCCGTTCCTAAACCTGACTGACCGGGGAGTGATGTTGGTATAGCCGCTTGCTTAGTGCGGTCAAGGGATGAGCCTTATATTCCTTAAGTACTTACTTATATTATTTTCTGCGGTTGGAATACAATGTTGCAACACGAGCTCTAAAGACAAATAGTCTTGAGTGGATTCTGGCTGGCAAGCTGTTATAGTCGTATTTATCTATTGTGAAAACTACCAAGTAAGTTTCGTCTGGCTATCAGATCGTGAAGGTCCATGTTCTACGGCCTGCTACACTGTGACACTTACGAGTAGTACATATTTATAGGGGGCAGTTCCCTTTAATTTACAAATATAGGTAGTATATAGATAGGATATCGGTTATATAGTCCTGGGAACTTATATTAATTTTAATTAAAAGATTGTCAAAGTCAGAATTAAGCTTCATTTATTCATTTATTATTTTATTCATGGTCTCAAAGAGGTACTTGTGAACACCAATACTAATCCGAATTACATGAGTTACATCAGCTGAGGGGAATCGGTAAAAAACTCAACATATCGCCAAAATAGTAAAACTAGCTCTTAACAGTAGGTAATCGGCTAGTCTGCGTTACCGACTTGCCGATTAAATATTAATTATTTAACTAAATGGAACGTTACTTCACTACGCGCCCACTACTGAGAACTCAGTGGGGTTGTCCAGTCTCTCTACTCGTAGGTCGCGGGCGATGGTGGCGTTTCTCACGTAACGCGGGGCGGCGACGATGGTCAACACGAGCGACTGTTGCGGGTCGAGCCTCTGTCGCTGCGTATTTGCGAGAAACGGATACCAGGCTGGGGCGGCGTAGGTGAGGATGGGTCTGATGTACGCCTTGTACAGTTGGTACCCCACCTTGGTCTGAGTGAATGTACTCACTTGGCGTATATATTTCGTCATTAACATTCATTCTCAAGGCTATGACTTTCATGTAATCTCCCAAATAGCTCTGTGTGGCGGCCGTAGAGACGCGGGGGGCTCCTCCCGCCATCGCCAGGAGCGCGTCGTGTTCTGGAACAAAGTATTGTGGTTAAATAAGGTACACGGTCAGGCGATACCTCGTCTATATGATGCAGTTTTAGTTCTTGTTCAAATCGGCCTCAACACTCCTTTCAGTACTTGTCACTATTCCTGATAGTTTCAGATTTCGTCTGCCACGCTTGCTTGAAAACTTCACCCCTTATTATTGCAAAAACAGTTTTTCAAACGGAATAAGTAGTTCCTGAGATTAGCGCGTCCAAACGATTTCTTCCTCCTATAGAATTCAATTCGTCCAATGGGCAATTCAATTCAACATCAACAAGATATTACATTGAACATTATTTTATGTTAACTTAAATTAAATCTTACCGGTTGGTGATGAAATTAGCGACGATGGCGGGACAAGACGCGCAGCCAACAGCATTTAAAAGGAAACTCAGCAGCGCCGACGCAGTGAGAGGACCGTGCTCTTCGGCGTGAGGAGACGATATGACGACATTTGTGGATGCTGGATTCCATGTACGGGGGGCGCGCATGCGCTCTGTCCATTGTTGAGTTAACTTAATCCGTCCTTTGTTATTTGGGGACTCCATTATATTGCCAACTCATTCCGTGACGTAGTACCGGGAACATAAAGTGTATTTCGCTCGCAAGTCGATCGGGACGCGTCCTTTCGGAGGTGGGAGACGTGCGCCCCGCCCATTGCACGTACAGTCTGCAAAACAACCAGACAGTAATAAAAATATTGGGGTATTGTTATTTTGTATGCATTGTCAATAAACTAACAATCATGTGACAATCTTCAAAAGCGATGACTGTGACGCCGTCACCGGTCAGAATGTCTGGACACATATCGGCCTGTAAGATGCCTTCCCTCCTTAACTGATGATATAAGTACGCGCTTGTAAGTTTGGCAGAGTTGGATATTAAATCGCTAACAGTTATTTGCTGACCCTACTCATCTCAACACCCGTCATTATAGATTTGATCCCAAAAGTATTAGGGGGTGAGGGGTGTGAGGGGGGACCCTATTGTGCGAGGGATGGTTCGGCAACGTCGCGTTACCTGCCCCGTTATAATTATACTCGTACGTACATCTGTTTGTGCGTCTAAATGTACTCATTACGACTAGGGGACTATATTTTATCTTGCTGTTTTAGCTTGCTTTATACTAGCTGTACACTGAGATTATTTCCGCATAAATCTCAATATTATGGGTATTTTGGGAAAAAAAAGTATCCTATGTATACAAGGTGGCCCAAATAGAACGGTCAGTGGGGGGAAGTTTAAAACTATAACAGATACAAAGATCTGTTTTTAGGAACCATGTCATCGATTTTAAAAATAAATAAATAAAATAATATAACTAATATAAAATAACTCTACTTTTTATTCAAAATTCCCAAGGGATCGCGAATAACGGAGGTAAAACAGCGGGACACAGCTATAATAAATAAAAACATACAGAGTAGGTAAATTTTTCAAGTGGGTGTGTGTGGTAGACCAAATCCAAAAGTATAAGGAATATCGAAAAATGCTGAAAGGAGTCTGAGGACCGATTTTTATAAAAATTTAAATTGATCTGCAAATATTTAGACCAAAAATCCCCATTTTCCGTTATTCTGTACTCGTATGTTTAGTTTTGAATTATCAATAGAAACCTGACTAATGTTTATGTAGTCAAAATCCAATTTCAGTAAGTGTACAGCATAAAATACTAGCAGCGCCTCGCGGTTTCACCCGCGTAGTTCCCGATCCCATGGGAATTTCGAGATAAAAACATAGCCTATGTCCGTTCCCAGACCATAAGCTACCCCTGTACTAAATTTCAAGTCAATCAATTCAGTATTTTAGCCGTGAAAAGGTAACAGACAGACAGGATTAGAATTTCACGCACGAATCCCAGTTAAAAAAATATTTCAATAATTCGGACAATCAACGCCATCTATGGGGAATATGACAAGCAACAGACGAATAGTGCCAGAAACATCTCCGGCCGGTGACAGCGCAGCGTTCGCTACCATGTCGCTACAATGTCAATGGCCGTATATTATTAGCTTCCAATTTTGGCCACCGGAACACTAAAAAGGTGGCACTAAAAAGTAAAATTTATAGAACTAAAACTCAACATTTACCTACAAATAATTACAACGACGAAAAAACAATGAGTAAAAGAAAGTTTTCCCAAAGACTGATCGGCCAAATCATATCTAAAATCTTATTTAAAAAACTTTTCGTTGACTGGCGCCATCTAGTGGATTGATAAGGAATATACATATGTATATTCATACATATATATATTCATAAACATATATATATTCATACATATATATATTCATACATATGTATATTCCTACATAATGTATATGTATATTCCTTATCAATCCACTGTGTCGCGCCGCTGCAGCGTAGTGCGGTATATCTCTTAGATACAGAGACCAGAATCTTGGTCGATCTTGGTCGTGATCCTTATTATATGGTATATCTCATACAATTTCTAAGAAAGAATAACTCGCAGCTAGGTGTCGCGTCGCTACGCTGCGGTGCAGTGCCGCTGCAACGCAGCCAGTGCGGCACGCCAACCGCAAATTGCAGTCCGTCTACGCGTCTGTCTAGCTAGTCTAGAGCCTTATAAAAGCTGAAACTTAGATTCGGTTTAAATTATCCCAAGGAAAAGTGCTTGATAAAATACTATAGGCATTTACTTAGATATGTAAGTAGGTATCGGTTTAATCGTGGCTCCTTAGGATAATTAAAGCCGCTCAGGTTATCTACTGATAGGCCACTCAGAGTCGGACAGCGAACAATCAGCCACTCACTGTTTGCTCAATGGGGACGCGCACGTACTCTATTGATAATCCCACAGGGCCTACTATGTGTGTCTGTGTGTACCTACCTAATCTAACTGAATCCCAGTCAAAAAAACATACAAACTTTCGCATACATAAGAGAACTTGACAAAACTATGACTAGACCAAGACATAAGTAATTTGACTTTATCAGAAGAATAGTGGGTAATGTAATGTTACTTCTACTACTTACTAATAAATGCGTGTGACACTGGAATAGATATAACCTAAGATAAACTTGGTATAGATATAACCCTAGAGCTTGAGAATGGATAGGCTACATTTTACCTTAATTTCCCACGGGGTAAGATTCCGCGTAGGTCAACGCGGCTGCTAGTGATATATAGAGATCTAAAGGTATCTTTGTTGGGAAAAATACATTTTAGGAAGCATATTGCAGGCCTTAGTTCAGGCCCTGATATGTTTAGGATAAATTAAAACACCAATATTCAGTCTCATCTGTTTGTTTAATTATCTAAATAAAAGTGTAGTAAGTAAAAAAAAAGTGTAATAAGTAAAAAAAGTAAATAAAAAAGGACTCTAGTACTAGTAATTATTAATACAATATGTTATAAACTCCTAAAGAATGCTGTGGTAGTACTCACAGGACAAGTGCCCCATACTCGAAATCGGCTATGTTGAACCACATCTAAGGTTAATCTTTCCTTTAGATACGGATAACAAAACATTACTATCGCAAACAAAAAAATAAACAAAGCAAAATCTTTTACTTAAAGTTAGGTACTATGAAAGAAAATAAAAAACTTAACACTAGTTTACAATCATAACTGCTGATTTGCAAAGGCGGTCCTAGTGACGCGGCCGAACTAATAGTTAACTAACAGTATATTATTAGTGATAATAATCGTTTACAGGTATACATTTATATAAATGGCTTATAACTAATATGAGGTTATGAACTAGACTTAATAAAAGCTTATTTACTAATGACCATTTGAAGGTAGAGCGGAGACAGATAAGATGCGACCGTTACGCCATACAAGGAATGTGTGATAACAATTGACACACAGGAATGTGCTAAATGTGCGGGTGATGGTGGAGAGGAACCGGCAGTGGGGTTCGTCGCCGCCGCCACCGCGTGTGACTCACCGAGGGATGTTGTGATATACCATATAACAAATTATACTACATAGCTTAATACTATACTTCATTGCAGTTTATCTTCCACTAGGCATATTAATAAAGTAGGATAGAGCTTATTATCATAGTTATATTTACAAAATTAAGTACCAACTAAAATATACATCTGCACTTAAATGAAAAGTACAGAAGATATTATACTAAATATACATATAATGGAGTGCTGTGGTATACAAAATGTTGTGGCTGTACGTTGGTTACTCGTTACTCGGCCAGATACGGTTTAATCTAATACAACGAGATACGACCGCCTCATTTAATATAATCTGTTAAAATGTTAAAGATACCAATCATGGTAAAATAAAAAAAAACTTCCTTTGACAAATTATCATTGAACAAAATTTCAAATCAACTAAGATTTTGTTTATTAAGTTTAAATTACTAATGGATTTGGTTTGGCTTTTAGTTCTTTAAATAAATTTAAAATGAATCACATGTTATGAAGAGAAAAACGAAACAAATATTAATAAACACCAGCAATTTGTTAAATCAAAAATATTCCGGTTAAATAACAGATCGAACGTATAAATGAGACGGTGAATCTCGTATTGACGTATCGTGAATAAACCATATCTAGCCTTATCTAAGTAGCACCAGTTGACAATACATAATAAAACTACAAATACTACAAATTCTTAGACACTAACAACAAATTACCTATATCAGAACAAGTACTGTACGAATGGACCGCAATGTATGGATGAACCTAAAGATAAAAATACCAAAATGTGCAAATAGATGAACGACTAATAAAGATAGTGCTATAATCGAAACGTAACACTTGGAGCGCCTGCTGCTGTCACCAAAGTGAAACTACACCTTATACCTATGTACCCATATTAATACAAACAAGCGAAAAATAAAAATCCCCTTAGGGTAGAATGCAACTCAAGAAAAACAATATTAATTCAATGCAAGTAGAGAAACCGTAAAAATCAACACGGCAATAAAAAACCTTAACCTAAAAAAAGTAAAAATCTGTAAAACAATCAAGACTTGTATCCGGAGCTATAAATGAGACAATTGAAACATCGTTAGATACTGTAACGTCACTCATGTCGTGGGCAGAAGAGTATTGCACTGTAGGGATGGAGCGCAATGTATGGATGAACTAAAAATAAAAACTGAATGCTAGTAGAGAAACCGTAAAAATCAACACGGCAATAAAAAAACCTAAAAAAGTAAAAAAATGAAAGCGAGAAGCAAAACAATCAAGAGCTAAATATAATGAAAACAAACACATAACCAAAAACCGTCGGAACATCTCAAACTTATCTAATGTAGACTAGGTACATCACTGACAACAGAGTCGTCGCATGGGCACTGGGCCACTGGGCACTGCTCGGTGATTCCGCACCGGGCGAGAGACAATGCCGCCATTATTACTCATACTAGTTATTTACTCGCAAATAAAATCTTAGGGTTGGCGTTAGTGTGTATCTTCTCTGTATGCATGCTTGGTAGCGTTTCACTGGGGCCGACGGCCGGTGCCGCACTAATACCGAAAGCAAGCTAACCAGAATGCATACAATACAACACTACATAATCTCGTAGATTTTACTTTCTATTGATACAATTTTATTGTTATCAGTTGAAGTACAGTCATAACTTAAGTTATGAGAAAACAGGCGAGGAGTGGGGGATGTTGGTTCCATAGAGTAATGTTGTAATATGGCAGTGAGGAATCACTGGTGGAAGCAGACACGCGCGCGACACTGTGTCACTAAGTAAGTGATGAACCTTAAAAGACCAAGTCGAAGCTTATATACTAGTGTAGGCGGAGCAGTCGACATTTGTCCTAGGTGCGGATGAACAGACGGATTGATCAAAAACATAAAAAATAAGATAAATGATTGCATGCAACATAAAAATGATAAAATAAAAAATATAAAAAATCAAAAAAAAACAGGGGTTATATTAGATGTTGGCAAGCAGTTGGTATGTGCGGGCAGTGTGTGACCGGTGGCGTGGTAGCACCCCACACAACACGCCCACTGCTCGATATATCCCCTTATATTCCCTCTTTCGACTCTTACGAAATGCACGGGATGAGTGGCAGCTGGCACATTCGATGTTTTTCTATCGCTCCCAGACCAGCGTGGGAGACAACCGTCCTCGCCGAACGGAACGGTACACTAGGTGTTCACGACGCTACTAACAACATATCATAAAAAAAATATAGAAATAATATATTACAAACAACATTAAACTATAAATACCATGTATACTATATCGTTTAACGTAACCCTTTGATATATATTACAATGTGTGGTAGGGCTATTACGTATCATATTTACAATTAATATAATTGACCAAATATAGAAAATTCGAATATTCGAGAGCTAAATTATAAAATATATAAACCGAAATGAGATTATCAGTTATAGTATATAGCACGCCTCTATGACAGCTTAAGATTTAAAAACGATTTGGTAAAAATATGTGTATAATAAAATTAAATAATGCCAGTGTTTGGAAGGTTAACATAATTATTAGTCAGTCTCAAGACCAACATAGAAACGAGCCATGTTCAATAAACAGACATTCAATAAAATCTAATATAATCATTTATCTATAACATTTAATGAACACTTAATTTTCATACGTTTTAACTCGTGCTGTACGAGTAGGTATACCTGCAATAGAACATTTTGTTGGTCAATATCGATTCAATAATTTAAAATTTAACTTTAATTCGCGAAAGGCGCAAAAGGCAACACAACAGATGTAACGTCCCGTGACATTTCGCTGGAAGGCATCAACAAAAATGACCAATTTGCGGGGGCAATCAAATGTACATACAATAAGAATACTCGTAGTATATGTGTGTACCTTAGTCGTGATCGTGGTGCGTTTGCTCGCTCTCGGGCCGCAGCGAATCAATGCAGGCGACTATCTTGAGCGCGGGGCCGAGCTTCATCGAGAGCGCCATCACCAGGTGTTCGGGCTTGATGAGCAGCAGGGCCTCTCCGTCCACCTCTTGCATGAGGAACTCGTCCGCGTAGTTGGCACACCCGGGAATGTTGCGGATGAAGTCGCACACTTCCGAAACGGTCCATTTGTTGGCGTTTGGCACTTTCGGCTGGCTGAAGTCGCCCTCCGAGCCGGCCGTGTCCGCCTCCACCGCGGGACCGCTCGACTCGGCCTTTGCTGTGCTCTGTACGCTCTCACTCTCGTTGGTCGAACTGATTCGAGATGAGTTGTGGTTCTCCATCATTTGCTTTTTACCTGTCAATTATAACAACATTTATTATGAATATATATACAAAATATAGTTGGTTTATTTTGGTGTGTAAGTGTGAACCTATACTTACGTGGAGGTTCATCGACAGAAGGCAATTTGTTTTCCTTATCCTGTTCCTTCTCCGAGGAAGTGGTTCCCCATTCCCTAAGCGGTCGGTTCACCTGCAACGAGAACTAACATGGAATATCATACAGAATTAACTAATAGCAATGTTAAAATAGTTAATTTGACCAAAATACATACAGCAAACGGCTCGGCGGCCTCCTGTATGACGTAGCCTTCGATGACGTGTGTCAGAATGTTAGGTTTCACCATCGCTTTTGGAAGCCCTTTATCTGCAATACAACGTTTCGTTATTAAGGTTATGGAAAACAAAATCAAAGTATTGTATACCGGCGTGTGTACGTATTTCTGACACTCTAGACCCAGGTATAAACGTACTCGTAGTTAAGGGTCAGTTGCGTTGCGTTGCAAATGAAAGAGTGAGTGTTGTTGTGAATGTATGTAGTATGCGGTGTGTGTTTGTTAGTGCAGGCCATTCATTACCATGCTGGCTGAGCTGCCTGGTGGAGCACTGCGTGCTCTTGAACAGGGCGGCGGTGGAGCCGGAGGAGACGGGCGCGGTGATGGCCGCCGTCATCGTCGACGACGACGACGTCGACGACGCTACTGTTGTCACCACCTGTTACATATAAAACATTTACTTAATAAATTCGATCAAAACTGCTAACCAATTAAACCACGGGTTACAGATGTTGACAAGTGGAATACTAAAAAAAAGTAGTGTGAAATTTACATAAATGACAATTTACCTGTGGCGCAACAGGCGTGCTCTGTTGAGCGCTGCTGGGCACCGGCGCGGGAGTGGGCGGCGCGGTGGACGAAGGAGCGTCCACGCTCATGGGCGTGTGCGCCTCCTGCTTGCACGGACTAGACTTCGACACCTCGGGGGCTACTGCACCTATCGAATGGACATACAATATAGTATACTATATACATGTAATAATGTCGCAAATAAAAATAAAATTCTGGGGACTAGTTACAAACTGAAACAAAACAAACATACAGTAACTGACCTATAGTATTAGTGCTGGTAGATATGGCACCGTCGTGCGAGGAGACCGCTGGCGCCGTGACCACATTGGCAGTGGATGTGAACACTTGTGCGGGCGCGTCGGACGCTTCCGCGGGTGCCACTTGCGCGCTCATCTGCTGGACTAGCGTCTGCGGGGCCACCTGGTGCTTGTCATCCTCGGTCTTGACGTGGGCGAGGAGGGCCGGCGGGGGCTGCATGGGCAGCACGGAGCCCTGCACCGGGCCGGCGATCAGACCCACGGGACCCTGCGTCTGGAGGGTCAGCTGCGGCGAGCTGTTTATGTTACCCGATACCTGGACAAAATATATTCACCTTTTAAATACCTACAACATACACAATTATGGTCCTTTACACACTGAAAATCAAAACACCTACAATACAAAGAGAAATAACGTCCTAGAAAATAAATAAATACTAAATAATCATACACTACACAACCAACATTTAAAACAAACTGCAATTATACTTTCAATACACAATTTAAATACAATTAAATACTAAAGTTACCTTGTTACCTGTTAGACACAAACTAAACTAACCTACCCAGCTAATAACATGCAAACTACAATAAAATGATGTCGGTACGAAAGAAAGGAATCTCAGAATATCGGATAACAGCGAGTCGCATAAATTGACACCTATAGCAAAATGGTACGACAGGTATAAAGTACTATCTGTATCATCTACACTAATATTATAAGGAGGAAACATTTGTTTGTAATGAATAGGCTCCGAAACTACTGAACCGATTTCAAAAATTCTTTCACTAATGAAAAGCTAATTTATCACCAACATAGGCTAGATTTTATCCCTGTATTCCCACTGGAACGGGAACTACGCGGGTGAAACCGCGGGGCGCTACTATTAAGTAGATATAGTTTCAAGTAAACAATTTTATTTGATTTGATATTAACGTATGCATGTAAGTACATTGTATGTTAGTCGATAAATAAAATGGGTTATTGATATAATCCCCAAGGAATGGACTTGTCCATAAAGTGCGCAATAGGGAGTTGGCTTGAATGCACTAATTTTGGAACTACTGGTCCGATTTGAAAAAAATCTTAGTTAATAAATTAGGGTATTATCAAATTAATTTTCTTTTAGTTCAAATGTTGAAGTAAATCAAACAAAAATAAAAATAATTTGAAAAAATTACAATATAATATGTTACTATTTAGTTGCTACCTGTACTAATATTTCAAGGATTTGATTACAGTGAACCTAAAACAAATACCTAACTAACGCTATGTTGTGTTAAATAATGTTTATGAAGCATGTTCCTTTTATCGCAGATATTACAATTTTCTAGAAAACAATAACACTTGTGCTTTTTTCTCAATATTGCAAATTATTTATCGTATTACGGTGAAACAATGAAACAGGTTTTATGGACATATAGTTGGTAAGATTACTGTGGGGTATCTTTTATCCCAAAAATCCCATGGGAAAAGCAGCAACGCGAGTATAAATGCGGAGTTGAGCTGGTGAATTATGAGACTACCGACTAAAAATGTTGTTAGCTAGTAATGAAAATCGAATATATAAAAATATATAAAAGATTCTATAATAAAAATGTTGACTCCAAGCCTAATAGATATTCTAGGACAAAGATTATGCTAGATGAATCTAATAAGAATACCAAAAGATATAATTCTATATATCAAATGCTTGCATAAATAAATAAACTATCATGCTAATGGAAATATAAAATAAATACTAAATACATAAGTAATATGTTGATTAATATAATGTAGCCTTCCTACGCTGGCAGAATATAATTATGATAAAATGAGGGAAGTACAATGAAATGCTAACATATTATCATAGTATATAAATGTTCTGTACATAAACACCCATATAGAAATGATATTTCATACAAGTAGACGAGGCATTACTTCATATTTTTTTTTACTTTAGGAAGAATAAGAGAGAAGTGTTTATTTAATAAACACTAGGGAACAAGAAACGTCTTTTACTTATTTGTAAAATCTCAGAATGTACTGGCCACTAAATGTAGGCTAGTAACCGATTTTAGAACTTTTATTCTTTATTCTGTAGCTGGAAGAGGATAAAATTTTAAAGTATTCGAAATTCAAAAAATTACAATGATATTCTAACAGATCTAGGACTAGAAAAAAGTTATCCTAATATTATGAAAGTAGCTGTCAAGCTTTTACGTCAAAACTACTGAACAGATTTAAATGAAATTTACTATAGAGATACTTATATTAAAGCTAAGAACATGGGATAATGCCCCACAAGATGAGTTTCACGCGGCTAGTAATTTCAATACGTAAAATCTGTAAGGGTGTGAGTGTACAAACATATACATAATGGTGGTTATATTGGTGGTGATGGTGGTGGGGTGTGGTGGTGGGATGATACGGGCTACCTCGTGGTGCAACAACGCCGGGGAGACCTGCACTAGCGGTGCAGAGAGCAACGAACCACCATCTATTGTAATCCCGGCCTGCGGCCAACACACACGGACATAAATAAATAATATACATAAACTATGTTCGCGTTAGTATACAATGTAGTCATAGGGTGTGTAAAGCGGAGGGGAGTCTTGTTATACATAGTACACTATGTTCGCATTAGTATCTGTCATTAGGTGTGTCGAAAGAATGGACGAAAATACCCGAGTATGTAAGTCAGATGCTTAGACTAACAGCCGCACTCAGAGACGATTAACGAATACTTAAACTAATGTGCTAAAATATACCTGTGCCAGTGATAGCGTCACTGTAATTGTATTTTGGTTGTCAGTGTATTAAAAATGTATCCAAATGACATTAAAGTCTAAAAGACAATAATAACTTTTGGCCGCCGGCACAGAAATATTGTGGCACATTAGTTTAAATATTCGTTAAACGACTCTGAATGAGGCTGTAAGTCGTATTTTCGTTAAATTTTAAACCTAGTTTAACAAAACCTGGTAAGCAAATGACACTTTGTCAGTGAAATCTGTCACTTTGACAGTATTCAAATTTTACTTAGATCAGATTTTAAAACCTGGTTTAGTGCTAAACCAGACTAAAAATGCAATGCAAATAAGGCAGTCCGAGTTAAGTTATCGCCATTTTACCTTCGCGTTCTGTCGATTTTGACACAAACAAGGTGACATCTAGATTATAGCAAGAGACAGCATGGCCAGGCAGAATCAAACCACCTAACTTAGATACTCAGGACTTTCGTCGATCGAAGACACCAATGATAAAATTGTTTCAGCTAAAAATAAACTATGACGATTGAGGACATATTTATGAGATATAGCTAAAATTGAGAAGACTTTATTTGAACAAATAAAGAGGAATTTTAATTCGTATTGGGAGTGAAGCGTTGTTGAAATTAAGATACCATAGGAATAATTAGTTCTTTAATTATTTAGTAAGTACTATAAATGTACTGTAATCAGAATGCTTTGTACTAAGTGGGATTTATTTGAGGAAATTAAAGATATAAGTGTATTCATTATCTCAGATTTTAAGATTTTAAATCACAGAAATGAGAATTAGAAATTACGTTAACTGCTATGTAAGACGAAAGTTATTTCTACGGGGTTAAGTTACGCGACATATACTAAAAATATGTGTAATATGTGTCTATATACAAATACTTGCATAAATACTGGTATATAGATTAAGTTAATTATATGTAATATGTATACGAGTATAATTTACTTCTAAGAACATGTACACAATAATATATGCATACGACAAACATACATTATGTTAGTACGTCTAGCCAATGGTATTAAAGGGCGCTAAGAAAAGTTAAACTAACCCACACATACAAACCGCAGTGTAGAGATATGTATGTATTACGGACGACTATGAAAGTTATAAAGACAAGTAAAATAAAGACTTATTTTTAAATTCGTTTGTTTGAACGCGCAAATCTCCGGAACTATTGGTCTAATTCAAAATAACTAGCCATTTATTAAGGCTACAAGTATAGGCTATAAAATATATCAGGCTGAAACATTGTAGCCTATTTATCGAGGAAGACTATAGGCTATATCGATACGCTAAGACCAATAGTATCAGAGCTAATGCTGGGCACAGCTAGTGTGTAAGATAAAATAGTGCTTATTGCTAAGTACTTACAGCTTGCATTTGCGCGGTGTGGTTCATGCCAGCTTGTTGCTGTACCGCCATGCCTACTGATGTTTGCACTAGACCACTGCCCACTAGAGTCTAGAATAAAATAATCATGTTTTAGTATAGTTTTAATCTATATTATTATTATATTTAAAACTCTTCCGTTACTGAGTGATTACTGACTGACAGACAACGCACAGCCAAAACTACTGGTCGTAGAGAGCTGTAATTTGGCACGTGTGTTTGTTGGGGGGAGTAGGCTACCACTAAGAGATTTTTGGAAATTCACCCCGTAGGGGGAGAAAAGGGGGGAAATTCCTAAATTCTGCGGGAAGTCATTATTCCACGTAGACGAAGTCGCGGGCAAAAGCTAGTACTTATTAAAATACAGGACTTGACGGAAAAAATATCCCTGACCGGGATAAAACAAAAAAATGAAATTCAGTAGTTTAGCAATGAAAAGGTCTATTTATATCTAAGACTAGCAGCGCCTCGCAGTTTCACCCGCGTAGTTCCCATTCTCGTAAGAATGCGAGGATAAAATTATGCTAGAAAACTTCCTCTTCAATCGCTTCATCTACTAAAAAACCGCATCACAATCCGTTGCGTATTTTTAAAGATCTAAGCGTACATAGGGACAGACAACGGGAAGCGACTTTGTGTTATACTAAGTGATTTGAATAAAGATAAATTACCTGTTGTTGTTGCGGTAGAGCTTGCACTTGCGCGAGAGACGCATTCTGTGACGCCTGTGCAGCGCTCAATTGTCCAACCAATGTGCCTTGTTGGGTCATACCGCTTAGCTGAAATAGACAAAAAATATAAGAATTGCGTAGTAAAAAGGAGTTTAAATTAGGTAATAATTAGGTGTATTTTATTTAAGTAATAGGTATTGGGTGTTATTTTATAGTGGGAATTCTACCCGTGAAAATGGCTGGGGTATCCTAGGAATGCCCCGTCCCAGGGGATCATGGGTTGAATCCCCCGCAAAATCCTACTAACGAATTCTACTAAAAAATTTAACGCAGAAGTCACTAGCAGCCCTACATAACCTGGAATTCTCCCTTATATCCCATAGGATACCCAGTTTTATACATGTTCCAAACGGGAAAAGATACTAAGTAGGTAGGTTATTCATATATGACAAATATTTTCGTAGGGGATAACATAACAATCATTCACTACATCATCTCATTATAACTGACCCCCTAACTAAGCTCGAAGCTTGTATCTAGGGTATCAGAAACTACACACACACTCATTCACACACACACCCAGACAGAGACAAACATTTGTGGTTCACACATATATTCACCCCGCACGGGAATCGAACCCGCAACCTTATGGATGGCAGTACGACATGGTGACCACTCTGCCATCGAGGTCGTGGAATCAAACCAAAACCCTAACCAGATTTGGAACAAATTCCGAGGCCCTAACCAAATATATGTTTTAGGTACTTACTGGATGTATCTGTTGCACCATAGATATGGTCTGCGGCATCCCACTCATCGGTATGGTCTGTCCCACTGACGCCACGGGAAGACCTCCCTGTTGCATTCCCAGGGACATACCTGAAAATTTAAATAATAAGTTTATTAGAAATATAGCCTATATTATTTCCTGAAAAGTAATTTGTCTAATAGGGATTTTTTCGATCGGTCTGTCAGTTTTATAGCCTATTCAAACCAAACAAAAATTTTTTGTCTTGACCGGGAATCGAACCCGTAACCTTCAGCATAGCAGGCAGGGTCACTACCAACTACACTCAGCCGCCGAATAGTCTAGAATACTAAAACATCGTATAGGGTAGTACAATAACGTACCTTGTTGTTGATAATGTTGAACCATTTGCTGAGTTTGTTGTTGCAGCTGTAATTGCTGTTGCTGTTGCTGTTGCTGTTGTTGTTGTTGTTGTTGTTGTTGTTGTTGCTGCTGCTGCTGCTGTAAAAAACATCAGTTTATGAAATATTTATGATGTGTTGCTGAAATAACGTGATTTTAAATAGAAATTATAGCTCAACAGTCAGTATAATGGGATGAATGATACTACAAAACCGTAAGTGGACGTACACATTATACAAACTTAACCTTAACACTTTAATAATTCTACAATAATCATTTGAAGCACAAACTTATGATCCGGTCGGGAATCGAACCCAAGACTACTTGAGCCCAATGTGGCGTCGAACACCACTACGGGGTATTTATAGTTAGCCAAAAACATTAAATAAAAAAGTAACAATTAAAAAAAATTGGAAAAAATATCAAAGTACTTCATACCTGTAATGCTTGTTGCTGTAGTAGAGCTTGCTGCTGTATAGCCTTGTTCAACGGCTGCTTGTCCTGCACGCTCGTGATCTGCGTCATCTGTCCCGCGGAGTTCATCACCAGTAACTGTTGTTTCGACTGCTGCAACTGGTGCTGCATCTTGTTGGTCTGGTTGGCCGCGTCCTGCTTGGCCGTGGGCGCCGGGGACCTCACCCCCGGCTTGCCCCGGTGCTTCGCCTGGTTCTGCGCCTGGCTAGTGTTGGTCTGCGTGGACACTGACGACGCCGGTCTGATGCCACTCGATGGCAATATCGTGGAGAGAGGCCGCTGGGGCTTCACCATGTTCTCGTTGGGCGCACGCCCCTTCACCGAGGTGCCGGTGGCGCATGATGCGTTCGCGTTAGTGTGCTGCACGTTGTTCTGCGGCGAGTGCTGTATGAACATGGACGGCGGCGCGTCAGGCTGCGTGCCCCTTATGAATATAGGATTCGGTGCCAGCAGCCCTCCGGCGGGCAGCGTCCCGGCTTGGAGACCTCCCGCCCACACCTGGGGCAGAGCTCCCGATATCTGCCACGGCGCGAACTGCATCGTTTGCCCGCCAGCCTAGCGAACAAAAAACACATTTACAACCATCTATTGGAACACTTTAATTAACGGTCACAATACAACAATGACACGCAACAAATGAAAAATGACATGCAAAATGTGCAATTTAATGGCTTATAGACAAGATTGAGAAGTACTCATATCATACACATTTCTATGATTTATAATTCGCTTAAGTGCCTGCATTGCGTATTTTATTTAAGGGAAATTTTTTGTACCCTCGTGTGCCTTTGGCAACGGCCAAGTCACACAACATACAACAACTATAATAATAAAGAAATCGCAGTAAGGAACTAGCTAGAAAAACTTAGACTTGGCACGAATTTGTCTATAGTGCATTCATTTTGCGGTGAGACAAAATGTAAACAAACCATGAAAAAGGTTATTTTGTATGTCATGTTTTATCAATAATACATAGAGTACTCCCTACTGACTACTTGATATTTAATTAATCTTTGAAATATAGAATATATAACATACTAGCATTAGCCCTCAACTTCGTTCGCGTGTAATAATTATTTTAACACGCGACTTCATTTATGTAGAAGGTGAAAAAATAGTTATTCTGTGCCGCCGTGCACTAGCCGGGTCGCCTTGTCATAGTAACTATTTAGTAATCTGTGGCCTTGATCATAATTTTGCTGTAATGTTATTTTAAAACTAAGATATCTTCTAAGATACTTATTGAAATCAAATCATGTAAAAGGCAAATGTCTTTTAGATTAAATACTTTTGAAATGTAAGCGCAAAAAATGTGATTTTTACGACATCACATTAGAAGCTCCTAGATTTATCGGTGTTTCTCTACAATATCATGCATTTATTATACATATAAACTTTCCTCTGGTATCACTCTATTAAAAAAACCGCTACAAAATCCGTTGCGTAGTTTTAAAGATTTAAGCATACATAGGGACGGACAGACAGCGACAGCGACTTTGTTTTATAAGTACTATTTAGTAACCATAGATGAAAGATTGGTTAGATACCGCGATACCTGATGAGATACATATATTATTAATAGTTACTCGCATGTTCACACTGCCAGCGAGTAACTATTATGATCACGGAAGAACAGTTCAGTTCATCCGTGATCATGGCGCTTGCAACAGCGTAGAAATATTGGAAACTCGAAGTCACTACTTTTGAGCAATTGGTAGGGAATAAGACACCTTGGCCATAAAATACCTGGAAATTTAATGAAATACCGATAATGCGTCTCGGAGATTTTTTGTCGAAGCATATACAACAGCCCGAATCAAATGATTGACATACGTTACGCGCGTTTTTTAAAATATGCAAAATTAAATGTATTTTTTTATAATCTAACTGAGATATTTTCTTAATTTTTTTGCGGAAGAACATTCTACAGAGTCTTAGAAAACTACAAAAGAAAAAGCCAAATCGGTCTAGCCGTTCGCAAGTTATGACGTGATAACGGCAAACGGGTTTCATTTTTATATATATAGACTAGCGGCGCCCTACGGTTTCACCCGCGTAGTTCTCGTTCCCGTAAGAATATGGGGATAAAATATGCTAAAGACCTTCCCACTGAATCACTCTATCTATTAAAATAAACCGCATCAAAATCCGTTGCGTAGTTATAAAGATCTAAGCATACATAGGGACATCAGGACTTAGGGACATAGAAAGCTACTTTGTTGTATACTGTTTTTGATGATTACACGAAATTTGTTTCTTGAATTATTTTTACACAGTTTCACCACGCAAACTGACATTTTACTACGTATTATGTTCAAAATTTAATAAAACATTAGGAACATACGCCTCACAGACAGCTTGCAGTGTGACTGGCTTGGATACGCCGGGTATGTACATGTAGTATTTGTTGCCGCATTTGACTACGTCGGCGATACCTACCAAACACACCGAAACCAATTCATCATCTAAGGTAGTAATAGTAATCACAATGATAATTGACATTACTAAAACCTAAAAATGCTGTGAATCTCAAACTATGGATACATTTTAATACTACTAAATGAAGGTGAACAGTCATTTTAAGTAATGAAAGTAAAATTAATAGTTTTCGTATTTAGCCGGATTGTACCCGTCATTTTTACTCTTGATCAACTTGTTGACGTGAGTGTTTTCTTCCCGATTATATAGTAAAGTATATTGTAAATTTTTGATAATTCTTTGTTTAAAGTAATTATTGTATTATATTTTATATTCAGTTATCGTTAAATTTCTGTTATCTGAACGTTGATTTTGATGAAAATAAGTGAACCTGGTTCAAACAGCGCTTGCACTTTTACTTCGCCGAAGATCCAAACATACACCAAGGTGTTATTAATATACTTATTTAAATATGTAGAAGAGACTTGGCCAAAGATTCGTATCCCTACAAAAATTCTATTGTATAGAACGACTTCACGAGCCTCCGTTTACCGATTTCTAAAAGAATAAAAGGAAAATCCATGTTGGAGCTCTTCTTCTGAGGATCACCAATAAATAGTTGTTTATTTATTTTGTAGTAAAACAATTCAGGTGCTAACATGAATTGTTTTTACTTGTACTCAACTCATCCTGTTTATTACCTTTTTATTGATTTTTACACTAAACTAAATTAATAGACGACTTATCAAAGATGCCTACTATGTCTTATTTTACTTTCATATTTATAACTCTAAAAAAACTATATATTTTTCGCCTAAATGAGCTAAAAGTTTGACAACCAGTATTTCTTTGTTTACATTTTGTCTCACCGCCAAATGAACAGACTATAGATTTCAATACTTTTTAAGAGATAAACAAGCAGCTCCATCGAGACTTGGCTAGTTTTTTAAAGAATGTTTTGGTGGGATTTTAATTCTTTTTGTAGAAACGTGGGCATATTGATTTACTTTATTAGATTTTTCCTATTTGACACATTTTTTTTTCTTTTTAGTAGTTTTTCGCCAAGCGGTTTCGGTGCGGTGTAGTTCCCGTGGGAATTTCAGGATAACAAGTTAAATGAGTTCAGCCGATGTTAAGTTATAAATAAATTCGCATACAAGGGAAAATCATCAGTGCAATATTGTGAAATCTCATGTCCTTCATAAAATTGATAATCAGGACCCTATGGTAATACGCAAACAGTAAAATCGATCCAATAAATTTTGAACACATGGTTTTTAAAAAAGAGATAAATTCTAGAAAGATTTAGGTTTATACTTGAACACTAAATACATAACATGTAAGGTTAAAAACAATAATTCTTAACAAAATCGCAAACTGAGACACGATGTCATTAAGCACATGCGGTTGGACACGCCGCAAAATAGCCATTTTGCATTCGCGATAGGGCAAAACAAAATGGCGGACAACGCAAAGCACGCGGTGTGGTAAAAAGACCTAACTTTTTGGCCGCGTGGTCGCCACGTGGCCGTCTAGTAATACTAACATCGAGATTCCTACATGAAAATATGCTACGTTTTCACCCGGGTTGTGCTAGGGACGCGTAGTACGTGTTTTTAAGGACAATTGAATAGCTTTTACCATTTTCCACAGAGGTTAGATAAAAGAGATCTTATTGGTCCTTAAAAACACCTCATTACGCATCCTGTCATTCCTGGTGGAAACGTAGCCTAACGGTGGAATGAAAATGGATGAGAGGTGATCGTTAATGATATGGTGCAATGTAAATGGGATGCAAGTGCGATTTCAGGTGGAAACGTGTAGTGTAGGTATATGTGAGTGTGCCAAAGAACTTACTTGCAAAGGGCTGATGATTTGCGCCTGTGTGGGCTGCTGGGTCCCAAGCACGGGCTGGGAGACTTGCACGCATTGTGCTTGCACTGGCATCGTCTGGTTGCTTCCGCCGCTGGCATTTCCGACTTTGCCACTGGTTACTTTTCCGCCACACTGGAAAAAAACAAATAGATTAGCGCGTTTTAAGATACCGAAGAGAAGCGTCCTGCCTAAATTTGTTTTAGCTCAGATTTTGCTGAAAAACTTATTATTTGACACGTGGTTACTATATCCTGTGGAATTTTGGGATAAAAAGTATCCTAGTTTCACCTAAATCGTTAAATTTAATACATATTAACTATTCATTCCCAGATGCTGTGACTACGTGTTAATCCAGGCACCAAAGACACGTTTTTTCGAAATCGCTAATTTTCTTTCATTTTCCGGGATACACGTTGCTAAATATATCATTAATATTGAAATAAAGTAGGAAAACAACATACCAAAAAATCAACATACCAAAAAATCAACCTAATCGCAAAATAATACCGAAATCCATTTTAATCCGCCCAGAATTACAAGAATTTTAACAAAATTACTATTATAACATCACATTATAAAGTAATTGATCCATTGGAAGCTATATTTTCTAGAAAAATTGAAAAATATCAATTTGAAAAAACACGCGGTAACAAAATTAAAAAATGGCGGTCGGTCAACATGGCCGAACACAACACACATGAAATATTAAACAATCAAAATGGAAAAGTATAGAAAACATAAATTAAACAAAATAGAAATAAATTAAAATAAGTAAAAAATAAATTACTTACATGACTTAGGAGTCACAAATTGACTCGAGGCGAGGAGATGAAAAAAGAGGCCGTTACAGACAAATGTTCCCATTTTATACATTCACGCGCGCAGGATAGACAACATGAAGAAAAAAGTTAAGAAGGGGTATGCGAACTTCAGTACGGTAGGGATGGGACTATGTTTAATTAAAATCAACTAAAACCTTAAAATATCTTGAATGATTAAATAAATCGTTATGAAAAGAACTGTAAAAATATTGTTTTTAAAACTAGTAAAACAAGTTTCATTTTTTGAGCTTTACTTAGTAAAACTAAAATGAGTTTTTTAATTTGTAGGAGCCCACTTTGCTATTTAGGATCATTTATTTCATCTCATCATTTTATTTACTTTATATTAAAATAAGGAACTAGAAATGCAGATATGAACTTGTTCGCCTTTTTCAATTAAGTATTTAAGTCATCATCATCATCATCATTGGCCTATACATCTACATAAGATGATTTAGGTGGCGTCAGGTGATTGAACAATTCGTGATAGAACATTTCTGTTCATTAAGAAGTATTTAAGTACTTATTTGGAAAAAAATAATGTTATTGATAAACTATAATATTGAGTATAGATGAAATTAAAATAAATAAGCAAATCGACTAAATTCAGAAAAATAATCGATTGAAATCTACAATTAATCGATATGAATATTTTATTATGGCAACACTGTCTTTGCTTTGTATTTTCCAACTACCCACATACATAAAAACTTAAAAAGTTAATATATTTTAAAATACCCCCATCGAAATAATATTCAAATATTTTTGAAAATAATACTTATTTTCATTTTATTTGGTAGTTTAATTAATAATATTATTGAATCGGATTATGATTTAAGCTCAGTACTAAGTGTGTTTCATGTCCTACTGGCGAATTGTGACGTGATATACAAGTTACTTTTTATTCCAAGTGCTACTGGATCGATATGGATAACATTTTCTTATATACAAATGTTCTATATCCTTACAAATATAATAAAGCTGAAGAGTTTGTTTGCTAGAACGTGCTGAGCTCAAGAACTGGACCACGCGCTAATTACAGGAACACAGGACCGATTTAAAAAAAACATCTATGATCATGGAAAATCTTAGGAAGGCTATAGAATACGCTAAGCCTAACAGGAGTAAAGCTAACTTGGGCTAAACCGCGGGGCGCAGTAAGTTGGCTCATATTTTTTTCCGGAATTCCCACGTGGTCGACTAAAATTTTTTGGATGAAAGCTAGGTACCACTTTGGACATGTGTATAGAAATGTCAAAGAAACTTTCTGGAACACATATATATTGTATGTTTTGTGAATATTATAAATATAATGTGAGTAAAAATGTATGTTTGTACGACACATAACCAATAATAACCATGTGCTTTTGTGCATCATTTTTTTTTTCAAAACACAATTACAACCTAAACCTTAGGGCATCATATTATATACTGTTTTGTTAACATCTTTTAATATTATAAATGTGAGTTAACATGGATGGATACACACGTGCCACACATACACATACCATGTGCTTTTGTGTAAGTATCATATTTTTTTTCAAAAACACAGATAATATACCCTAATAACCTAGGGTATCGAACCCTACACCTATACAACTTTAGATTCTACTATTTAGGTCGTTAAATTTCGATGTACATAACAGAATCAGTCATTCTATTATAACCTATATTTTTATCATCCCAACTAATATTATAAACGCGAAAGTAACTCTCTCCTTTTCACGGCCAAACTACTGAACCGATTGACTTGAAATTTGGTACAGGGGTAGCTTATGGTCCGGGAAAGAACATAGGATACGTTTTATCCCGAAATTCCCACGGGAACGGGAACTACGCGGGTGAAACCGCGGGGCGCTGCTAGTTCTATATATTTTGCTTTGAATTTATTGTCAATGTTGTGCACATTTGTAATTGGTAATCATATAAGAACAAAACCTATAATTATAATGTCTTGTTCTGGCTTATTTAATTTTGTATAAGTTATTTCTATTCCTTTCACGGGACTATTAAGGAGTCCCGGTCTTTTGGAAGGCTAGTATGAGGCCAAAGCCAACACACGGAAGCCCTTTGACATAATCTTGTGTAAAGGATGCACAATGCGGCGACTATCCCTGTATATAAGTTATTTTATTATTATATTTAAGTAGTTAAGTTTAAATAATGTTAAACTAACCTAACCCAACATATTTGTACGCCACCCTGGCATAACATGTTGAACCTATTTTTAAGTAATTAACACCTAATAACACATGTTAAAACAAATTTATCTATATCTGTTAATGTACCTTTCTTAAATAAATAAACTTAAGCATAATCTATCTCCATTGTACTTCCATTACTGAAAATAATTATATTATTTAACTATAATTGTAATAACTTATATATCATTCGTTTGTTCCAAAGATCCAAAGACTTCATAGAAAGTTAATATGTATTATCATATGTATGTAAATAATAAGTTATTGAAGTATAACATACTAGTAGCCCCCGCGATTTCACCCGCGTAGTTCCCGTTCCCGTGGGATTACGGGGATAAAATATAGCCTATGTCACGCACTGATAAATTAGCTTTCCATTAGTGAAATAATTTTTGAAATCGGTCCAGTAGTTTCGGAGCCTATTCATTACAAACAAACAAACAAATCTTTCCTCTTTATAATATTAGTATAGAAAACAATTGAGATGACATTAATTTAATAAATAATAAGTAAAGGATGATGCCAATTTTGGTACCTATGTAATTCCTACCTATCGTTGCAAAATTTATATAATGTTTGATACTACCTCTGATCAGACTAAGATTTGGACCTTGACTCCATAGTAACTTTTGTTCTGATCAACTATAGCTATCCAAAGATATAGTACACATAGCTATTGGACTGGGTACCAGAGTCCATACATTTTCTGGCATCATCCTTTAACGTAACATAATCATTCACTACATCATCTCCTTATAGTAACTGACCCCTAACTAAGTTCGAAACTAATTTATTGTTCTAGGACCTTGTTGTACACTAGAATTATAATTATATTTACTAATAAAGATGTTTTAAAAATGAAAATCAATCATCTTATTATTTTATAGCAATTGACCCCTAATTTAACTAATTTTGATTTTTTGTACCTATTAATAGGATATAAGAAACTAACGCACACATATTCATACACACACCCACACCGAGATAAACTTGGTGGATCATACAAATGTTGACCTCACTTGGGAATCGAACCCGCAAACATTGGCAGTCTGGCATGTTGACTTGTGCCGTTTTTTGGGTTGTCCAAATCTTTACTTAGTAAACAATGGAGGAGCTACCAATGTCTGTTCGCTTAGGTCTTTAAAACTACTAAACGGATTGTACTCAGCTGCAGATAGAATAATTAGAGGTTTATATGTAGTATGTACCCACGGAATCGGGATTTAAAACCAGTGAAACCGCGGCTCAATGCTAGTCAAATACATATACACAAATAAATATGTACAAGTTTACAATAGGCGGAGTGATGCAAGAGTGTGTGCATATGTTTATTACTCTTTCACCCAAAAACTACTGAACCGATGAATATTGACATAGGTGTTCATTGTAACTAGGAATAATATACTCTTTTTATCCCAAAATTCCCACGGGATAAGGATTTACGCGGGTAAAACCGCGGGGCACACCTAGTGTAGTATATTCCCACGGGATTGGTAATTAACACCAGTGAAACCCAGCAAAGATAATGCCTTAAACGTACTACGGTGGTGTCGCAGCTCTTTGGTAGTATAACGTGTACTTATTAAAAAATACCTTTTGCACCACCAGCGGTGCGAGCCGGTGGTGTCGAGGGCCCAAAAGGAGATGTATGTTACCTCATGAAGATGCAAATGCTCATGAAGTCTTCTGTTGATGTCCGATTCCAGCACTGGCTAGTCTAACACAAATATATAGAACTAAGATCTCACCTTATGCAGATCAGATTGCTTCTGCTGCTGGCCGATGCCGGAGACAGTGGGCTGCGAGTGAGCTGGCAGTATGCTCGGCTGCGAGTTGATCACACTCAGTGGACTGAACACGAACGTCTGGTTCTGAGTGGTCGGTATGGCCGGGATCGTCGTGTACCCGGGGAACGGCGCTGTGGGGGACAACATGATGTTAGCTATGGGAATATACGGTTTGGGTAAGTATACGTTACATGGATTTTGGTATACAATACTACTGAACCGATTGAAATTTTTGGCACCGAGACAGACTAGAGATTGGAAAGACAGACTACAATTTGTCCCAAATGTTCCACAACACGAAGTGGAAGTGGTTAAACTAAATATGTATCCCAATTATAAATGGGATTAAAGTTCGAAAGAAAAAGTGAGTTTCCCCTAAACTTAGTGTTAACAACGATGATAATTAAAACTATACTGTTATTACATGATGTGCCAATGATACAACAAAAATAATTATACTTGTAAAATCGGAAAGGTAATCCTATATGTACACTTAGTACCAAAATCCATATAACGTATAAGTTGTAACCACTTCACTTTACGACTATACCTACACAATAAATTGTTACAATATTATGCTGTCTACACACTCTTCCGCCGGCTCCACACTTTGGCCCCAATATTGGCCCCAACGCTACTCGTCCAACGTGTGGATCTAGAAAATGGCATTGGTCCCAACGTTGGGGCGAGCGCTTCCATGCCCTTTTTCTAGATCCACACGTTGGACGAGTAGCGTTGGGGCCAATATTGGGGACAAAGTGTGGAGGCAGACTATCAAATATGTCGCATTTCATTATTATTTTCACAATTCAAGGTAAGTACTTAGAATAAAGTAAAAGTTTATTTTAGTTACAAAGTTGAGTATCAGTGAGATCCCACTACAGGGCAATGGTCTCGCCCTCACTAATGATATTAGTACAGTGAGGATGAAAAATGTAATCACAATTTTCATAGTACGATCAGAGCATATGTAAACAGCATAATTTTGTTTAATTTTAATTATAAAACCATAACAATAGACAATTGATGAAACTATTCATAAAAACCGAAAACTGTTTTGCAAAATGCAAATATACAAACGCGTTCGAAGCGCATTTACAAAAAGCTCCGCAACCGATATTAGTTTAACTTATAAAAAGCTCTTAAATATAAGAAATTGAAAAAAGCTACTAATAATAGCCGCGGCAATATATTATACCGCCCTCGTTACGATTCATTAATTACATCTAGAAGTAACGATATTTTGCGTCGCTTGATGCAACGATAATATTCGATTTTATTGCACTGATATTGCAATAATAAATTGTCCAATATCGTGTAAAATAACTCGATAAAAATAAGCTTGTAAATATTATTATAAGTAAATAAAATAAGCCACATACTCCATCTATCACATTAGACTCTAAAACAGCACATGACAATATATTTTTGAAAAAATTTACAAACCACGAGACTCGAAATAAAATGTACAAACAAAAAATGAATAATTTTGAAAATATATTTGATTGTTAACCTTGTTCCTGATATGCAGTGAGACCTGTAAAATTTACTGTAAAACTAAATAGCTTGAAAGTTCTTTGGTGAAAATGTCAACGCGAAAATGAATGACTCCGTACTACCAAATTGATAACAGGGAACTATCGCTTGGTGGTGAATTGTTAGGGAGTTATATTAAATACGTAGCATATTAAAATAATTACATAATGGATCTTTACTATATACCAATATATTTTCACGTAATCAACTCTACCTATACTTATATCAAAAAAATTACAACCAATGCATACGTACCGTGCTGTCAATATTCTATTATTCCTTTAAAATGCCTTTGGTATCGAGTTTGGCTTTTTTTATTTAATATGTTATTAAAATACTTAATCACCGCCCTTAAAACTTTATTGTGAATATGAAATTAGTGTGACTATATTGTATTAATAAATGGTTGCCAGAATGCGGTGAGGAACATTCTATAGAATTCATTTAAAAGAACAGCACATTTAAAAGAATGAAGCATTTCTAAAGATTGAGAAGAAAAGACGTATTTCTTCTTTATGTAATTGTTAGTATTCTTTGAAAAGTTATTTAAAATGGAAGAAGAATTACGTCAAAAAGTATGGAAAGAGATTAACATTACTATTACCTATTAGTTACATTATAACATTGAATGTATGATGATAAGCCACAGTTGATTAGCGCACAACATGCAATACAACGCGAATATTCGCGAGTTTGAACGAACATACTTCGTCGGACTGTGATCCGGTGACGAATCCAGATATCGTTCTTTCCCATTTTATTAAAAATTATTCAAAACCGCGATAAGTTTAGATCAATTCTATGCACACTTCTGTTGCGATTGAATGTCCAAAACGTACTGCACGACGCATAGTTTTCGTCCACAATCTGGGGACTCATCAATTCGCGAATACATTAAATGTATGTGCGTCGTATTGCGAATTATTCGTATGCGGTGTAACGTATGCGTTATTCATAAAACTTTATACTCGGCCGTTCCCAATATTGGATCTATCTATCATCTTGCTTATCAACAGATACAAAACTCTGTATATGGTGGACACAATCATAGGACAAGACTACCTACCATTGATATAGTTATTGGAACGGTGAAATGTAGATATTCCGAGTTTTGTCACCATAGACAAGCAAGATCATAGACTGGTTGAATATTGGGAACGGCTGTAAGTGAGCAATCCTGTAATTTGAGCAAGACCTCTAATTTGAGTCCTTTGTGCGCGTTACGTTTTCCACAAAAGTTCATAAAAGTATAATACTTTTCTCCGTGAATGTTACCTAGTTTTTGTGTATAAGTTATTAAATTATCTTAAATCTATAGTATTAACTCACCGGCTTGCCCCTGTATCACTTGCTTCCCCTGCGCGGTCAACATGTGCGGTGCCAGTTGGTTACCTTGGAAGGGCTTCCCTGCAGCGATCACCTGCCACAGACGACGCATATTGCAACACAACACCACACTACACTTTTACGGTGAAATAATTACTGTCATTGTGCCAAATCTGACTACAACATATGGCGTGTCGTTTCGAAATTGACTTCAATTCATTTATTTGGTGCATTCCCGTTGTCCCCACCAGTGGGGACAATAGGAGTTCAATAAAATTATTCTCAAAAGAAAAAATTAGTACCAAATTCCTTCAAAATTGAATTATTTTGGAATGATATTATAGTGACATTAGTGACTATCATCTTATAGCAACTGATCTTTAATTAAGGTCATTGCCCATTTTAGGTATAAGAAACTACACAGACACATATCCAAACAAACTACATACACTTACAACATACATTTTATTATAGTGATGTGCCAACATTATACAACATTGTCACAGTAAGTGTGTTGTATCAAAATGTGTTTAGCATCACAATTTATTACCGTTAGATAGGGACTAGGGCGTATACTGTAACCTGTTAAATAATTCATACGGTATCTCGACACTTCTCAACTACTGACCCAAATGGGTCACACAATCTAAATAGATTGTGTCTAATACATTTAATTTAATTATCTTTATCTATACTTATTAGTTTTAATTAATATTTGAACCATATTATCTTAAAGTTCAAATACTTGACCTTATAAATAAAAATGATGTTTATTTGTACACATAATTACTTTTTATTGAACTTTTGCCGCTAGGGTTTGGGTTCTGCGGGAAGTCTCGTAAATTCCTGGAACTTTTTGTAAGTTTTGTTGTTTCCCCGAGACTTTCGGGTCGAGACTCAATACAAGACACAATTGACGAAATTGTATTGTAAAATTATCTTTCCAATTCATTGAAAGAGCATAGCAACGTCTTAGTTAAATTAATAAATATTGTAACCATGTATTGGTAACTCACCTTTACAGTCAAGCCGATTGGCTCTTCTAAATATAGGTTAAATTAACATCTAATACTGTGTATATGTACATAAGGTCTTATTAAACATCATTTATGATGTATACCAATAAATTTTTATTTAATTTTTTTGTTTTATTTAAAACCAGTACATGTAGATTTACGGTGAAGGAAAACATCGTGAGGAAACCTGCACAGCACACACCTACGAATAAATTCAAAGGTTGTGTGTGAAGTCGACCAACCCGCACTTGGCCAGCGTGGTTGACTAAGGCCTAATCACCCTGATTCAGGGTAGGCTCGAGCCCCTCGGTGGGAACATTTATATGAGCTGATAATGATGATGATGTTATGTAGACTGACCTGTATCTGCTGCGAGTTGATACCGGGATGTAACGCGATGTTGCCGGGCATCAACAGAGGTCCTTGCGCGTTGTACAACTGCTGCAAATACGCATTGTTCTGCAACGGCTGCTGTATCACTTGAACGCGACTGTGGCCCCATTCCGCACTGTATAATGAACATTTTAAGTTAAAAGGTGGAAAAGCGAGATGTGTTGAACAATATCTGTATATCAAGCAAGTAGCTGTGCGCGTTTTCACTTGCATAAAGGTACAATTCCAAGACGGGCTGCAGGCCGCAAACTGCAAGCGACAACACTAGTTTCTAGAACGTCTATGAAATTAATTCCGGCCGCGGCTACACTGCTGCCTGCAGTCGCGACGCGCTCTTTCATAGATGTTGATAGAAAAGTATTGTCGCTTGCAGTTTGCGGTCTGCGGCCCGTCTTGGAATAGTACCTGAATTCTCGTATTAGGAATCCCATAGGAGTTTTGGGATAAAAAGCATTATCAATACTGGTTACAAAGAAAATATAATCCTTTGAACTAAATCTGTTCAGCAGTTATTAAAACAACATATTTTTTTTAAATCAGCTTGATAAATAACAATCGAACCAGTTTGTTTAAAAAAATCACACTCTGTATCATTCCATTTCTATCTAATACTGCCGCTAATAGGAACAATGTTCTGGGTGGTAATAAGATAATGTCATACTTAGGGAAGATGCTCATTGCTCATTATGAACACAACTCTAACAATAGCTTCGCAACATCAATACGTAAGTCACAAGAACTAAGATTATCCTATATCCATTCACTGGCTTCAAGGCTGGAAGGCTTAGAAGCCTAAAGCCCAATATAATCAACCATTTCCCTACGGATAAGCTTCCAAAACCGCTAGTTAATCTCTTATGTTTCCCTTGCGAATATATTTGCGTAAAGAAGTCTATCCGAGTTTAAACAGACTTAGGGCCTATTTCAAGACCTTCAAGTAACGTTACTCACCAAGTAAAGTTAGTTTTGTCTCTTTTTTACTTTATATTTATATCAAATGACAAAGACAAAACATGTGTGTAGTTACTCGGAAAGTTACTTAAAGATTGTGAAATAGGCCCTAAGTATAAATGAATAATCAAACTAACTTTGTAATGTAAGTAAAACTTTGGAAAACTAACATGTAAGTTAGTTCGAGTAAAAACGTTTTTAATTAAACTGATGGACAGTCTATGTTACTTAATTAGTCTAGAAACACAAGCAAAAACTCTGAATGAAAGCAACGAGTAGCTAAAGTTTACGTAAAACGTACCAGTTTAATGAAGTCAATAGAAAGAAATATACTAATAAGATTAATGTAAACTTTAGTGTTATTAAGTAGAAACTTAAATAAGACTTCTTACTAAAGTTTGCGTAAAAACTTACTACAATTAAAGGCGTATTTCACCATCTTCAAGTAACGTTCCGAGTAAGTACTTACATGTTTTGTCTTTGTCACTTGATATAAAGTAAGAAAGAGGCAATACTAAATTTACTTGGTGAGTAATTTTACTTAAAGGTCGTGTAATAATCCCTAAGTATACAGAAATAAATATAGTAATATGAGAATGCACACCGATGTAAACCCACAAATTGGATAGTGCAAAATCGATGTACCATTACACAGATAAAGGTCATCGCACCCTACCGCACGCACACTTGCAAGTTGCAACCCCACGGAAACCCTACATTCCGTGAAAACATAGAGATACCTACGAGTATCTATATGTTTTCATCTATCGATCTGCTGTTGCGAGGGGCGATTTATACTTTTAACCAATTCGATATTGCCGTCTGATGATAATGGAGAGAAAAGAAAAATAAAGGATTAATTCTGCTAATGGATTCCTTTTTTGGGAAGGGTTTTAATGTGAATAAAAACTTGTTTAAAAACCGTTTTTTGCTAGACTAGGTAGAGATTGTAATGTTGTTTTACTTGAGTGGTAATTACTTAAGAGGTGATGATTGCAAACTGATGTTCATATAACACTCTCAATAAATAAATAGATATCATAACCTAATGGAAATTGCAAGAAATAAGAAATTCTGCACATACGACGCTAGAAAAAATACTAGTGATATGGAATTCTGCACATCTCTACAAAAACATCTTAGTAAGAAAAAAAACCTAGAAATATAAAGTTTTGTTTATTTAAAAGTCTTACAATATACAAAGTTCCTCCGAGATTTGAAAATGGAAATAGAGAGATGTAACAAAAGTGCTTTTTGAAAAATACATTCTTAATCTGGAATAAAATTACAACTGCTGGAAAAAAAATTGGTCGCATTCTTGCAATACCTAAAATCCTGTGAGAAAAACATTTTTTTTATTGTAAATGTACCAAAAGTGCACCAATATCTAAGTAACATACCTGATCTGCTGTGGATGCTGCGAGTTGGGCGGGAGGCTCTGCAGCGGCGGCATGGTCGATATCCCGCCGCCGGCCTGCTGCTGAATGCCGCCGGCCTGCTGCTGTTGTTGCACCTATACAAACAATTATAACTTAGTACGACGTCACAGGCAGATTATCTGTAAGGCTAGGGATGTATATGTATGAAATTTGTAGGGCCGCAAAGGGCAGATTTAGCAAAAAAAAAACCTTTTATATTTTTTAATCCGTTACCCTATTATTAGTGTTGCATTTTTGGTCTGGTCTAGCACTAAATCAGATTTTACAACCTGTTAATCTAAATGGTTTGGAACAATAGCATATATTATATGGTTCAATTAATGAACAAAACTATTGAAGTTTTTTGGATTTCTTAGTCTAACTTTAGTTCTGGAACGCTAATTTCTAAAACCAAGTCTAATTTTGTTAAACTACGTTTAAAAATGTAACGCAAATAAGACGGTTACTGTACAAGAAAATTTTCATAAGATAGCAAGAATTGAATTGTCTATTGGCGACAAACTTGTCAATACATCTCTGCCTCACATTAAATAGGTCAATGAGAAATCCTTGTTTCATATTCCGCATAATTTTCCTAGACGTCGAACATGTTTTTCATGATGTTGAAATACTGGATATATTACAGTTTACTGCGTAGAATAGGGTGATTTCGTATGTATATATTCGGGTATAATTCTAGGGAATTATACCACGTTAAGAACCTATCAATTCTGGTTGATTATGCGCATATTCTAAGTTGACGTGTGTCTTAAACTGTGGAGACATGAGTAACATACATAGAGATAATAAATTCACTATACACATGAGAATCTTAACGTCCTAATTGGGATTTATTGTGTGGGTAAACAGAATTCGCGTAAATAAAGTGCTAAATGATAAACTGCAAGACCTATGACTGGGCCATGAGCGTTGGAAGATAACGGAAGTCATTTGCTACTAAGTAAGCTTTGTAATGTAGCACAAAGTACGTGCAATCTGTCTCAGTGTATGATCGAAAGTAACTGCCCTTTTTTTTAAGTTTAATTTAATCAAATTAAAAATATGTATTTGTGCGCATGGAACATGTCCGTTTGTCTTGGTCTGGGTGATTTAAATTTATTTTGTTTATTAAGTTTGTTTTTCTAAGCTTATCTCTAACTGAACCTATTGAACCTATTTTGATCATTTATCTCGATATTTAAAAAATAATTGCTATCGCGAGTACGACCGCGAATCATAGCTAGCATGTTAAAAAAAATAAACAAACAGACACGGCCCATGAATTAAAGAATTTGAAATTTCCATGAAAATATATATGAGACATTTCCTGGAGCAATAGAATTACTTATGACCTTCGGCGCTGAAGTGTTGTTTTCACAATTTGGAATACTAGTCGTGTCCGCGGTGTTACTCGCTTATTTATTCCGTAAGAATACTGAGATAAAAGTTTTCATGTCAAAACTGGCAATCGAACGTCATATTTATAAATAAGTATATGATTATAATTTAGGAAGAGAGGAAAATCTTTACTATTCAAATCAATAGTGTATTAAGGGGTAATCTCTTTACGCGATCTCAACTATATCAAGGGCTCACTTTCTAGATGTTCTCGCACAATACCAATGGGTACTCTTAAAAACTTATATCAAAAGGTAATCTCTACGCGTTATTAAAAGGTCAAATCAAATATCTCTACGTGTTCTCACCTGATGCTGCGCCATGGAACTGGGCATCGAAGATACGACGGTCACCGTCTGGTGATGCTGCTGGTTCTGATCGTGCTGGGCCATGCTCATCTGCTGCTGAACCACTTGCGCTTGACCATCCACTATCTATCACAAGAAATATGGACCAGTTAATAACATAACATAATCATTCACTACATCATCTCATTATAGTAACTGACCCCTAAGTTCTTGACTTGTATCTGGGGTATCAGAAACTACGCACTCACTCATTCACACACACACCCAGACCGAGATAAACATTTATGGTTCACACAAATATTCACCCTTACGGATGGCAGTCCGGCATGCGGCATGGTGACCACTCTGCCATCGAGGTCGTAATAAAGTTTTAATAAGTTTAGTATGGACTATGCTAATGAGATAAACTAAGGTAAATGACGAAAGATCATCGAAAGATAAGTGCAATTATTTTAGTAATGGTTGCTATGGTAACTAGACCAGTGCAATTACATAATGCTGAATCAAGTAACTAACTCAGTATACATTGCTGGTTGGATTAGACAGACGATTGAAATAGAGTAACATCAAGCCACCAATGTATGTCGAATTAGAGCCACACTAAATGCAGGATAGGAGAGCCCCTCGGTGGGGACATAAATTAAAGCTGATGATGACAATTTAAAATATGGCTTCGCGATGATGATGATGTTGTTTAATAATCTAGTTTAGTTTAGATAGCAAGCCAATTCACCACAAACGGTTAAATGAGACGTAATGAAACGAACAAACAATTACGAAACCTCATTACCGACAAGATACATAAAGAGTATTCCCAAAAGAACCTTATTTCGACGCGTAATTGTATTTCATGGAATCGAAAAAATATATAATTCATGAAAGGAAAAACACACCGACAAAACCTTATTGTATTATTAGAAAACCTTCATTTTTGACGCGTAGTTGTATAATGTGTACCTATCTATTTGCGACAGATTCATACTAAATCGATCGGGTGGTTATTTACAATTGTAAGTGAATAATACATATTCTATTTGAGGAATGACGACGTTTGTGGGTAGGTATAACGCGTAAGTTGTACTTATAAGATATCTCTCGAATAAAAATAAATAATATTATTATGTTATGATAAAATTTAACTGTTCGTAGTATATTTCCGATCTGTATTAATGATATCAAGTAAATAACTAAGTAAATTTACATATTTCAAGTAAAATTTTAATAAGATATCGATGTATTATTTCATATTTCTAATCTTATGCCTCATTCACTCTTACTCCAGTAACTTCACAATGTGGGCGATGTTTGCCATAACTCGGTTTAGCTCGCGCGAAGCTTGAACCAATAAAATACGAGCGTAATATTTGAATAAGCTCGTGGTTTGTGGAAGCTCGTAGAAGTCAGTCGAGTATGTAAATGAGGCACGATAAGTCACACGGTCTAGTAATTCGGTAATCAGTAAATATGAATGATATTAGATAGGTAGGACTATTGTAACTAAATTGGTATTTATGGTGAAAAGGCGAACCTTTATTATACAAAACTAATGGTAGAGAACTACACAAACAGTTTACGAAAACTTTGATATTTTATTTAGAAATTTATTAACCATAAGTATTATTTTGTCAAAGTCAAAGTCAAAAATCATTTAATCAGTTAAGGCCTCAATGAGGCACTTATGAACGTCAAAATTGATTCTACCACCGATTCGGAAATTCTTTGTAAGCTCTTTATGAACGAAATAAACCATTTTTGAATTTTCATATTATCATAACTGTTAATCGTTACACCTGCATATCCGACAGTTTCATAAACGCACATACTTTCTTTCCTATTCTATTTTAAGTTAAATTGACGCAAAAAGCTTATAAGTTATTTAACGCCAAGGTGCGATTCAATAAAGAAATGTTTCGCCTGCCGTTGTTGTTGGGAGTCAACCTGCCATCGCCCAAGTTTCCAATTTACGAAACCGGTCCTTCATAATTGATACCTATACGAACATACGAGCCTACCTATAAATAACGGAGCCCGAACTAAAACGATCTCACTTTTAACTACACCTTTGGGCAGAGGTCAAATTAGGTAATATGATAGGTTATAGAGGTGCTCCTTCACCGGGAGCATTCGCGTGTAATGTAACGTTACAGATTTGAGCATTACATCAGTGAAGGAGGAGAACCGAGCATTACAATGCGCGCCTTGTAATTTATTAATTGTAATTTGTACATGCGAATGCTCGTTAGTCAGGCAGGTAGTATTGTAATGTAATGCTCAAAGACAAATCTGTAACGTTACATTACACGCGAATGCTCTCGGTGAAGGAGCCCCTTAGGATATAATAGGATAGGTTTTAGACACGATCAAGACAATATTATAAACTAGAAGCGCCCCGCGGTTTCACCCGCGTAGTTCCCATTCCCGTGAGAATACGGGGATAAAATACAACCTACCAACTCAAAAATCTTCATGGGTTCATGCACACCGCTGAAGATTATAACATAGTTTACGATTCTTTATAGGATGTACAGACAAACATTATTTTTTACATAATATGTATATAAGTAAGTACATAAGTAAATAGATGAAAGGAAAATACGGCAATATGATAGGTTCAGTAATAAACACGATCGAGAAATAAGTATAATGAAAGTAAAAATGTGTAATTAAACATATTTTTGGTTCAATTATAGCCTAAAAAGGTCGTTCCTTATTCTAAGTATTACTGTTTGAGGGACATGATTGAGAAAGTATAATAAAATGTGTAATTATTCATTAAATAATTTTTTGGCCCAATTATAACCTACAATGGCCATGCGATATATACCTACTATTATTTGAGGAAAAATATACTTAACAAAGGAAAAAATGTAATTAAACGTATTTTTCTTTCAATTATAACGTAAAAAGGTCATTTGATATATCTATCGACCATTTTAGGACACTAATAACGTTAAATTATGAGGTTACGAAAATGTGTACTTAGGGCCGATTTTTCCATCGCCAGATAACTTTTATTCGACGAATAAAATTGACGTTTGACAGATTTTGTATGAAATAAGTGTCAAAATTTCAAAGTTATTCATCGAATAAAGTTATCTGGCGTTGGAAAAATTGGCCCTTAATTGAATAAGAAGGTATATTTTTGTTCTATTATTTTCTACAATTACATTATTCTATACATACTTACTTACTACATAATACATAATATAAGCATTTATCTAGTATCTGATTTAAATATCCCGTTTATTGATAAACTAGCAGCGCCCCGCGATTTCACCCGCGTAGTTCCCGTCCCCGTAGGAATATGGGGATAAAATTATACTAAAAACCTTCCTCTTGAATGACTCTATCTATTAAAGAAAACTGCATCAAAATCCGTTGCGTAGTTTTAAAGATCTAAGCAAACATACTTAGGGACATATAGCGGGATGCGACTTTTGTACTATGTAGTGAAACGCCTATAACTTAAAAAACCTTTTACCTAATGATAAAGCCTTTCATTAGTACAACCATCAGTTTAATATGAATACAATATGTATACTGTAATTCTATTTATATACTCATCCTTAATATATTCCAAAGGAAGACGTACCTTACCTACGTCATACCCTCATACCATAACGTATACTACCCACATAGCTGTGAAACCAATATGTATTGAGCTTTGAATATTCAAAGTTTATGTACATATACATATAAGCCGACAACTTTGTGAGTCAAAACTGATAAGTTTATCATCTATATCTATACTATATAAAGAGAAAATTGAAAAGACTCCGAAACTACAAGAACGATATGAATAATTATTTCACTATTAGATACTGGTAGTTATATGTCTTTATATCCTAGTTATTTATATAATTGAAATGTAGAATTGAAATCCTTCTTTCTTTATTTTATTTTCTATTATTGTAAAAGTTTATTAATAAATGTAATAGATAGGATTGTTTCTTTTTTTGAGTATGTAACATAATATCAATTCTTTTCAAAAATAAAATGTAATGTAGGTATGTAGGTACCTACACTATTTTATTAAAAAAATACATAGCATTAGCTATGGATTACATATTTCATTGAATTTTTAAATTTTTAGACCTCAACCTATTAGAATAATGATGATGGAAGAATACAAATTCTTGTAAGTATACCATAAGAGCCCTATAAAATGAAAAGCCCAGTAAAACGCAAACGCCCATTCAAAATGCAATGACCATGATTCAAATGGTGAATGATGAGATGATTTGAGAGAGCAAAAACTCTTCTTCTCTTATATAGCAAGATGATGGAAGTTACAAATCTTCTTTAGATGATATAAGAGCAAAACGTTCTTCTATACGTATGGCAAGATGATTAAAATTTAGCTAGTAAAGTCTTCTTGTAATGGCAAGATGAATTAGCAAGTAAAGTCTTCTTGTAGCAAGATGATGTAGCTTGTAATAGACTGAACACTCACTTGCTGCGGTTTAATTTCCCCGCTCATGCCTGGCTTCTTGTCAAACAGAAGGTTCACGTTATTCTGTGGCGATGCAAGGAAACTTAGATTGATCTCCCCTATACCGGGTACGTTGAACTGCGTGTGCACCGGCTAAACAATATAATTCAATCATTAGATTCAATGGAAATGTGTACTGGGGATTAGTACCTGCTATTGAATCAACATTTTGAATTGAAAATGAATAATCAAGACTAACTTTTTTTGTCAACCTATAGTGCCCCACTGCTGGGCTCCCCCAAACACCTCCAACCATCCCTATCCTTCGCAGTGTCCCATCAACTACTGTAGAAGGTAGTAAGATCATCGAGCCAATGCTTTCTCGGCCGAGAAAGGCTAACTAACTGGGGATAAAATGTACTAGTCAAGCTAATAATTTAGTTTTTCAATCATTAGATCCAATGTAAAACTGTACTTTGAATTAAAAGGGAATTAAAAAATTTAATAGTACTAACAAGGCAACTAAGTACCTGAATTAAGATTTTGACCATTTTGTTGTGATTGAATCAAGATTTTGAACAAAATTGTCAAGTTGAGAACTATGTATGCACCAGATAAACAATCTATTAGTTAAATCCAATGTGTTATTTGTAAACTAATAAGGATTTGGTAACTGCTATTGAATTAAGATTTTGATTTGAAAATGTACCAAAGATGAGCTTACAATTTAGTTGTTTGTTTATTTACATAATTACTATTTAAATGTATGTATTTAATCGGGCAAAAACTACAACAAATACTTATGTAGTTTTATTTTAAATAAATACATAACCTTTCCTACCAAACAAATTATTTTACTTGTATTTCTGTGCCCTTGCAGGGTTCATGTTTTTAATACTACCCTCGTATGTATAAGATCTGCCTATACCCAAAAACATGTACGCAATAAATGAATAAATGAAAATAAATAACGGAAATTATTGCTGAATATCAGAAGTATCTCATCATATAGGAATACTGAATGTTATTTTACATAACAATTACGGTTTTGTCTTATGTAATTAATTAGGTATTAGGTATTTATTATTTTAAAGAATTTTAACCTAACCTATTATCAATTTTTATACCTATTACTTTTACTAACCACAAAAATAATTAGGGCCTATTTCACGTAAAATTACTCACCAAGTAAAGTTAGTTTTGTCTCTTACTTACTTTATATCAAGTGACAAAGACAAAACATGCGAGTAAATACTCGGAACGTTACTTGAAGATGGTGAAATAGCCCATTGTATTTTACTCAGTTTCCTTTTCATCACTACATAAACTACATTACTTACATAATAGTACTTATCTTTAAATTAAGTATTAAATAAGTATCAATGAATACATTATACATAATATAATATCGGTTTTTTTACAACCACATGGACATAACCTAAGTAACTATTTTAGTTATTATTTTACTAATAGCATATGTTTATTGAAGAGCGCTGATCGATTTTTTTATAGTAATATGATAAATTCTGACTGTAGTTTTGAGCTTGGTGTGAATCAGTGCCGGCATTAGAGAAGAGGCTAAGGGGAAACCTCACATTTTGGGGGGATGTTGATGTCTCAAATAAATACTAAAAGATACATAATAATATCTTGCCCAGGGCTTCAGTGGCCCTTACTCCTGCCTGACTGACTATAACTACATCAAATCCCTGAAGACCACTGCTAGAAAGGACCCATTTTTTGAAACAAGAAAACAAAATTTTCATCTCCGCCTGGACTTGATTTTGACAACTGTGATTGGGTGTAGTTGTTACATAATCTTAAATGCTAGGATTGTGGCTAAATAGAAGCCAATACCTATGTTAAATATTATAAAAAAATATTTTTTCAATCTCCGGTTTGTACGGGGTTGTAATTACAATTTAAACTATCATGATATATTCAAACGTACAGGTTTGACATGTTTTATTTCATGATAAGTCTTGTGTATAGTCATTATAAAAATTAATTCTTTATACTTATGTACAAAAATATTACACAGCCACAAGTAGATAAACCTTTGTAGTTTTTTTTATTTGGATCCATTTTGAAGTTATTATCACTTATATATTTATCTTAATTTTAAATATTCTTAATAATATTAAATAATTATTCTTAATAATATTAAGAATATGGTGGCTTGTTATTGGCCGTTTTCTATTTATATAATCATACAGTTTTTTTTAAATAGCCTCCCTAATAATAACAAAACATCATCTCATTATAGTAACTGACCCCAAACTAAGTTCGAAACTTGTATCTAGGGTATCAGAAACTATGCACACACTCATTCACACAAATAAATGAAATAAATATAATGTTCTAAATACAATATAATATAATATTCTAAATACTATAATATTCTATACATGAACAAACCTGTAAGAACTTCTGCTGTCCGTCCGACTGCTGGACCAACAACTCGGTCTTCTGCTGATGCTGTTGCTGCTGCTGCTGTTGCTGCTGCTGATGCTGCTGCTGTTGCTGCTGCTGCTGATGCTGCTGATACTGATTCTGTTTAACAATTAATGAATATTAGTTAAGATATATAGGTAGCGGCACGTAAGTTTAGCGCTGAGCGAAACGTAGAGGGGATAGCTGCGCATGTGTACAGTAGCGAACAAAATACAATTACGTATAACTCAATTACAATTACTATAACTACTTAAACAAATATTTTTAACAACATATTTTATTTAAATAAATAGTAAGTCTATCATGCATGAAATGTGGATGATATAAGGTACTGTTGCGCGCGCTAACATTAATAATTACTTACTTAATATTAAAGTTAACTTAAACTTTAATATTAAGTTGTATAGTATTGACCATCTACTAAAAATACACTAATAAGAAACCAAAAATATCAAACAAACTTAAACTTAAAAAAACTATCCATGAACGGCAATAATAATATACTTTAGAACGCGACTGTTCATTCAGATGTCCGCGGAGTGTGCTATCGTGGCGGGGGACGGAGTACGGCAGACTAGCCAACCGGCGCTAGGCACACACTCCCCTCGTCCCTCTAGCCCCCCTGTGATACCTTATTTTTGACTTCTGCGCAATAACGGTCAGCGCTAGAGTTTCGTGCCGCTACTTATACAAAGAAACACTTGACCGTTCATAGAGGAATATAGTTGCAGGACTTATGCAATGTTTACTAACTAAAATTATATAAATTATATCAGTCTAAATAGATTCAGTATAAGCAATTCAAAATTCAAGAATAATTTAAATTGAAAATAGTTTTTACTACATATGTTTAGGTAAAAGAAATTTGAAAGTTCTGAATTATATCTTTCATAGTGGGATAAATAAACATTCTTGGTTTATTTACAATCAATATAAGTTTCTGCCAAATTTAAAGTAAACCTTTCAGCCATTGAATATTAGTAATAAACATACAAACTTTCCTTTTTGCAAGTTTAAAAGTAAAATTATAAATATTTCATCGTAAAATCCTATAATTGGTTCTCTAATTGATTTACTATAATTGATAAAAAGCTGTTGGTTGTCTCAATAAATAAATAAAAAGAAACACCCAAATTGAGAATCCTCCCCTTTTTCGAAGTCGGTTACTCATACTGTTAAAAAGCTGGTGGTTCTCTTAATAAATAAATAATTCTTACCAACTCCTGCTGATCTTGCTGGTTCTTAATATGCTGCTGTATAGCCTGCTGCCGCTGCAGCGCTTGCTGCTGCAGCTGCTGTAGCTGCTGATGCTGCTGCAGCTGTTGCAACTGCTGTAATTGCTGCTGCTGCAACTGCTGTTGCTGTTGCTGAATTATTTGTTGTTGTATCTAGAAGAAAGGTAATTTGTTGAAATTTATGTCATTTATTATCAACTGTGAATTGATAGTTTATCTGACTGGCTCGTATAATCGCTGTATATCAGTTTTTTGGAAATGAATACAAAATTACATTATTAGTTCCTATTTTCAGATTGAGAAAGATCAGATATTTTATTACTAAACGTACGTACGACATTATTTATAAGTACATAAAATATCATAGGTGTGGTATTATATTATTTAGACGATTTATAAATTCTCAGAAGGAAATGTGTTAATAGGCTTGTGTTGATATATATGTATGCAGTTGTAGTTGTCAGCGGGCAGTTTTCCACACATAAACTAGACCGCTTTAACTCACGATTCTATAGTACATTTTAGGTCTATTTAGCAATACTAATCAACACATGTAAATGTTTCAGGAGCACACTTTTTAATGTAAATATTTTGCACATTATTAATAGGTTTTCCTTTATTTACTTTAAACTTGTATATAATAAACATAGCCTGAGTGCTACAGGGTTTATTCCAGATGCTAATTATGTTAGATAGGTATTGAGCTGTTAAATATAAACAGGTAGGAATTGTAAATAATCTATACTAATAATATAAAAGTGAAGAGTTTGATTGTATGAACCCGATAATCTCAGGTACTACTGGTCCGATTTGAAAAAATCTTTCAGTGTTAGATAGCCCATTTATTGAAGAAGGCTATATAACATCACTACGATCGAAAAGAGAGAAGCTAATGCGGGTTAAACCGCGGGGCGCCGCTAGTTGAATAATACAATCAATTAATAAGTACAAATTATTTGTGACAGAGGTTATGTCTTTTCTATACAGATACCTACTTAGTCAAAGAATTTTCAAAATAGGACATTGTTTTAGATACTAATATCAGAATTCTTGGAATTTAGAACTTGTTCAAGATTTATCATCACAAAATCAATGGATTTGATGAGTGAAACAAAGTAACCTCAATGGATTTCTTATATGATCAGTTTAATCAATTAGAGGTGTCTCACCTGTAACTTATCATCCTCTTCCTTCTGGTTCCTGTACCGATACTCCTCAGCCTGGTGCTGGGCCTCTTGCTCGGGCGGCTTCGCCTGCTTTATCTCCGGGGGCCTCCGGTTAGGGTTATTATGCTTATCAAGCGCCAATAACGTATTTGCTGCTTCGTACTTATCTTCAAACGTGATTCCTGCCTTCTCTGCTAGTGTCTCCAAACACTGCAACGGCCTCTTGTTAGGCTTCAAAAGGGACTTCGATTTATCAACCTGATTGCCCCCCGGGGACTGTTTTGGCAAAGTCTTAGTTATAGTAATACTGTTCTTATTCCCCTCATCTTTCTTTTCAATTTTAGGCTCTAGAGTGAAATAGTTTTTGGGGAAATCTTTGTCCTTATCGCCGTTGGCTGAACCGTTGTCGATGAGGGTTATGGTAGTGGAGTTGGTTATCTTCAATGGCTTGTCTTTGGAGTCGTCTTTCGATTGGACGGGTTGGCCCGAGTTGTGTGTAGGAGAGAGCAGCTGCTGGGCTGGCCCATGCTGGGTTACTGGCGCATTGACATTCTTAACATCGGGACTATGTGCTGATTTATTGTCTCCGAGCTTCGGTAACTGATAACTCGGACTTTGAGGCTCTTTATCGTCTTTTTTCTTTTGAGCGTTGTCTAAAATTTCAGATCTGAAATGAATTCAGCTAATACAGTAAAAGATAATTTATGAATATGTTTCTACGGCTACTATTTTCTATTTTCTTCTACTATCTATCTTACTATTGATAAGTAACTTCATTAGTGAATTAAGTTCTTAGTATATTTATTTCATTTATCTACTACAAACATAGTGTAATACTTAAATAATTGTAATAATAATAATTTCCCCATTAAAGTTGACAAACTATGTTAGTTACATATGGACAGACAGAGGATATTAATAACCAGGGTATTATGAAACGAAATCATGCATTAGTGACAAATTAATATGAAAAAAACAAATATGCATTGTTAGAATTAATGAGAATAATGGAACATTATGAACATAAAACTTGGATTTTAATTTAAATTAATAATAAGTTTCATAAGACTTCACCCTTGGAAATAGTGCCTTTTTATATGTACAGGGGTTATTTTGGTTGGTTGATAAGGGCCTACTTTACAAGTGCCTAATATTATTTAATAAGTACTAAAATTAAGAAAAAATATTTAATTGTTTGTTTGTCATGATATAACTCAAAAATTCTTTCACTAATAGATAGTTATGTTATCAGCAAGAGATAAACCATGGGGCGATGTTATCGGTCTATATCTATACAAATATTATAAAGTAAAGTTTGTGTGTTTGTTAAATTGTAAGGGGTAATCTCGGGATCTAATGAACCGATTTCAAAAAATCTTTCACTAATGGGAAGCTATATTGTCAGCGAATGACATAGGCTTTAGTTTATCCCACGGGAATGGGAACTACGCGAGTGAAACTGCGGGGCATTGCTAATATTTAATAAATCTATTGATTTAACTTTAGTACTTGTCGTTTTGCTACTAGTTGAACAAAAGACCTATTACAGAGGGTGTGTTCCTACTTTGTTAAGAAAATTGATGTTTTTAAATAATGATAATAATAGGCATTTTATATATAAGTAGTTAATAAAGTTTCATCCAGGTTCCTAACCTAAATGGTAAAAAGGTACTGTAATTTGTTTGAAAGAGTTTCATATTTTGTATGTTATTGTATGTTAGTACATAGTGTAGTTTAGGATGCAGGTTTTTTATACAATCTTAATATAGGTACTAATATGAATTGTTTATTATCTATCTATACTAATATTATAAAGAAGTAAAGTTTGTTTGTTAAATTGTAAGGGGTAATCTCGGGATCTACTGAACCGATTTTTAAAAATCTTTCACTCATGGAAAACTAACTATCGCTGTATTCACACGGGAACGGGAACTACGCGAGTGAAACCGCGGGGCACTGCTTATAGAACATAAACCTATTATCCTTCTTTATTGAGAAGGGACGTGGCATTGAAAGCATGGCCAAAAGATGTATGATTTATACAATGAATGAATTAGAAACTGGAGATGAAATAAAGGAACTATAGGTAATTATATAAGATTGGTGCATATAGGTACCTACTAGATTTTAGTACTAAATTCAACCTACAGCAAGTTCATATAGGTTATGGGCCAATAAGACCGACTAACAACTCGTAAACTAGCTAGCTAGCTAGACAACAAGTAGAATAGTAATTATTATGTATTCTTATCTAGTTTCGTTTCTATTTAAATGCCTAGGTACATACGTTTTGTCTACCTACATACAGATAGATTCCCAGTCAATCAAGACTTTATTGGGAATAATATTTTACTATCAAGTAGTTAGGTATCTAATCTAATTACTTCTACAAAGTATAACTAGCATTTTCTAACATTTTGTACCTCAAGACCTAAGTTTTTCTGGTAGGCACTGTGTTTTAGTATAACAAAGACACATGGCAGTCAACATGCATCAAATAAGGCAATGCAATGTGCATCCCATGGCATTCTTTTTCTTTTCTCAGTTTCGCTCCTAGATAAAGAAATGGAGGATCTAGACTAGACTAGAAATTATAAATAAAATTAAATATTTTTTGAGGTTATTTTTATTCGATAATGCAATTTCGGAATAGGCAATGCACATGTTTAAAATTGATTGATTGGATTTAGCAATCAATCAGACAGTGCAGCAGTGCAGCTCTGTTCTCTGCGCAGGCAGTCTATATTATTACAGCCTTAGAACTGAATTCCTAAATTCTTTTATTCGTTAGGTGCTTCGCAAACACAATTATACCAATTAAACAATAACTTTATGTAATTTGATTGAATTGACTGTTTAATGGATAGTTTGTTTTGTTTGATTAGTTAGTCAGAGAAGGCCCTACCCTAATTAATAAAATTTATGTTTGTTTAGTTGGTAGTACTGGTGGTACTAGTGAAGTACGGAGTCGAAATACGTTGAGGGTTAAATATCGATTTCAAATTATAACATCGACTAATGCTAATTAATCGATGTTTTATCAGTATCGTTACTAAATAGCCGAGACTTGCTCCCGAAACAATGTTGAATATTATAAAAAAATAATTGATATAACGTTTACTACTGAATGTATATATATATATAAGTAAGTAATAATAAAATTGTGTAATCCTCAAAGTGGCCTGACGCCCAGAGGTCCTCAGAAAAATCTCGAAGAAAAAAGTCAAAACTTTATGTTAAGTTTTATGGGGGATTCACGAATTGTTGCGATTCTAAAGAACAAAAATGTTAGCATAGCAACGTATCAATGTTATACCTATACTTGTATATTGCGCAGATAGTAAACTGCTCAAACAAACTAGTTAGGGTAGGTCGCGTCGTTATTAAAGAGTTTATCAGACAGAACTGTGTATGTAGTTAAGTATATTTGAATGTGGGACAATTTGATTCAGCATGAATGTCACATATTATTATTTAATGATAACATTTGTATTTTTTGTTTACACCGACCGTGAACCGATTTATTGAACTTACATCTAAGTAAGTTTTTAAGTCTGGGAACATTATTAGGTACATTAATTATCTAATATTGGCAAATTAAGTTTAAAGGTCCCTAAAATTAGGTAATTGGATTACTTAGATACTTAAATTAATGCCCTTTGTCGAATTATAGAATAGAATAAGACTTGTCAACTTAGAACTTAACTGTTGATAGGTACTCTAACTTTTACTCATTGTGTCGTGTCGAACATAAAAGTTAAAAGTGATAGTTTTATCTGGTTAAACCTTGCTACATATTACTAAAGGCTGTATTGTACTTTTAAGTCACACATTTTATTGTTGTTATTGTAAATTCTGTCAATTAAAGCCATTTCACGTAAAATTATTTTAATATAAGTAAATCTGTTGATGTTGATTCGATTTCGATGGATTATGATTTGGGATTCAAAGTTAGCGTAGTGATGTGCTTACGTGTTTTTATCGGTAAAAGTATATTTAATCCATTTTTATTTATTCAACATTTACCATAAATAATTGTGTGACTTATCTCAGTTTCTAAATATTGACCAACGATTACAGTTGTAGCTGTTTATTTTTTTAAGGGTTCTTCATGTTGATCATTTAATTTGTCACTTTATTTTATGGTAAATTTTTAATGACCATATCACATTTCGCAGTTACTTTATAAATCCAGATTTTTTATTTTATTTATACGGTGGTTTCATGTGTGGACTTCTATGATAGATTGTTATAATTTATTATAAGATGCTACATAGGAGTAATCTTAGTAACCTTTCCAGAAGATTCAAATTCATTGCTCATTGATATTCAACATTGTTACAAAACCCCAGTTCGAACCACGAAAGTTTGAAAGATAAATATCATACCTGAGGAATTGTTCATTCATAAAAGTTATTCATAAACTTTCCAAAAAGTTGAGCATTTTCCCTAAATTTCAGCAAAGTTGTTAGTACTTCAGTGATACGGATTAAAGGGCGGTGGCACTGATAGAAAGAGCAATGAACTTTACGTCGTGCGACGACTATTACCTACCCTACGATACCTATTTGACAAAATTGAGAAGTACCTAGCGACAGATGGTACATACTCATCAGATTTATTTGTATAGCCCACGCTAAGTTAATAGTGGTATGGTAACTTAGTATAAAATTACTTTGTTCTACAGGTATACTTATTGTTCTCAAAGCTCTAGGACTGTTGTTTACCTATGTTGTTAAAAGTGTTATTTTTTGTGTGTATTTCATTCGTTTCATATCTAGCTTTGGATCATCAAGATGCGTGATTCTTTGAAAGGTTTTCAAAGCAAGTGACATCCTATCAGCTGTCAGATAAGAATCCAAAAGATGGATAATGAAGACTGTGCTTAGATTGGTAGTTATCAAGCCTAGTAAATCCTGCTTCGAAAATGATGTATAAGTAATTCATTTTCCTCATCACTAATATTAATATCATTATCAGTGAGAGTCAGTTCATAGTTGGATTCTACATTGTCGTATTGATGACTCGACTTGACTGATCAACTATTGATATGAGATAGCTATTATATTAACAGCTTTGTTGGGCCCATTCTATTTCTTTGTGATTGCCCTTTTAGGAACTAGGGGTAGAGTGACACTAATGTTAGGTCTGTTATTTAAACGAAATCCTTCAAGTTTATGATAGGTACAGTTATTTATTTACAAAGCCCCTAGCTATCTCTATTTAAATAGTAGAACCTTACAGTTCTGATAAAATCTACTTGACTAAATCCAAACATTTTTGTGTTTTATAGAAACAATGTCTTTGAATTCGTTCTAATAAGTATTTAAAAAGTCGCAGTTAAAGTAGTATTTTTTAAAGTTGGCAGTTTATAAGTATAGCTCGGACTTATCTACTTAAAACGACTTTGTTTTCCTTATTTCAATGTTCAACTAAGTTGAGGCGTCACGCAACAAACTTTATTGTACCATGATTCCTTTCTACAGGTAAGTATTTTAAGTCCTTCAATACATCAAACGAACAAAGGAGAAAATCTTTCTTTTAATTTACTATGCAGGAGTTCAACACAATGAAGTAACATTTCATTTAGGTAGAGATAGATAGGGTTCGAGATAATGACATGGTATTTTACACTTTGTTAATCAAGCTTTTCCAAAGATGTTTAATCATAATCTATGAGTGTGTGCTAAAAAATATGTTATGATGATTGAGTGCATTGATCCTGACGATTGATTGTTATATATCGTGCCTAATGTTATTATGAAATAAAGAACAAGTAAACTATTATGACATTTGCAAAAGAAAAAAAACTTTTGTACAAATTTTTTTGGGTATTATTACTATACAACTAAATAGGGACAACACCAAAATAAAAACGACCCGTCTGGCATTATTCCACAAGGGGAAGCAAAAAATAATGAAAAGTGCGAGCGAGAGGGCTTTATGCAAACGCATGTGGCATGACTGAAAGAGGTTATCGAAACCCAGTAGGGGAGCGTGAGCGCGAACCGGTTCTGCATGTGTGCAGACAGACGGCGGCACCGTCCCTCCCCTCGACTGTCGACCCTCGAGACTCGAGTGCGAGGGCCTCACATTGTCAGCTTTTCCTCGAAGCGTTGCAATAATAATACATACTGACAGAACCTTTACAAATCACTTCTTGCTCTTTATCTTTCAATTAGTTTTTGATACAGTAATTACAAACTCTCTAATAAAACCTTATCTTTCTTCTGTCAGCTGATACACTCTCCAATAACTTTGTACCGACAACAAGGTATCAAAGTATACTCGGCACACCACAGCTTGTCACTGATTGCCACACGCGATGCACACACCCACATCGTATCGCAACCGAAAAGAAAAAAATAACATAAAATACCTTTTGGTGTAAAAACCATAAGAACAACGTTCCATCGTTTCAAAATAAAAGGTTAACTGAAACGTAAGCGCCGTCCCATGCGGCAGTAATTAAAAGAAAAATCAAACAAAAATGTAAGGATCGAGACATTCGCACGGGTGAAAGTAAACACAACACTTATTATCGACGAAAACGACATACAAACACACTTTATCGACAGTCCGGTGCCCGTGTCATTATAACAATAACCTTCTTTTCGAATGGCGAAACACGACTGTCTAGCGTAGTGAGATTGTCGGAGCGCGGTGCCGACTCGCCGCACCCATCATGCCCCGCACTACACCCCGCACCGGCACGCTCTCTCTTCTATCGCCAATGGAACGCCTGCTGCGAGCGGCGCGCTGCCATTGGCCCGCTCGCTTTACGAGAATTCTACAAACGAAGCCGAGAACAGCACGATAGGGCGCGAGGGACAAAATTAGCGTTTCTGCGATTATTATTGCTGATCGTTCTTTCTTTCTCTTATTTTAGACTAACGTTGAGATAGAGCAAACAAATTATTATTATTACTTTTTGGACGTCATCGTCACATACCTATACACATTTTCGGACTTTACCGCTGCATATTATAAAAAAAGGGTTTCTTTTATTTAACAAAATATAAAGTTTTTTTTAATAAGTAATTGTCGCTCATTTATTTAGTTCTTCTTTACATACATACATGTACCTATTTATACTCAAATGAAAAAAAATGTCCAAAACAACAAAAAAAAAAATTATAATTTGCTGATATGTATTTATAATTATTATATTAAGTCATAATAACATTTTTATTTTACTTATAAAACAATTAATATTTTTTTATCGATAAAATAACGTTTTGTAAAAATGTAGCAGACATCCCTATGCATGCCCCATCTCGTCTCATGTTTTGTAAAATCAAATACCTCCTATTTATCTGCAATTTTCTTAATAAATATGTAACATTTATAAATGTTTACTTAGAACACCGTTAATTATATGATAAAAACTTACGTAAAACGAGTTACATTAAACAGGTACAAGTTGTTTATTATTTAATACCCCCGATCATTTATTTATTATCTATCTGGTTGATATCGATCATTAATAAAGGTGATTAATCAACATGGAACGTTATTACGGTCTTTTTCTAAGTTTTAGCAATTTTATTCGTTGGTATTTTCCATGATTATATTTAAGGAGCTTGAAATATAATGTTTATTTAATAAAAATATAAGCACACCGGCCATGTTTATTAAATTAATCACCCTACAAAATTATGTTTAGTTTACTGTATAGCGCCATCTGGTGGGACACAGAATAGATTGCACTAACGCCATCTGTTAGAAGCTGAGTGAATCAATTACTACCGTGCTACGTTTTGTTTCAAACAAACGATTATCTCATGTCATAGATTTATTGATAAGCGATCGATGTTGATAAATAACTATTAATCATTACGGTTCATATTAATCATATGATCCATTGAAATGTTACATTTTTTAGGCCTTACCTTGCGTTTCTTAGAGGACGCAATTTTATTTTTTTGACGTGTAGGGGGGGTAAGTGTAAAGCTAAAATCAAGTTTGTGGGGTCGCCACTATTGTCCCACGGCCGCCATCTTGAAAATAGGGGTTGAAACGGTTTTTACGATATATCTCTTAAACTATTTATCTGATAAAAAAAAAATTAACGTTTTTTGTTGCAAATTAAATTCTCTATAACTTTGGTCCAGTAATTTTTTGTCGTAAAACTATAAATAAAAAAGTTTTAAGTGAAAATGTACAGAAATTCGAGAAAAAAATTACCGAGAATGCTGTCCAGGTAGAAAATACCCAAGCGACCATTAGGGAACAAAAGAAAAGCTGCTATTATTATTATCATTATTTCTAACCTCTCTTACCGTACTATTCTTTTTTTGAAGTGAAAACTTCTTTAGCGGCGCTGAGCACTTTTTTTTGTATGGGTAAAAACTTTCATACTCGCGTCAGGGTCACGTGATGCTGATCGAAAAAGCGTAAGATCGAGGGGAAGGGAGAGGAACTAGTATCTCCCACTCTTTCTACCGTGCCTGAGTGTGCTGCAGCGGTATCCTCGTAACAAATGTCATTGTGACATTGCGTAAAACTAATCGTGACCCGCGGTTTTGCTCGCGATATTCTTGATACCATAAGAATTTCTGGATGAAAATTTTTGGCTGTATACTTTCGTACTTAATTCTGTTAACAATTTATGGATTTTAGATGTAAAAAGGTCCAGTTTTAAAATTAATCAAAACACAGAAATAAACCCGAACCTAAAACCCCCTGAGCTTCTAAAATTGATCTTTTGCAAATGCAAAGGAAACTGTGGAGCGATGTGTGGATGTCAAAAAGCAGGGCTAAAATGTTCCGCAGTGTGCTTCCATTGTTCTGGAGAGACTTGCAGCAACGTAATGGAACTCTCAGAATTAATAAATGAAAATGACTTTGATGATGAACCGCCGACATTGACACCCCTTCCTTCTACAGTTCTCCCACGGATATTTGATTCAGAAAACCGATCAGATGCTGAGCCGCAGCCTGGTCCATCGAAAAGACCGAGGACGGAGTAGTTAAATAAATAATAATAGTTAAGTTTAGCGCTGTAAAACCTTAGCTATTGACTTAATGAAAAAAATGTTGCATATAAAAGTTGTCGAAAAAACGATCTGCAAAAATGGTCTGATATCGTTATTTCGTAAAATGATAAAAAAAAGTTATACCGAAAAATATTTTTTTTTTTCTCGAATTTCTGAACATTTTCACTTCTAACTTTTTTATTTATAAATTACTGGACCAAAGTTATAGAGAATTTAATTTGCAACAAAAAACGTTAAAAAAATATTTTTATCAGATAAATAGTTTAAGAGATATATCGTAAAAACCGTTTCAACCCCTATTTTCAAGATGGCGGCCGTGGGACAAGAGTGGCGACCCCACAAACTTGATTTTAGCTTTACACTTACCCCCCCTACACATCAAAAAAATAAAATTGCGTCCTCTAAGAAACGCAACCCCAAATGTAACTTTTCAATGGATCAATAATGTTATTGTAATTGTTAGATAATTATGCTAAAAATAATTTACGCACGGTGTATCTTATTATACCTATTAAGAGCTACTTATCTATGTTCCGCGGTTTCACGTTGATAAATTAAAAGTAAAGTATTCTATAAGTAAATCATTATAAGCCCATAAGGGCGTATAATATCTAAATAAGGACATAGGTACTACATAAAGCGAGAATCGACTTTATTTTTTAAACTAAGTACCTACCTATCTGCTTATAATTTAAAAAAAACGTTAATAAATATGAAAGTATTAAGTATTTAATTATATATTCATCGTTAAATATATAACAATAAAATCTCACACAATAGCGCCTAATAAAAAAAACTCGAAAAGGTGCAACCATGGTGCAACTTTTTATTAACATCACTAGGCAACAGGGATGCCATAATGAAAAGTTTTTGCCACCATAATATCAATAACTAAGCTGTCGTTAAGGACGATTTTCGCTTGCACTCAAGAGATTTGTTAAAAAAAAATAGTCCATGAGTTATTGTGTAGTTAATTCGTCCCTGCACCTGGGTGCCTCGGCTTGGGGGTAAGCGAGGGCGTCAACGGGACCCTTTTATAAATCATGGCACCCCTTCTCGGTCGATTCGGCACAGCCATCTTGGCAGCCATGTTGTACCGCCAGAAAGTCACACAAAAAGCACAATTAATGTACCGTTAGCAACGAATGCAACGATCTTAGCACCCAAGTTTTTTTTAAGTTAGAATTTATTGGCAAATCTTAAGTACAATTTTATGGAGAGATTCAGTCGAAAATGGTTTCTGGAAAGTAAAGTTATCAAAAGTTTAGAAGAATTAGGGAAAACATTTGCTTCAACCTAGAACTTTCGGAACAAAGTTTGTAATGAAATGAAAATATTTAACTTAACTTAATATTTTACTTTAACTAATGAGTTAGGAATTTAAAGTTTGTTAAAATAAAGTACCGACCGCAAAGGATAGGTCCGCGTCCGTAACAACAGTTAAGAATCATTTTTTGTTGCATCCTCAGGTAAAATCCTATAACTTGAATTATTACTTATATCTCTTGTCTCTCTCCGTTGGATACTTCAAGGGTGGAACGGTCGATGCGGTCCTTCACATCACACCCTATCATCTATCTCTTTTACACTTAGTAAATAGATAAATATCCATCTCTATCCAACAATTTGTTAACCATAGCCCAAAGAGAGAATTTCAACCCCATTTGTAGTTGCATGGTATTATATTATATCCCCCGTTACTTACGATAGTCTTACAGGCCTAACATATAGAAATATATTAAAATTTTACATTAGAAGCAGTCAGATAGAAAATGGCGTATGCAAATGAGGACTGTGTAAAGTGGTTTTGGACCCTTGACGTTCGAACAACTTGTCAGCTTAAAGGGCCATAATATGTGAAGGGGACTACAACCCATAAATGTTATCTGATTTTCCATTTAAAAAGACACAGATAAACATGTTGTCTTTAATTACTGTTTTAGGATTGCAAATGAGAGGGAATTCAAGTAGGTCACGAGTCACGACACGAGAGAGAACCCACAAGAGAACCCGCGTACACTTCAAAGGCGAGTATTATATTTGATTTTTATTAGCTCCTTTATAATGTTATTAATATTTCTTTCAAAGGTAAAAGTAAGTACATTTGTGTTGCTTCATTTTCCTATTGGGCAATATGGTTTTCAAAGTCGGAGCGTACCTTTGATCCTGTTAATAAAAACATGCTTTAAGAAACGACCTCTAAATGTAACTAACAGGATTCTATGAAGCCGAAACTGCGGTAGAAATACTAGAAGGTAGAAGGTAATGTTACAAAAAATGTATATACGAGTAAGTACTTACATATTTATATTATCGTTCATCAAATACTGACCAGGTATGAGTACCTTTGGTAAACTCAGAAATAGGTAAAGTTATTTCGAGATAAATATTTAACTACTTGATGTCAACTGTGTAACCCTTACACAAGTAACGTTTTAAAACCACGACCCATTATAAACTTTCGACATTTTGACGGATCCCTTCCCTAATTTAATTCTGAAAAGGTAAACTTTTTGGCTAAAACTAACTTTTATTTGGAGTATACTAATAAATAAAAGTTTATTGTTTGTTAACACCTCGTCTCGGCACTTGATCGCAATAAAAAAAAGTATAACTCATACATTATAGTTTTAAGCTTTCACTGCTGCACGTCTTTAGACCTCAAATCTTCTACAACACAGACCAATTAAAGGGTTCAGACCCTAGAAAGCGACCCTGTCGGCTATGGCTAAGTTCTTGGTAAGTGTTCTGCTAAGACCACTATTTACGCAAACTTTAAACAAACAAAGTACCGAAGAGAAGCGAAACCACACTTAAGGGTTTTCTTAGTAACAAACTTCAATTATCAAGGATTTTGTACGAAATTTTCCAAGTACATTTTGTAAGTTTGTAGTGTATTAATATTAAGTAAATTAACTACCTTGATAGTTTTGTTTCTAAATTCCTCTAATAATATTAATCATAACGGGTCGCCCCCCGACACGTTGGAGGCCTTGGAGACGTTGGAGACCTTGAGAGATTCGACATTGATTGGAAGGAGCTGGCTAGGGACAGGGACAGATGGAGGGATTTGGGGGAGACCTTTCCCTAGCAGTTGGACAATACAGGTTGATAAAAAAACACTCTATTCTTTCATCTGCTTATAGCAACTGACCCCTAACTAGTTTCGAACTCTTATCATACGCACACCCAGGCCACAGTATAATAAAGAGGACCGAGGCAAACATTTGTGCACAAACAAATATTTTTTACACCGTAAGTACGGGAATCGAAATTTGGAACAAGTGATCGCAAGTTTAGCATTCTAAAGTTTAATATTTCTTAAACGAATACGTAATATTGAGTCGTAAAATAGTCTTTACAAGTCTTCAATGTTTTGAGCAAAGACAAAGACCTCTCCATAGACACAAAGAAAAATGAGAAAAGAAATCATCCCTCACTTTTAATTACGTGCGACGCACCCTAAAAGGAATGGCGCATCTAAAAATAAATGATTCTTGTTAAAAAAATCTTGTTATAGATTAATTTATTGTAAAAAAAAGGTTGACCAAGTAAAGTAAGCTTTGTTCGAGCCAGGCGTTGAACCTGCAGCCTCAGGCTGAAAGCACAGTATAATAATGAGTAAATACTACTGAAAGACAGGTGTTACTAGACCACTGAGGTGTTAAAATAGTATTATTTTTTAATATTTAAAAAATAAGTATTTACTTAATTGAAAATTTGTAATAAGTGTTAATAATAACCTCTACTGGTTCTCCATATGGTGGTGGCTGGTGTCGCTCAATATACACCACACACTGCCTAAATCATCTGTTACAGATGTAGAGGCCTTTGATGATGATGATGATGATGATGATGGTGGTTATGGAGAACCATCATCACAAACGTATGTCCGTGTTTCCTGCCTTCACAGAAAAACGTTTTTCTAAGCCTGCCATGGTCATGTCCCTCTTTTTTCAATAACTTTAAATACATATTTTCTGTATGACATAATAAAAATGAAATAATATTTACTAAATAGACTGTACGAAGCTTGTCTCGCTACTATTCAACACATAATCCGATTAGTTTAAGTAGAACCAGCTCTACCTGGGCTTAACATAATCCTCAAACTACAATTTATAGATTATTACGAAGTACTTATCCACTTAACTAGAATGAAATAAAAGAAAGAAAGAATAAACTTTATATGAAAAGAATTAAGTAAATGAAAAGAGATACAACAGATTAAAAATGTGTAATATTGAATTCTAATCCTACTAATATTATAAAGCCGAATGTTTGTGAGTGTGGATGTTTAGATGTATGGATGTGTGGATGTTTGTACCTCTTTCACGCAAAAGTTTTTACTAACGGCACATCTACAGCTCACCGAGCACCTATTATTGGTACCACTCACATCACCATAGAAGACACTTTCCTGCTGGGGTAACGCATACATATAAAATGACTATTTAAAAACACACTTAAATTCACTTTACATGGGAATCGAACTTGCAACCTGTCACCCTTCGTGTGCCAGTTAGACATGGAGATCACTCAGCCATTTGAGTCTTCAAATAATACCCAAAGAATCAAATTAACATAAAATAAATATAAGGATTCATATTCGCAAATGAATCACAATCAAAGAATAATTTCGTTCCATAACCACGAATACTTACAAAATATCTTTGTATTTCTTTAGTACGTAAATAGCACGTTTTTCGTAATTTACTTGATTGGGAACCAGCCAAGTGCGAATCGGACTCGAGTATAGTGGGTTCCGTACAAATAAGTAGTTATATTTGGTATTCATTTTAAGTTAAATTGTTGCTTTGTCTACATACTTGCACTTACATATTGTGTGTGGATTAGGGTGTGAAACAACAAATTATTGTAAGGGTCAACGCACATCTACTTAGGACTTAATTTTTTAGCATTTAATTTTACTCGCACATAAATTCATAAAAATCAATTAATATACAAAATAATTTGTTCAGTAGGGATTCTTCATAGATAATAGTTATTTGAAATCAAGAGCTCACAAAATAAAACTCAAAAAATATGAATCAATAAGTAAAACTAATGGATTGCACAAATATCTTTTAAGATAAAATAAAAATAAGATATCAAAAGACCAAACTTAATAGCTAGGAAGTGCCATCTTTCCTCTATTCCGTATGTCATCTGCACATGTTTCCGTAAACAGTTTGCGAGTCTGTCACCGACACTGCCACCAATTCGGAAATTACCTCAGTCGAGATGAATCGGTAAGAAACTCGGAGTGGTTCTTCCGTTTTAGAATAAAATGACAAATATTTTATCACTTTTTTCAATTTAGCCCCGTTTTCTCCGCCTAGGGGGGGGGGGGGGGGATTTCCAAAAATCCTCTATTAGTGGTAGCCTACTCCCCCCAACAAACATACGTGCCAAATTTCAGCTCTATACGATCAGTAGTTTCGGCTGTGCGTTGTCTGTCAGTCAGTCAGTCAGTACATCACTCGGTAACGGAAGAGTTTTATATACCTACTTATATAGATTAGTTATAGGTGTTATAATTTTTAATAACTAAATCTGTATCATAATATTTTTTGTTTAAACTTAAAATAAGCAAGATATCGGTACACTATCGCACCTGGCCCGGACATCTATTGTTAACTTTACTAGCAGCGCCCCGCAGTTTACCCGCGTAAATCCCTTATGACGTTTTGGTTAAAAGTATCCTGTGTGTTACTCCTGGTTATTAGGAAGTAAAATGCGAAAACTATAGCTCAGAATTTAGACCATCTAACTTGTCGTCCTTGATGTGCGGTGGCCCTAAAAGGTTTTATGTCCAAATAAATATTTCTTAAATAAGTGCTCCGTTTTCCTATTCGAGATACAGAACCCTAATAATACAATAACAAATTGAGATTGAAGTCAATATTAGTCTATCAGCCTCACAGTAGGTCCTCTTTAATCAAGGAATCGATCATTCCAATTAGTTGCCCGGAGATTCGGTTTATTTTCGTTATCTTGTGTGGGATGTACTTATTTCAGCCTTCAATATTAATAAGAAAGAAAGTATTTTTGTGACTCAGGGCAAATTTTTCCATCGCCAGATAACTTTTTTTCGATGAATAAAATTGACGTTTGACAGTTTTTGTAGGAAATATCTGTCAAAATTTCAAAGTTATTCCTCGAATAAAGTTATCTGGCGATGGAAAAATCAGGACTAATAAATCGCGCAAAAACGTATGTGTGGTTTTTACATGTTATCCCGTCTTTTTACAATAGAATACTTACTATCCCTAAATTCCAACGGGATTAGCACAGAGGCGGGTAAAATCGTGGGGCTCTAGGCCCTAGTATGAACATATTCACCTGACTCAATTTCATAACTCTAGATTAAAGTTAAGGAGAATTAGGAGGCTGATTTTTCCATCGGTAGATAACTTTTTTATTCGAGGTATAAACATGACTTTTATCAGTTTTTGTATGAAATGACTTTCAAAATTATTCCTCGAATAAAGTTATCCGGCGATGGAAAAATCGGCCCTAAGGGAAGGTTCATATCTGAAGGAACATGCGTCGCGTATTATCGGTCGCGTAAAGCCAGAACAGACAAATGTATAGAAAAACACTTGACCGTTCACACTCAACCGATTATACGTTAGTGCGTTCCCTAAGTAGGCAATTTGGTTTGGTCCATTTATGTAGTTTGAAAAAGTGTTTTACAAAAAGCAGTGTTCGCAATTTTAACAACAAAACTAGCCAATATCCGCTACTTTGTTTGTCGTGTTTATCATATTAACGACTAACGCCACGCCCTGACTTCGCACGGGTGCAAATCATATTATCAGGCGCCGCGCGCCGCCCGACAATGCGTAAATATTCACGTTCATTTTCTGAAATTTTCTTTCTCATTGAGTCCTGGTAATAACGAGCTTAATAAAAAAGAAGTATTGGTAATAGCCTAATAGGTGTGTCCGCTTTGATGCTCGGTCATACCTTGTTACGACAGATTTTTGTTCATAAGTATCGTAGCGTCTGTAAACTGAAAGTAATTACTTTTGAATAGAAATTTCGCGATATTTTGGCAATAATGTTCTTTTTTTATTTTAAGTTCCAAATGGAATATATTTTAGTAGTTTTAACAAAGGTGTGAGTATTTTAACTTACTGTGTCCCTCGATTTATCCGTATTCTATCAGATATTTTTTTATAATTTTGATAAGTAGTTTCAAAATTCTGTACCTGAATGTTGTAAATGTAATGAGTCTTATAAAAAAACATCTCTGTTTAAATATTGTTACACATTCACAGATGTTATGTCTGGTACAACTGATTCATATTTTCTAAATTGTATCTTTACGTAGAGCAATAAATTAACCACGAATTAGAAAAAATCTCCTCTGTAATAAACACACTAGCTTCTTATTACTCAGAGAAAATAATCTATTAGTTAGAACAAGAGATTAGCACATTTAAACAATATAAATATTTTTATTATACGAGATGAACTAAATACGTACTCATTTTATTTATAACTGAGAAGTTTCTAATGGTATAAGACGGCTACATTTAGAATCAGTGAGTTGAATAAGGCCTGTCGGCAACGCGAATGACGTCATTGCAAAACGCTTTGAATATAAATTATTCTTAAACACTTACATAATAAAACATTTTATTTTATTTAAGTAGCTATATTAAAAGAGACCTTTACAACTTTATTAAGTACTTAAGTTGCATTACAGATAACGCCTAAATGAGTGAAACCAAAGTAACTCTACCTCTTCGAATGTGAAATTTTTGATACATTTTGTTAATTTTTGGTATCAGACTTAGGATTTAAAGTCTATCTTTCTCTAACACACATAATTGCAATCAACACAGAACCATAACACCATTTACGATAAAAGCTAATCCTTGTTTATATCGCAACGCAATCTCCGGGACACAGTACCTATGTTCGAAATATTACAAACTACACAAGTTTTGTGAGAAATATAACAAACTACGACTTGATACATTTTTAAACTAATCCACGTAAGTAATGTTGGTTCGTGTGTTTCTATTTAAAACGGACGACAACTGAGCTCTACCGTCTGTGGCACACGAACTGACTGCAGACTGCACATTAAATCCGATCCGGCCACTACCACAATGTAACCATTCGTATTATTTATTCTACTCAACAGTTTTTTCAACCTCCATCGTATTCTAAGTATTCCGTCTCATTTCTTCTTAAGGGTTTGCCTATATGTGTGTCCTTTTCTCGGTGCGTGGGTGTGAGCGTGCCCGGCCAGTGACCCACTCGTCACAGCTGTTTTACTCGAAGAATAATTACAAAGGACGAATTTTGAAGTCGCATGTTGGGTTAGGATGCGACTCGACTCACTCTGAATCTCGGCTCGGGTCAATACGCACCAAGTATTGTTGGTATACAAATACATATGTGAGTTTGTTGATTATCTTGTTGCTACACTAGTCGTTAGACGACCGACATCATCAGTATAATGTTCGTGCGTGCCTAACACGAGGAATTTGTTTTATCCATGTTATATAGCTATGATCTTTTGAGACGAAAAGTATTCTAACCTTTTCTTGGTATTTTGGTATAAAATGTTACACCAATGTTACGTAAAATGTCCATGGACATGCGAGATACTGGTAACCATTCGTTGGCTAGCTTTAGTTATGCAAATATGAGGAGACCGGTTTGTGTGTGGCGTTTAGGATAATATTTAGGAAGGTAGGGTAGGCAGTTCCTATAGAAGTAAAGGTACGAGTACCTATATATTAAAAAGATAAAGAGTTGGTTTAGTAACACGCCAATCTACGGAAAATCTGGCCTTCAAAATATTCTTGAGTATTTAAAATGCCCATTTTCCGAGGATACAGTCTAAAACATCTTGTTACAACCAATAAAACCAGAGCCAACGCGAGCTAAACCGCTACAGTAAAACATAAATATATGATTGCAATAATCATCTCCGCGTTAAATCTTTGGGCGCGGTCCGGGAACTGGGTTGTAAGCTGGGTCGATAAGGGGTAGTAGCGATGCGCCTCGCGGCAACCCACCCCCGTTACACCACAATTTTATAACATTACAAGGTTTAATTAATAACTTATAAAACAAAGTCTAAGTAAAGAAACAACTAGGGCATTGTTCTGAACTTGAAAACAAAGTTAGAGATTAAACTTTTGTAAGCCAAACAAAGGGTTAAGAAGTACCTACTTTTTACAAGTCTGGTTTTCTAAGAAGGGTACAAGATATTGTTCTTTGTTTTCAAGTATTTGTGAGGTGAAAGGGAAATATCGAATTCAATAACATTAACCTTCGGCACTCTACTTCAACAGTAATACTTACTTTTTATATATGAATATGCAAATGTCCGTAGCAATTTCGACAAAATTGTATAAAGAAGCACAGTATAATGAGTAAGTACTTGAAAAAAATAATACGGACAAGAACATCTGTTTATGCCCAACAAATAAGTCAATAATTATCAAATTCCTAGGACGGATAAAGGAATGTTAGAATTAGCAAAAAATATTTCTTAAAATAATACTCTTTACAAGTTCTTCAAGATACGAGAACCGAACCGAAACGACAATAGACATCACCATTATGTTCCCAGAATCGATTAAAGTTGAAATACTGAAAGTGCCTCTTTTTAATTTAAATTCCTTATTATTAAGCATTGAAGGTGAGGAGGGATTTAATTATGTACTGTTCTTTCTAATCCTACTTATATTATAAAGCCGAATGTTTGTGAGTATAGATGTATGGATGTTTGTTCCTCTTTCACGCAAAAACTACTGAATGGATTTTAATGAAATTCGGTACAGACGTTCCTCATACCTAAGAATAACACATAGGATACTTTTATCCCAAAAATCCCACGGGATAAGGTTCCACGCGGGTAAAACCGCGGGGCACAGCTAGTCTGAGATAATACTGTTACAATTTAAAGTCCAATGTAAAGTACTTACCTATTTCTTGGATGCATCATGACTAGCATCGATACAATTTTTTTTACAAGTGTTGTTATTTATCTTTGTCTGTAGTACAGGTAGGTATACTGATACAAATATCATAAAAAAGAGGTAGAGTTTCTTTGTTCAATCGCACTAAGTTTTATTTGCAAGAACTACTACTAAAATTGATTTAAAAAAACATAACTTACATAGCCCTTTCTTAGAAGAGTGTTGTGGGCTGTGTATCATCATGATGCTCAAGGGAGTGGAACAGTAGTCATTATCGTAGTCAAAACCGTGGTGCAAAGCTAGTGTTTAATTATAATTGCTGTCGAATCTCTGGTTATGTTATGAATAAGTAAAGCAATGGGGATGTCGACTAAAGAAATCTAATTACTTATAGTCCGTCAGAGATTTTGAAAACATCTTGAACACGTACCTATTTTTTGTCTTTTTTGATGCAAATAAATAATTAAGACGATACAGAGCATAGGTAGAAACTTTAAAACACTCCTAACTAATAGTTTTATTAATTGGATAGAAAAAATACGTGTACCTATAATATTTTGTATGACCAGACTTACAGGCATACAATTTCATTTTCATTAGGTACCCATTCTTTATCCCTATTATTAATGAAGTTTTTAGCTTAAGATACAATGTGTCGAACATTTTGAAGTAAAATTATTGTTAGTCTTGGTTCGGTTTCGGAAACAGTCAGAGCCGATCAAATAAAAGATTATTTCTGGTGGCAAACAATAGTTTGGGGCAGGTAAAAAGAGGACGGCCATGATCCTGCACGAAGTCCCGAATCTAGCTACGAAATATTTTATCGCACGATTTGGCAACGTCGCTCACACTTGCTAGGGGTAAGCGAAGCGGCAACTCAGCCAAACGCTACTCTGCTTTAGATAAATCTATTGTTTTGATATGGGTTTCAAAGAAATTACATAAAATGACTTGAAATATATATATAATAGACAGGTGAATCACTAAAAGTAACATTGGAGAGTCATAGTTTTTAGTATCGCAAAAATTTGCATTACATGAGACAAAGCGACTTTCTTAATTAATTATAATGCGGTCATGCTTAAGTACTAAATGTCAAATTGACAGTTTTCTATGAAGAATTTTCTACGAATGAAAGCTTTTATTTATCCTAAAATGACACTTCAGAATTTATTGTTTAATTGCTACAATACTGCTAATTAGCTTAATCATTACCTATGCAACAGAATTTTCTACATTCAGTCTGCTCGCCTACGTTAGACCTTAGTAGGAAGGAACCATACATCTGGCAGATTTCTTCAAATTCTCTTATTTTTTAATCATTCTCACTAGTTCCAGTGGATATCTGTCCCATAGAACTATTCTCCTACGAAAAATTCGCAGAGTTCGTTACGAAACAAAATTCCACACGATGTTTTGTTATTATCGAACGATAGATAGTCAAGATAAAATGACAACACCAAAGTTACCTTTGGACAGCGATCATCCAAAAACAGTGACGCCACACGTCACGAAACAAATGATAACAAAAGGTCACGATATTGTGACGAGTTAACGAGACACTGAAAGGACAAGGCTGTTGATGAAAGGACAATAATTATTCCTAAGGACGCCGTTGGCAAATCAATTTAACTGATCATTTGAACTGGCGTCCATCCAAAAATAGTCGTCAGTCCCGGAGCGATTCCAGATTCTAGTGGGAAAATCTAGTCTAGTTTACTTTTTGGGTTATTATCATTGTGCGCAGAAACAGAATCCGTGTCCTACTAAACAGAAAAAATAACTCTTAGTACCTAGATTCTAGTGATAAGACACTAACTTATACCGCTTTTGTATCTGTAGTCCAAGATAACATTGTATTGAAGTGCTCATTGTCATAGGGCTAATCGCGAATTACGTGCGATCTGTTGTGTTAAGCAACGTCTGGCAATCGTCATAATTGTGATGGGTGGCCATTACCGAAGTTTTGAATTTCCGTAGCGCAACATAATCGTATTGTAAACTTGAATAAGTAAGGTATAAAAGAACGAACAAGTTTTAAGATACCTTGAACCTAAGTAAAACTTATTCTGCAACTTTTACAAAACAAACTTTTTCGACGGATAAAATAAAGGTTGATTAAGTTTCTAGAAAAAACAACAAAAAGTTTTAGACAAGATATATAAAGTTTATGGTTCTTAGAATAGACTAATAATTTAAGTACTTTTTGAGTTTATTCGTTACATACAAAAATACAAATCTTTCCTCTTTATAATATTAGTGTAGAAAACAAAGTCGCTGTCTGTCTGACCCTATGTATGCTTAAATCTTTAAAACTACGCAACGGTTTGTTTTAATTGATATAGTGATTCAAGAGGAAGGTTTTTAGCATAATTTTATCCACGCATTCTCACGGGAGCGGGTACTAGGCGGGTAAAACCGTGGGTCGCAGCAAATTTTTCATAAATCTTGTATAGTGGATGCAGGCAGGGTTAGAGATATTAGAAATCAGTATATTCTCTATCTGCCACAAGCCAGTCCGTTCTTTTAAAAATATCATTAGCACTCGCAGGACTGTAAGTCACCTGACACCACTATGGATAAGTAACATTATAGCTTATTCCTGTAATGTACTAGTACTTACTAGAAGTGGGCAGATTTAATTTCATCGTTTGATATTTTTTGTTTAGACTTTTGAGGGCTCTAATCTATCTGCAACGGCTATCGATGGCATGTTCTTTAGTACCGACACGCTAATGAAATGAGAAGTAATTAAAGACCACCCATCACGACTATAACGTACCGTACGTACCGTCGGTACGTTATAGTTAAGATATCGTACACTTGAATTTAATTTGCAGACCCATATCGTACATGTATGTGTGCTATCCATTACAGGTTACTTCATCGCACTACCTAGTGATAATATTGATAAGTTAGGTAATCTGTCGTTGCTCAACTAATACAAATATTTCTGTACTTAGGTAAGTAGGTATCTTCTAATTGGGATTCCAAAATAACTGCCTATGAGTGAAGATGACATTTTCACCCAATAATTAAATTTTATAAGGATTTGTATTACTTTTCACATGTTGATTTTGGCCTAAATAGCTGCCTATGAGCGAAATGACATCTTTACCGATTTTTTTTTATAAGATTTTGGATATAACTTTTCACCTCTTTTCACAGATTTAGAAAGATCTTGTTTTGTTAAACCCCTTGAATGACTTTTCAATGATTTGGCGCTTTGAGTCGGCTTTATCGCAAGATTCGCAAGTGCTCTCAAAACGTGTTTTCTCTTCTCTCCGTGCCTTAATTGACGGTTATGGTAAATCATCAAATAAACGATGTGTTGTAAGTAATGAAGCGAATGATATTGATCGATGCTTTGTACCTATTAAGAAAGCAAAAGATAATGCTTTGTATAGAAATAAGTGGAGGAAGTTTCACCTGTTACACTGACAAGAGAACTTCTTTGAAAGATAGATAGATCGTCAAGTCTTTTGTGTAATTTGATAAAAGGATATTGGGCAAAACGTCCCAAGTGCTGTAGCACTTCGTGTGATACATCATTCGATAGGTATCGTTAAGAGGAACAAATGATTCTACGGGAGTGAAGCCGAATTCCCCGGCAGAAAAAAGTTACAGCCATTTTAAAAAAAAAATATACCTGCTTTATGCAAGGAGTTCCAAGTGCTGTAGCACTTAGTGTGGTACATCATTCGATAGGTATCGTTAAGAGGAACAAATGATTCTACGGGAGTGAAGCCAAATTCCCCGGCAGAAAAAAGTTACAGCCATTTAAAAAAAATATGCCTACTTTATGCAAGGAGTTCCAAGTGCTGTAGCACTTAGTGTGGTACATCATTCGATAGGTATTGTTAAGAGGAACAAATGATTGTACGGGAGTGAAGCCGAATTCCCCGGCAGAAAAAAGTTACAGCCATTTAAAAAAAATGCTCGGTTGTGTTACGTTCAACTAATTCAAGGAGTCCGTGTAAATGGCCTTTGGGGAAAACAAAAATGAGCTATGCTCGGTTGTGTTATGTAAAACTGATTCAAGGAGTACATTAATCACAGCCTTCCGGGTAAAAGAAATGAGCTATGCTCGGTTGTGTTACGTTAAACTAATTCAAGGAGTCCGTGTAAATGGCCTTTGGGGGAACAAAAATGAGCTATGCTCGGTTGTGTTACGTTAACTACTGATTCAAGGAGTTCATTAATCATAGCCTTACTGAAAAAACAGACAAAGTTCTTGGGAAGTTGGAGAGTGGAGCTTCAAAATGATTTAGAATGATATGATAGTGATTAAGACGCACAAAATCTTACAAATTATTCCTTTACCGTTACCTCATCATCTATAATATAAAAATGAATCGCAAAATGTGTTGGTAAGCGCATAACTCGACAACGCCTGGACCAATTTCGCTAATTCTTTTTTTGTTAAATTTGGTATTGTCAGGAGAAGGTTTTTATGTAAAAAAAAAAACAGGAAAATCAATGGGAAAATTGAACCCGTGCGAAGCCGGGGCGGACCGCTAGTAATTTATAAAAAAATAGCGAAATATCGTGTTTAAATAAGTTTAGTAGCTTAGCCAAATAGCTCGTTGCATAAAGTAGGCATATTTTTTTTTAAATGGCTGTAACTTTTTTCTGCCGGGGAATTCAGCTTCACTCCCATAGAATCATTTGTTCCTCTTAACAATACCTATTGAATGATGTACCACACTAAGTGCTACAGCACTTGGAAATCCTTGCATAAAGTAGGCATTTTTTTTTAAATGGCTGTAACTTTTTTCTGCCGGGGAATTCGGCTTCACTCCCGTACAATCATTTGTTCCTCTTAACTATACCTATCGAATGATGTACCACACTAAGTGCTACAGCACTTGGAACTCCTTGCATAAAGTAGGCATTTTTTTTTTTTAAATGGCTGTAACTTTTTTCTGCCGGGGAATTCGGCTTCACTCCCGTAGAATCATTTGTTCCTCTTAACGATACCTATCGAATGATGTACCACACTAAGTGCTACAGCACTTGGGACACACTCCATACAAATCTGCCCATTGTCCTTTGGTATAGAGTCACCAAGTTTTCTGTGCCGGTGACACCGTCACAGCGATGCGTCGCTGTAATCGCTTCTTTTGGTTGTCAGTTTCTTGAAAATGTATCCAAATGACATTAGAATCAAGATGACAATAGTAGCTTCCACTTTTGGCCGCCGGCACAGAAAACTTGGTGACTCTATACAGAGATATAGTACAGCTGGGGGCAGACCATAGGCTTTTTATACCGAATTTCTTACTGGTTAAGAATTAGCGCGGGTTAAACCGCATCGAGTGCAAATACTAGTCGATTTGATGCTTGTGAAGATAGACAAAGAAAATAAATGACATTCTATGGGATGTTTGAGATCGGACAAAGAGATGAACATACAACATCTTTAGTTTTACACATGATTTTTTTCGAAGTGTTGTGTCGCAGCGCGCTTATTTGTACGTAACTGAGTAGTGTGTTGGTATTTACCTTCTTATTGTATTCAAAATGTTTCAATTTCAGAGTGCGGGCAATATTGGGGGCAATAACTGAATAACACTATCTGCACGTGTTTATAACAGGACATATATCATTGAAAGCCACTTCAAACAATAGAAACCAACTGTCTATTGATTGAAGCTAAGCGGAGGCGAGATGTGTTAATACAAAAATTACTTGTGAAGCATCTTCATATCTCACCGCTCTACGTTTTGCCATAGAATAACTCGCAAAAAATTACAGATATTCCAACTACCTATACCATAATATTTAATTTCTTATAGAGATATTAGAGCTTGGGAAATAAATTGTTATCTCGATTTTCAAAATCGAGTGCAAAATAAGGTTTATACTAGAGGCTTATCTATACTAATATTATAAAGAGGAAAGATTTGTTTGTTTGTAATGAATAGGCTCCGAAACTACTGGACCGATTTCAAAAAATCTTTCACTATTGGAAAGCTAATTTATCAGTGCGTGACATAGGCTATATTTTATCCCCGTAATCCCATGGGAACGGGAACTACGCGGGTGAAACCGCGGGGAGCTACTAGTACTAGATAGTTACGTTTATGCGCATGAAGACGGGAAAAGAAAAAAATGACATCTTACGCGATATAAGGGAACATTATTAATGTTATAGGGTCCATAAGCTTCTGTTTTAGCTTTAGTTATTTGTAATTTTATAGAGAGCAATAAAATTATACTTTCTTCTCTTAACATAATACATCTTTACACACGAATTTTACTAACCAAAGTCTAGAACATGGTAGTGTAGTGTCGCGGCACTAGTTGATACGTAACTGAGCAGTATGTGGGTATTTAATTCCTTTTTGTGTTTCCATTTGAGAGTGCGAACAACGCGTCTGTAGTTTACTATACTCTTACAATTCGTACATACTCGTATATCATTGAAAGGCACTTCAAACAATAGAGACTAACTGCCTGATTGAAGCTAACCGGAGACGAAACGTGTTAATACAAAAATTGCTTGTAAACTATCCCTGCTCAACACTCAACAATACTCAACATATTGATGCAAAAAATGCGCAAAATCTAAAACCCTACCAGGTGTATATGTACAATTATTTCATAATACTTTATTTATTGACGACCTCGATGGCAGAGTGGTCACCATGCCGGTCTGCCATCCGTTAAGTTGCGGGTTCGATTCCCGCGCGGGGTGAATATTTGTGCGAACCACAAATGTTTGTCTCCGTCTGGATGTGTGTGTGTGAATGAGTGTGTGCGTAGTATCTGATATCCTAGATACAAGCTCCGAGCTTAGTTAGGGGTCAGTTACTATAATGAGATGATGTAGTGAATGCTTATTATAATCATTATAATTCTAGATATATTAAACACTTACTGAATCCGTAGGTCTAAAAGACGTAACTTTACAATTTCCAATCACATCTAAAGTTTAAAAGTATCCCAAGTACAAATGCTTATAAGCAACGTCTGTACCAAATTCCATTTAATTTATTCCAACAGTGTTTGTACTGATTATAATAAATATACGCAAAGAGTCACACTCATAAACGTTACACGACAGATTAGAAATTAGCGGGGGTATCACAATCACAAATACTAGTGAAATTTGATCTGTTAAACGCCCTATAAATAATAATAGTATGATTGAACTGTCGTCGTGTAATAAACAAATTCTTATTAGCAGTACACACTTACTTACACTCAATACAATTAATGTAAATACTAATATCGTAGGAACCGACGTCCCGCGTTGTAACAGGAGTCAATATTTCCTGTGTATTGTTCTCAAACGAAACATTGTCCATTATATCGATGACCTTCCTGTGTTCTAATAAGAACGTGTTATGATTTGTACCTTGAGGAATTTGGTAAAGATTTTGTTGTATTTGGTGCCTAAATATGTTCTTTGTAACTACGATACGAATAGAAATTGTTGCCAAAAACTGTTCTTAGCATTGTTAATAAATAATTGCATTCAGAAGATTTGTTTGATTATGTACTTTCCAATTGGTGATAGAAGTTTAATAATCAGTCTTACAGGGAATAGGACTTTTGCTTATTATTAAGTTCCTAAGATTTAGCTCCTACAAACTCAAGTTTACAATTTTTCAACGTTTTTTCAAGAGGAAGGATTTGTTTCTTTGTTTGTAACGAATAGGCACCGAAACTAATGAACCGATTAAAAAAAATCTTTCACTAATGGAAAGCTTATTTATCAGCGAGTAACGTAGGCTATATTTTATCCCTGTATTCCCACGGGAACAGGAACTACGCTGGTGAAACTGCGGGGCTCTGCTAGTGTATAATCATCTGTATTTTTGAGGTCTTATCTTTTTCAACACAAAACTAAACTTATGTACCTAGGTATACCGAGCATTTTATAATCCGTGCTATAGCCTTTCATCACCTTTTTCCCCTCGGCCCACCGCTAGACTAGACAGCCTACCTACCTACCTATAACCTGCATAGCTTTACAATCTTGCTTCTCTCTCAGTTGGGTATATTTTTTGTGTGTGGGGTCAGTGATCGTTGTGCGACCGAGTCCCTTTGCGGTCACCCTCCTCCCCGGCCAAAGGGGACGGATAGTATTAAGTCAAATTGGGCCCTCAACCATCTCTTAGAGATGGTTTCGTATTGAATAAAATAGCCAAATCGGTGCTTGTATTATCTATTGTGCCCTAAACCACATGTCGGTATTGTAGCCGGTTATTAGATTTAATTAGGTAGTTGATTAGGTAAATTTATTGATTACCTATGGTTTAACAAATTCATTAAATAACAAGCCTACTGGAACATTATTGGTGTACATTTTACTCTCATTGGATTGAACTTCGAACCGAAGTTTAAAATTGTAAAGTCTAACTCTGCTCAAAATAAAAATCACTTCCTTCAATACAAATGCAAATGCTGATCAACAATTCAATCAAATTTAAACCTTATTTGTTAACGAATAGAGTTATAGTTATTATCATAAATTGTGAACACAGTTGGATAGTTTATTTTGTAAACAACTAGGCATACAGTTGTTATTACAATGAGAATCACAGTGTCATCGGAATGTGATTCTTATTCGAATGACATAAGGTCGATTATGGTAAATAGTCACCGATGACTTAACAGTTAAGTGGCCACTATTTGCACTTGTAAGGAAAGAGACATAGATTTACATTTTAAACAGTGAGTGTGCTTCGATATCGTGTACACAAACGTGTTACAGGATAATGCCGCAAATATGGCCTGACAGACAGACACTGTTTATTGCACAGTAGATGTGAGAGGAAGGACACTGAGCACAGTATGGACGTGATGTTACTGCGACCTTGTGCCGCGCGATGTGACGAGAACCGCCTGTTATCTAGTATGTACTTACATACTCAGCTTAGTCCTACGCTCTGGATGAGGATGAGTCAGGTATAAATATAAAATCCAACTGATAAAATTAGCCAAGTCTGGTCTATCTATATCTCAACTGCACGGTTTCTTATTGCGATTATTAGGAAACTAGTTGGAGCATTTCGCTAGTCAGAGCACAATTCTCAGGCGCGACCGTCGTTATCGCGAGTTCAATTCGTGAACCGACCACGATACGATAATGCATCCCGAGCGCACTGTACTGATAAAGGCGGTCACACACTGTGGATATGAATTGGGTGCAGTTCATTGACACCGGGCTCAATCGGAACAACTAGCGCCATCTATTATCGGTACGATCGAACGACAAAATGTACTTATTAGCCAGTACTCACGTGAGGGTTGTGCCCTGAGATCAATCAAGAAGTTTGGCAGGCATCCGATCGAGGTACACGTGATTGCACAAATAAAAACATTTGTTGACAAACAACCTGCGGCAAATGGTATCGAGAGGAGACGATCCCTAAACAAGGGCCCGAGAGGAACTGTCGCGCGTCGCAGCGGTCCCTTTCGTGCTTAGGGCATGTGACGGAGAGGCGCGCACATTGGTCGACGAGCGCGCCAATGGGCGCCTTCGGCTGGCACACGCCGCCACACACACCGTCACCGAGGGAAAAGCGGAGGGGAAAACGAGTGAGGAACTAACTCACCGCGTCGGCCGGCACTTGGCACGCGGCGCTCCCGCCATTTGTTTCAAACACGAATTAACCGAGAGGCCGCACCGCTCTAGGAGAAGACACCAATCGGCTGAGACCTATTTATTCGCTGACGATGAGATTTCACTCGCCAAATCAGCGAATACGATACGAGGATAAGAATAGTCATTAGTCATTAATAAATTAGTACCTATTTTCATAATTACGCTGTTGGTTTATCGCTACAACGTGTTTTTAAATACAGTTTTGTTATAGTCGTGTTTTGCTTGTATTGGTAGAGTAGTAAAGTTACTGTAGGTATGTAGTATTATTACCTATTATGTAAGTATCTAATTGATCAATTTAATATTTACAGTCGTCATTATCGTCAGCCTTTGAGCGACTTAACAGAAATTATTATAGGTAGGTAGGGTACCTACTTAGGTAAATGGAAGAAAATAAAAATGTTACTTATCAATCAATATTTATTTTAGGAATAAGCTATCAATAAGTAGAGACTAGTAGAGTATGTGTCATGCATAGGTTTGTACCTAGTAAGTACCTGAAAAATATATAAAAAAAATGTGGTCAATATCTACTTAGACAACGAAGACAGGATATTTTCTGTCCAATAAGAGAGAGAACCTTTGACATACAAATTAGATACCTAACCAAAATTGCTTCGTGGCCTCTTAAGTACTAGTATAATAATTTACAGATACTTACTTACCTAATAAGAAAAATAAATAAATATTACAACTGCTCCACAAGATGAATTAAAAACAAAAGACAATTATAAATACTTATGTACAGTCAGCGTTCGATAAAAGATAATTGGTTGGCAATAGCAAAGTAAGTTAGCATCACACAGGGAGGTACCATTTATCTGACACTGACTGTACATTCTGACTTACTGGGTGTAACCTCTACATATAAGGTTCCATTTCCTCCCCAGCAGCCTGGCTATCCTCGCAGACGCACTTCATCTTCCTCCTCTCGGCTTTGACGACCGCCTCGCCTGCAGTATTGTTCATCTCCCACCAGATAGCGCCGCCGAGCACGTTTCTGAAGTATGGTGGGACGCTGCCTTCACGAAGGAGATATCTATGGAGAGTGTATGGCTTGTAATTGAGGAGGAAATGTCAACTAATGAGAACACTGGCACTGGTAATATAGTGTCGGTTGCATTTTGCGAGCGTAAGTAGCTAAGTTCGCTTAGCTTACCGCATGCCAAGGAAAATTGCGCGAGCAATGTAAAAAAAGTAAAAATTGGATCTTATTTCTTAATCTACGTTTTAGTCTTAGCGGACTTTATCCAACTTGATAAATGTTCGCTGAACTTTTCTTTGTTAAAGTTTTGCCAATTTTACCTTTTTGGCCTCTCTAGCGTACGAAAATCTTGTGATTTTTTCGCCGCCTAGTTTAAAGTTGTAATGGCGGAAAAACGTAAAAATTGTACAATTAGTTACCATTAGTGGGAATCTTTTAGAAAATGTATAAGTACTTGATTACCTAAACTGTAAAATACGACTATCTTTACATAATGCAAATGCGTTTCAGGCTATGCAGGCTGCGATCTAAGTTAGCTTAGATCGCTAAAACTAAAACGTAGATCAAGAAATAAGATGATAGAAAAAATCCATCCAAATAAAATAAATAAATTATAAAAAATTATAATTCTGTGTAAACAAAAGAGATGCACATATTAATTAATAGATATTAATTAATAGTTAGCTGAGAGATGGGCCCACTTAACAACTCAGTGGGTTCCCGAAGGAGGGCGTCGTCGGGGTAGGCCGAGAAAGCGCTGGCGGGATGATCTTACCACCTTCGACAGTAGCTGGTGGGACACTGCGAAGGATAGGGATGGTTGGAAATGTTTGGGGGAGACCTTTGCCCAGCAGTGGGACACTATAGGTTGACAAAAAAAAATTAATAGTTATTCGCTGACTGCTCACAGTGCCGGCAAGTACTTACTCGCTGATCAACTCGCTTACTCGCTCGTCATCAGCTGTGGGTCCACTACCTCCTTCTTAGATAACACTCACTTGAAGAACTGTTCTTCCTTCAGCTCCTCGGCGCGGGTCCTCCAGTACCTCTTCAGGTTGGGACTCATACCCTCGGCCGCCTCGCTCGCGCGCAGCTGGCTCGCTCGCTCTTCCTCCAGGCTCTTACACAACACGTCTGTGTATGCTACAAGTTTATGATTTGAGTAAAGTAGAAGAAGAAGTAAGTAATCAATAAAATTAAGTTAAGTTTAAATAATTGAAGTTTAGAGTGAATAGGATTTTACTCAATCAACGCGGGTGAAAGGGGCGGAGCGTTTCTAATTTAAAATACATGCGTAAGTAGGTACCAATCTTTATTATTCTTAACAATAAGTAAGTACTTATATAAAAAAAATAACTTGTAGTCCCATCTCCAGAAAAACCTTGATCTGATCGGATAGTCCAGTACAAAGTCGTTCAACTGCAACGTTTTTAAAATTCGCACAATTCAGATTTTTATAAACAAAACAAGACGAGACGGCTTCACTACATAGTATAAAATAAAGTCGCAAAGTAAATATTCCTGCGGGAACGAGAACTACGCGGGTGAAACCGCGGGCGCCGCTAGTGAAGAAATAAATTGAATAGAAGTGAGGTTAGCTATTAGCAAATATGCTGTACTCATGTGGAAGATAAATACCGATTTGGAACAAATGAAAAATATTCGCGCGGCGTTTTACAATATTACCTTCGGAAGCCTCTCCCTCGACGGACTCTTCGACCTGCGGAGGCGGCTTGGTGGTGATCTCCGGCTTGATGCGAGTCGCGACGTCTACAGCTAGACGACTCTTCAAATCACCGTATATTCTATATTCAACAAACAGCGTCAATATCAGAAACCTCCTCCTTTTATGAAGACGGTTGAAATATGGAGACGTGCCCGAAATTCCACATATAAAAATAGTAGGTAACTGATTTTGTTTGTATTAAATAGGTTCCTAAATTATTGGACCCATTTATATGAAAACTCAATATAATGATATCCTTATGACCAGGAGTAAACTTAGGAATATTTGTATCCATAAGTTTCTTCAGGATTGGGATTTACGTGGACCAGAAGGCGCTGCTAGTTAATTCATTAATGTACATATTTGAAGACCATATTTTTATGTCACAACATTTTTTTTGTAATTAGTTTCGCTGCGCATAGTAAGTATTAGTTTCGTAACTAAAAATTTTACAATCTGCATCTAAGACTATCAAAAACTACATCAATCACATGCCAACAATATTATCAACATACTTTACTACGCCGGTGTGAAAAACAAACCTATGAGCCAAAGCCTGTATGACGTCATCCGTCTTCCGTTCCTCCTCCGGCCTGATGTCCACTATGGGCACGTGGAGTAACGTCTCACTATCAGACTCCAGAATGTGCCGGTACCGGAGGATAGCGTTTATCAGCTCCTTGGCACCCTTCAGACGTTGTCTATTGGTTTCCTTCCATTGTTGTTCTAGTGTCCTATTTGTGAATTAAGTTAGTAAATAAAATAATATACTTAGGGCCTATTTCACCATCTTCAAGTAACCTTCCTAGTAATTACTCACAAGTTTTGACTTTGTCCCTTGATATAAATTAAAATAACAGACTTTACTTGGTGAGTAACGTTACTTGAAGGTCGTGAAATAGGCCCTAAAATAAATATTTTGAGACGAGTTTGTTGGTTGAACGCGCCAAGGAAGGCTATAGAACTATAGACAAATCTATCAACACGCTTTGATCAACCGAAGCGATATAGCTATTGTTTTTTTTTTTAATTGAATAGTCTACGAAACTACCTAAGTATACCGATTTGAAAAATTGTTTTACTATTAGATAAGTAGTTATTTTATACAGGGATATTTTATCCCGGTATGCCCACGGGAAGGAGAACTACGCGATTGAAATTAAAAATAATAGATACCTGAGAATAAAAGCTCTAGGCAGCCGCGGCAACAAAACCGTTTCAGGTTTCATCGGTTTCGGTTTGAACCTCTCGTAAGGACGCATCCAGTGATAGAAACCTTTGCCACAATCCTTTTTCAAGTCTTTATAAGTCAAATATTTGGGTTTGTCTGACAGTTTGGACTCCATTATCCATTTCTAAAACATTATAGATCAAGTGAATGGAAATCTGTATCCCCAATACTCTTAAGTGGAAATCGACATGGTCCATTACTCAAAGTATTGGATAAATTCTTTAAGATTCTACTAATTCGTATTTATTCAAACACAATATTGAGAATAGTAAATGGTTAAACATATATAAATAGGTAATAATTGAGCGAGCAAAGAAAATTAAAAATTACTGTCGTATTACGAATATTACGATGAAATAAATAAATAGCTCTAGGGATGCATTATCATACTACACACATCAAAAGTGTCTAGGGATCAACATATATTTTTGCAATAACTTTTCTCCTGATTGATATTAATTAAAATTTTCTTTAAGGATTCATCAAATAAAGTGTTTTCGTTTGTCACAGTAACGATAAACCAAGTCACCTTTGCATTAATAAAGAAATTTGCCATTTTCCTAATAAAGGGATTTTTGACATTTGAACCACTAACATTAAAGTTCGAAAAAAAGACTGAAATAACAGTTTTCTTTAAAATTTTATTGGGTAACTTAAACAATTAATAATCCGTGTTTCTACCGCGAACACTAACAACACAAGAACATCGGTTTGGCATACTCAAAATGAGTTCATCCAAATCACGCTGTGGAATGGCCGCCCATGTTCGTTGCAACAACAAAAAAAGGTCTTCTTGCGACTGGATACCCTCCATATTCGGCAGAGCTCTTCTCTGTAGCATATCCCATGCATGCTCAATCGGGTTCAAGTCTGGCGACTGAGCAGGCCAGGGCAGGACATTGATGTTAGCTGCGGCGAGAGTCTGTCTTACAACTCTTGCGGTGTGCGGTCGTGCATTATCATGCATTAACTGAAATAAGGGACCGATTTGCACTTGTAGAGGAACGATGACGTCTGATACAATCGTCTCAGCATAAATTTGAGCGTTGAGGTTGCCTCTGATCCAAATTAACTCAGTTCTTCCGCCAATCCAAATACCCGCCCATACCATGATGGTTCCACCACTATAAGGATGGACTTCCTGGCAGGATTTTAATCGCTGTTGGCGTCCAGGGGTTCTCCAGTGTCGTATACGTCTTGTATCCGGTCTCATACCAAAACGAGACTCATCAGAAAAGCACACGAAACGCCATTGTTCTTCTGCCCAATTTCTGTGTTCAAGAGCCCATTGATATCGAATCCTACGATTGTGCATTGCTATAGGTGGTACCCGTAGCGGTCTTCGGGAATGAAGGTTCACTTCATGCAAGCGGTTTCTGACTGTTTGGTCGCTAATTAAGTTCCCTGAAGAGTGATGAAGCCGCACGGCTAACATCATGGCGGTTATTGTTGGAGCTCTTCGAGTTAAGATTTGAATGTATCGGTCTTGTCTCCGTGTGGTGCAGCGATACCGTCCTCCATGGCGCTCAGCCACGGTACCAGTGCTTCGGTAACGTGTCCAAAGTCGACTGATAACACTCTGACTTGTATTCAGAGCTAAAGCCACAGTACGTTGCCGGGAACCAGCTTCTATCATTCCCACGGCTCTGAGCATTTCTTCCCTGCTTAAATGACGTCGCCGCTCCATAATAACGTTGGTTTTAATCAGTAGTAGGGAAACAGTAGCACTAATAATGTCTTCAATGCGTTGTATGTTTTTATAGGGAAAATATTGACAGCTGATTTTCATCTTTTACTCGAATTTGATTCACAGTTCCTGATTCAAATTATGAAATGCACCAAAAAGGATCCATATAAATTTATAAAATCATAAATTTATTACAAAGCCACATCTCAATCTCAAGAAATCCGCATAAAAATGCTTGATCCCTAGACACTTTTGATGTGTGTATATATAAAATCTAACATCAAACAGATAAGTTGTGGATAATGATACTAACTTCAGATTCCGTGACATGAACAGGCGCCAAAATGGAAAGTAAACTTCTATTATCACCAAATGTATCGCAATGGTTGGTGGAGAACCACGGCAGCCAACGGTGGTCAGTCTTGTAATGCTCTAGCAACGCTCGGTGCACTAACTCGGAACATGTTAGCTCTCTGGTACAACGAAAATTGTTTATTAATAACTTATCTGTAGGTACCTAATAAAATAGTTATTTGTTATACAAGCAAAGTTGGTTTTTAACCGGGGCTCCAGTTGATGATTGAGCCAGCGAAGGATTAAAAAAAGAATCCTGACCGTTAGCGAGGGAATCAAAAGAGCACAAGGTTAAAAAAAAATGCACTTGAATGCAACATATTATTTTTCATCCCCCCTCAGCGAGGAAATTACTAAATGGAAACATAAAACAATAACAATATTAAGTGAAAAGAAATATCACGCGCAAAGCAAAAAAAAATTAAGTACACCAAGAAGGTTCCAAGTTCGAATTTTAAATAAAAAAATCAGTTGTATGATAGTTTGTGAATTCAAAACATCATCACACTTAGTGCACACGATGTTCTAATTTGACCTTGTGCTTTGCCGTGTCTTTTAATTCCCTCGCTAACGCTCAGGATTCTTTTTTGAATCCTTCGCTGGCTCGGTCATCAACTGAAGCCCGGTTAAAAAGCAACTTTGCACTCTTGTGTAACAAATAACTATTACTTAATTGGTGTGAGTGACTCACCGTCGTAACACAAAGAATCTAACAGTCTTCGCGTGATACATTTCTCTACATTTTCCGTGTGTAATTGTTGTACTTTCAGTTTTTTCTGTAGACGCCTCGTGTTGTGTTTCAATCTCTTCTACAGGACCTTGATCTTCTGTGGGGATAAGCAATTCATCCGAACACTCGTCTGATATGGTTATAGACCCTTCCTCGTTGACTATAATTTTCTTTGAAAATGAATCTTTCATTTTCAGCCATGTCTGTTGCATCTGAGTAACGCTACTCAAATCGTCAGACGCAATTTTAATGTCGCACGTGGTGAACGAGCTGCACTCGGGACAAGCCTCGTAATTGATTCGCAAATGTTCTCCATCAAAATTAGCTGAAGTTACGTTGTCCAAAATAATATTGTAGTTGTTATTAGTGTCTACCTGGACTGTGGTATTATTGGGCGAGTCGACAGAAATCTTTCCTGTAGCTTTATTGACAGTGACCGTGGTGAAATCAGAGTGTTCGATGGTATAAATGACTTTTACAGAGATATAACCATCGGTTCTCTTTTTTTCAGCTTTTTCTTCTTCTTCTAGTTTTTTCGACCCTAGACTTACGGCGCTACCGCTGTAGGTGTTCGGGTCATTACTCTTTTGTGAGACAGAAGTTTTAGATTTCCCTCCTTCCGATTCACCAATACTATCTGATTCAAACATATCGAAATATTCTTTTTCTTCAAAAGTCCACTCCGGGTAGATTTCTTCCTCTTCGATCAAGTAATTGGTTATAATTCTAGTTTTATTAGGAAAGGTAACAATCTGTGTTCCATCTTTATTTAAAAGAATATGAGTCCCATCCATACGTCTTGAAAATATTTCTCCCAAGCAATAATCAGTTGCTGTTCGAATAAGTAACTTTTCTATATCATAGGAATTATCAAGAAACCATTTTTGCCTGAGTCCAGACGTGTCTATAGACTCAAATTCCTCAATGATCAATTCATACTCTAAGGGCTTTTCTTCTAATTCTTCGGAGACATTGTGCTTCGAGCCCTTTGAGGATGCTTTACTAAGTTTGCCTTTATCTTTTGCTGGTGATTTACTTCCTTTTTTACTTTTATCGGAGCTAACTTCAGTTATGTCATCCGGTGGAACAGGCACAATAACTTGTTTAAAAGATCTTATGATTTTAATATAAGTACCGTCTGGTTGCAAAACTTCTATGATCCCGTCTGTTTTGAATATCACTACCTCGCCGTTTAAACTGATACAACGCATATCTTCTTGTAAATGTGGCTTTGGGTCAATGTGATATTGTTTTATGTGTGAAATGGCTGGTGAATTTTCTTCATGAACACTTTCTGTTATTAGGCCATTAGGCCAAGTCACTATAAACCCGTAGTAACTTTTTGTTTCAAATATAGTTTCACACACAGTGCTTCCTGCTCTTATAAGCTTTGATGTATCTTTAAGCTTCTGATTTTCCGTGCCTGACATGCTCATCAGCGGCAAAGGTACCTTAAATGTGTTTTTCTTTATATTTATCATTACTCGATCTTTACTCGTTATTCGAAACGATTCACAAGAGTCAAGAATTTCAGGTGTGGTTCCTTCACCTAAAGCTTTATGCACCCAAAAATTATTATGACCATCACCTGGGATGACGTTCAATATTATGTATTCCATATTCATTGGAATAAGCAAAGTATATAAACTAGTGACGCGAGTTCCATCTTTAGAAAAATACGTTGAATCTTTACCGAACACTTCCACCCTCCTGTCTCCCAAATCATATCCGAAAAAAGGTTTAATTGGGGCGGCAAATTGACGTAATACGTCACCATCGATTCGAGATTGTCTACCTAATTTAGGGGTAGATGCGGGAGGGGGTTTGCCTTTTTTACTACTTTTAGTGTCGCTATCAGCAGTCATCGAGACTGAGGTTGTTTTTGTTGTTGTTGGGTTGTTATCAGTTAAAGCTTCACTTTCTTCACCGACTACTGTCAATTCTTGGTATTTCAATGACCCTTCCATTAATAAATCTGCATCAACTTCCGTGTCGTCGATACATGAATTAAATACTAAAGAGCTTTGAAATACTCTACTGTCAGATAGTGACTTTACATCTAATTTTTCATCGTATATACGTTCTTCATTTTTAAGCCAATCGTAGCACTCTTCTAATACATAATCAAAAAAGTCTTGTAAACATAAAGGTGTCGATAAATGGCAACGCCACTCTTCTCGCGAAATTCCGTCATTGTCATGACTGTTAAAGAACATTAATAAAAAACAATCTGTTACTTCACAATACTTGTAATCAACGCAATTAAATCGGTTAAACGCATCAAACAGTATTTGAAAAGCGCTAATTCCTGAGAAATCCTCAAAATAGTCGAAATCATCTATGAGATGATCCACAGGTTTTCTATTTGCTATTTCAACTGCAGAAACTAATTCACTTATATCCGGACAATCAAAAAGAAATTTTATACGGCGGTAATCTTCATCATCATCTGAAGATATAATACTTCCTGTATTGTCAACTTTGGTCATTGAGGGGAAAGAAGGCAGAGTGTTACTCGGAGCTCCGGAGGGACACTTATGTAAAGGCTCGGCGAGTATACTCCTTTTCAAATATACTTTTTTAAACTCCGATATTGTGGAAGGAGATAGATGCCGCTTTTTTAGTGAACTTCTATTATTAAAGAGTTTACGGCAGGCTAATATGTGTATCAACCTATTGAGCTCAGCAGTTTCTACGTCTTCTCTCTCAAAACAAGATAACAAAATGTTAACATGAAAATTTATCTTCGCTTCCAGTTCACCTTCGGGTCTACTTTGGATTTTCCATAGATTGTTAAGGGGCATATTAAGAAGTGATGACCAAACTATATAATCCATGTTTATATTGCCCAAGTGAAAAGTATTGTCTTTGGCAAAGTCACCATATTTTAAAACAATAGGATCTCTGTGGGTCTCGAATTCTTCACCATAAGTTAATCTATATGTTTTTCTATTTTCCTCAGTCTTGCATAGAGTACTAAATATTTCCTTTACAAGGGTTTCCGCTTTACTAACTTTCTCACTGTCAACAGCGTCTTGTGGTACTTTATTTACAATATTACTTTTTTTCTTAGTAACTACCGTTGGCGAATCTTTTTCAGTTACAGATGTATTAGTGGTGTTAAGGGAAGAATCTACACTTTTACACACAGTTTCCAAAATACTATCGATGACAGAAAACAACGTTGTACATTCGATCGGCAACTCATCTATTAGTTGATGGTAATATTCATTGTAACATGGTTCATTTACACATTCAGGTATGTGGATTGTATCCAGATTATTTAAATAGTTTATATGTTGCCTTGACAAGTCTTGAACGTCATACATGAGATAACACATTTCATCGTAAATCTTTTCTGGATTTCCAGATAAATTTTCACTGTCCCAATATGGCGGACTAAAAATTATACAAGCCGTGCCTTTATAATCACCTGCTGATTCTTTGTTGATTCGTAGAAACTGAAGTTCTTCCCAAAACCTTAAAGCTTTGTCAGCAAATAACTCAGTTTGACTCTGTCCTCTTTTCGTGCCTCTGAGTAGAGTGGATGGTATTCTCGTCACGGATGCGTCGATTCTAACCTGTACTATTGCCGTTAAAGGAATACCTATTTTTACCAAACATGCAGGCAATTGAGCATCGGCAAATCCAGTGACGGCAACGTATAGATTGGGCCCGTCGACAGGGAAGTCATCCACGTACACCTTGTCTCTCCATTCTTCTCCCCGAACGCGGAGAAGAGTGTTGTATTTCTTTCCCTCGTCAGGTTCGTGGTCGGAGGGTTCTGGCTCAGTGTTACCTTTACCTTTCTTCGGTGGAGGCGGCGGCGGCTCTGGTGGTTCAGGAGGTTTCACATTCACTGTACCTCTTACTTCAGCTCTGTCAACCATGGTAGTGGACTCTCTTTTCATCCCCTCTCTGACTTCCAGCCTTTGTCGTTTGATATACAAATTTTCATCCTTCATTTTTACAATCAGATGTTTAATGACAAGGGCTAACATATCAGGTGGCACATCTTTCTTATCTTTAAGGAAAGCTTGAGCTTCTTCAAACACTCTCAGATTGTCGTCTTTTACCTTTTTTTCTCCGCCGAGTTGGTTGATCATGAATATCGTTTCGGTTTTGCAAATGTTTTTGATAACGAATCGTTTCTCTTCAGCCGCGAATACTTCGAACTTGTTGAGGTAGAGCCTGTCTTGATCGCTGCCCGCTGCTTCGATCATGATCACCTTTACTTTCCAGTTTTCTTCGTCTAGCACAGCGGTCTCTATGGTTGTGCGCCAACTGTTTTCGTCTACAACTTCTTTCCCCTTTTTGGGACCCATGACGATTTGTTTCCGCAATAATCAAACTAATAACTCTTCGTAGGCAAATTCCATTCACATTAAACGAAATATAAAGAGGAATATAACAACTCAATTTTTGTTATTGAAAATAACAAATTGAAATAAATCTGACAGAATGACTGACAAATAGTGAAATGATATTTAGCAATAATAAAAACTTTTTTCTCACAAAAATCTATGGTTGCCTATTTTAACAAGTGCCCGAAAGAATTTTAAAAACCTTGCTGTTTTGTTATTCCGTAGTTTTAAATATAGGTAAGTACATACATACAATTATAATAATTTCCAAACCGAACCTATTGTACTTATGGTACTACTCTAGTAGCTGAGAAAGAAAAACATTTCGTTGTAATTAAATTAGGTATAAAACAGCGTATGGTGAAAATAATTTTACAATTACAATTTATATTTAATTTTAAATGCAATCAAGTCTATAAATATCACACATTTGACTTTGTGAAAACGAATACCACCCCAAATGAGATCTAGTTTGGATTTCTCGATATATTACGAATTTCATCGCATTATTAGACCTCACGGTTGGACTTGCTTACAAGAATAACAAAGACCAATAGTATGCTACAAATAATACTCATTCATATTGCACTTATCATCTTACATATCAAATATTGCAAGTATCATACTAATCTAAAAGGAGCCAATTAAATAAAAGATTGTTTAATTTTTGGTAACAACATACATTTTAATTTAACATTATAATTTAAGCCCACATCTTCTTCATCATATTATTTCTCCTGTTTGTGCTTAGTGCATTAACTGCTGGAGACAATTTAGTTCCATCCTAACTAATATTATAAATGCGAAAATAACTCTGTCTGCCTGTCTGTTACGGCTAAACTACTGAACCGATTGACTTGAAATTTGGTACAGGGGTAGCTTATGGTCCGGGGAAGAACATAGGCTATATTTTATCCCGAAATTCCCACGGGATCGGGAACTATGCGGATACAACCGCAGGGCACAGCTAGTATTTAATAACTTACTATTTCATAGAAATTAAAGATAGATAGTACATACACACTTTTTCGCTCGGGGGTAGTTGTAACAGTTCTGAGATCACTTATACGATGCAATTTTATTTAACTTTGAAAGTTAGTGGTTTAAGGCCAAGACAAGTACTATTTTTGGTCTGTAATGCAACAGAGGTATTGATATTAATCAGTTTGCTAAACCATCTCCATCACAGTTACACATTAACACTAAATTATAAGTAACATAAATAATTAACGCCCTTCGTACACAAGGCTATGGAACTCTCGATACACAATGATTTTAGTCTCATTATAGCCGCCAATATTTAAACTAACGTGCAACAATATTTTTGTGCCGGCAGCCAAAATTGGAAGCTACTATTGTCTTTTAGACTTTAATGTAATTTGAATACATTTTCAATACACTGATAACCAAAAGATGCGATTACAGCGACGCTGTCACCGGCACAGAAATATTTTGGCACATTAGTTTAAGTATTCGAGTGCGGCTGTAAGGGCGGTTTAAATTTATGCGTTTTGAGTCGTACTCTGCGGTACCAACGCGATGGGTTTGTTGTCTTGTCAACGGACAGTCGTTTGTTTTCATAGAAAGCGCGCGGTTTAGCAACTGTGCAGCGTCGGTTACCGCACGACACGAAACGCATATAAATTGGAAGCATCCGAATCGACTACCGCAATACAAATTCATAGTTCGAACAGAGGTCGGCGACAAACCTCTATGAACTTGCATTGCGGAAGTCGATTAGGCTGAGATCTATGAAGCATACTTGCGACTTTACTCAAACTCAATGTTTTATGTCTTATGGCCTATTTCACCTTCAAGTAACTTTAGTTTCGTCTCTTTTTTACTTTATGTCAAGTGACAAAGACAATATTAACATGTGAGTACCTTAGCCATTTACTTCAAGGTATTGCAAGTTCAAGTACGCCTTATAGATTACAGCCTTACGGCAGTTCCCAATAAGCAATCTATGATCTTGCTTGACGACGGATACAAAACGTTCAAAGTATCAAAGGTACACACAATCATAGACACGACTACACAAGAACATAAATTGTGGGCCACAATCTTTTCTGTGCCGGCGGCCAAAATTGGAAGCTACTATTGTAGTAGCTTCCAAAGATTGTGGCCCACAATTTATGTTCTTGTGTAGTCGTGTCTATGATTGTGTGTACCCATTTTGATTCTAATGTCATTTGGATTTCATTTTCATTAAACTGACAACCAAAAGATGCGATTGAAGCGACGCCGCCGCGCCGTCGCCGGCACTGAAAAGATTGTGACTCTATACCATTGGTAATGGTTATTGGGCCGTTAAAATGTCAGAAATATAGATATTTGTATCTGTTGAAAAGCAAAATCATAGATAGACCGAACATTGGAAATGGCCATTAGAGACCAATATGTTCGGGCGACGTCATAACCTTGTGTACAAAAGGCGTAACATAAACGTGTCACCAATCCGCCTATAATTTAACATTACGACGACTAGTCACACCCAAATTGGAAACACAATAAATAATTATTGACTGTCTAATCATCGTGTAGACAGGGTATAATGTAGTCGACCCACTCCTGTACTTTGAGAATGCTGTTCCTGTTGATGGTGTGCCCCATCCTGGACATGACCTGGAACTCTCCCTTGACTCCGAGCCCCTTCAGCTCCTGGAATGTGGTCTCGCCCCACTTCACGTTCACAAGGTCGTCGCTGTCCCCGTGAAGGTGCAGTACGGGTGGAACTGGAATGTGTAAATACATGTGAAGTGCTAGTGTTATACAATATTAAATATACAATATGTATTACACAAATATTAATCAATTTGTCTTATTCAAGATACAATTTTTTTTATGTAAGCTGGTAGTCAAAGTCCAAAACTATAGTTAGTAACAAAAAATCCTGAAAGGGACTTTAAGCTTGTCGATTTTGATGAAAATAAAAACTGTACTGTTGGATTTTTGAGGAGTAAATTTTTAATGATGTAAATAAAGTATTTAGTACTAAAATAATTAAGAGCATATAAAATAATTGAAATAGATTAAAAGTATCTAAAGTATTAATAAGGAATATCTATATAAAACTAGCTGTGCCCCGCGGTTTCACACGCGTAGTTCCCGTTCCCGTGGGAATTTCAGGATGAAAAATAGATGTTGGCCGATTCTCAGACCTACTGAATATGCTCACAAAATTTCATGAGAATCGGTCAAGCCGTTTCGGAGGAGTATTTTTTTTTTTTTTTGTCCTTGATGCACCACTTTGTGTACTTCAAAATATTGCAATCTAGCCATATTAAGGCTAATAAGCAATTTAACTTTAACTTAAACTAATAAAATGTTTCTGTTAAGAATGTGCCCATCGGCACTTTTCTTATTGTTTTTGTTAAGGCGAAGACACTTTGTTCATGTGTTCTTTACCATAGTACATACACTGCACTTTAACACTATTTACTATCACTACAATAATTCAAAAGGTTTTGTCCTTTTTAAACGTCTTATAATGTCCGTGTTGTCGAGGAGCTGGATAGCCTCAACGTTCACGTGATGATGAAGTCTTTTCTCATGAGCTTCGGCATGTTTTTTAACAATAATGGCAACAGGTTCCACACTGAGGTCCCGGTGGAGGTCGTCATTTCTAACGTACCAGGGAGCATTTACGATACCTCTAAGTACTTTATTCTGGAAACGTTGGATCATCTGTACGTTACTTGATTTGGTACAGCCCCACAGCTGTATACCATAAGTCCATACAGGCATTAGGACTTGTTTGTATAATAGTAATTTATTGTGTACTGATAACGGTGAGTGCTTACCAAGCAGCCAGTACATCTTCTTATAGCGAATTTCTAGCTCATCGCGTTTCTTTTTGACATGTGCTTTCCAGCGCAGCTTGGTGTCTAGTGTCATGCCTAAGTATTTGGCCGTGTTTTCATAGGGTATTGCATGGGTGTTAATGTATACCGGATGATAATTCGTCATTTTATTTGTAAAATCAATGTGAACCGATTTTGATTCATTAAGTTTAATGCGCCACTGTTCAGTCCAATCATATATTTTGGTTACGGCTCTTTGTACGTTTTCCACAGCGACTTCATGAGTGACACCAGTAGCCAGTATGGCTGTGTCGTCTGCAAAAGTTGCAATGGTGCAGTTTTCTATCTGTGGAATGTCACTAGTGTATAATAGGTACAGGACCGGGCCTAATACACTTCCTTGCGGCACTCCTGCTTTTATTTCTTTTAGTTCAGAGTAGGTGTCTTCTTGTTTTATTCTGAACATCCTGTTTGTTATGTATGACTCCAATATGTCAGTAAATTGCTTTGGTAGCATTTTTTTCAGTTTGTACATAAGGCCTTGATGCCACACTTTATCAAATGCCTGTGCTACATCCAGGAAAATTGTAGAGCAAACTTTTTTTTCTTCTAGAGTTGATTCAATAATATTGGTTATTCGATGGACCTGTTCTATTGTAGAGTGCTTTTCTCTAAAACCAAACTGATGCTCAGGGATAAGTCTATTTTCTTCTATAATAGTTTTTAACCGTTTCAAAAATAGTTTTTCAAACAATTTTGACATAACTGGAAGAAGAGAGATTGGCCTGTAAGATGTTACTTCATGAGGTGGTTTACCTGGTTTCGGTATCATAATAACTTCAGCCACTTTCCACACATCCGGTACATGTTTTAGTCTGAATGTAGCATTGATAAGGTTGGTAAGTTTGACCACTGCTTTTTTAGGTAAATGTTTAAGGACTTCTCCGGTAATGAGGTCATAGCCCGGAGCTTTATTTTTATTTATAAATTTAATTTCATAATAAACCTCTCTTGGAGTTACAAGTTTTATTTCTGACTCATCCTGTGGCGATACATGTTCTATAAGTTCAGTGTTATTTTCGTTTGGCTGAAATATTTTTTCTAGGTGGTGCGCAAATCGTACAGCTTTTTGCTCATTGTTGATGGCCCATGTACCATCAATTTCTTTAATAGGAGGTATTTGTCTGGTTGGGTGTTTAATACTTTTAGTGGCTTTCCATAGAGAATAGTCGGTTGTACGGTCACTAGTAAGTTGACTTAGCGATGAAGACATTGTATCCTCTTTGAATTTTTTAATCTCTCTACTAAGTCTCTTTGAAAGGTTATTTAATAAAGTTTTGTCGAGTGGGAATCTAGTTTCCTGCCATATTTTTCTTTGTTTTCTTTTTTTTGCTATAAGCTGTGGAATTTCTATTGGGTACATGGTTGTTATATTTTTTCTTTTTATATCCGGAGTATTATTCCAAGCACATTGTTGGATATCCGCTATAAACGTTTCAAGTTCCAAATTTAGATCTGCTGGAGTCTTCAGTGGTACTTTTAGATTTATTTTAGAGTCTAAGTCATGTTTAAAGCTATCCCAGTCCGTTTTTTTATTAACAAGCGAAGGGATTTCTTTTTTATTTAAGATTTCATCACTGAGAATCAAAATTATTGGGGAGTGGTCTGAACTCATATCAAAACCTTCCTCAATGTGAAGAAAGTTAGGAGAGAGATTTTTATATATAAAAAAGTCTATCAAATCAGGTATTTTGTGAGGATCTGTGGGCCAGTATGTTGGTTTACCTGTAGATAACACATCACATTTAGTTTCTTTAATTGCATTTAACAACTCTTTACCTTTAGTTGTTGTGAGTCTAGATCCCCAGTAGGTATTTTTGGAATTGAAGTCGCCGCCAAGGATAAACCTATTGCCAAGTTGTTTAAGGAAATTTACATATTGATCGGTCTTTAACGTATACCTCGGTGGACAGTATATTGCTGAAATAGTAACCGGGTAACGTTTGGTTTTAATGGATATCCCAACTGCTTGTATTTCAGGTTCTTCACATTTAAAGACCTCGCAATGTTGGATATTTTCTTTTATTATGACGGCACTGCCTCCTCTAGCTTTATTAGTTGGATGCAGTGCGTGATAGATTTTATATCCTTTAATATCTAGGTATGTTTCTCTGGTGAAATGTGTTTCTGATATGAGACATAAGTCAATATTTTCTATGTTTAGGACAGCTTGTAGTTCATTTTGGTGCCGGAGAAGTCCATTGGCATTCCATGCAAATATCTTTACTGACTTAGACATCATTTTTGATACCCAAACGTTTCTCAATATTTTTGAATCTTTCATCATAAGATGAAATGAAATTTAAAATGGTGTTAAGTTTGTCCTCCATGTTTAATGTAGGCTGTTTTTTTGGTTGGGTTTGCGGTTTGAAACCCTTTGTAATTTGTGCAAAAGACACATTCTTCGTCACTTGCTGACTGGGTATAGCTTTTTTTGTAATATCGGGCTTTTGTGCCTGGGTGGTCGAAATTTGATTTTTGTGGCTTATTTTATTTTTCAACTTTTGGAGTTCTTTAGCTACAGTGCAACCTCTGTAGCTAGCTGGATGCTGTTCACCACAGTGAACACATTTTGGTTTGGCTTCTGCGGGTTTCTTGCAGTCTTTCGTTAAGTGTTTTCCAGTGCATTTAACACACCTGGGTTCTTTGGAGCAGTATTTGTGGGTGTGACCATATGCCTGGCACCTTTTACATTGTGGGATTAATTTTGACGTTTTTAGGGGTTGAATGTCTACTTTACAACCCAAAATAGACTGGATTTTGTAGATTTTGTTGACATCTTCATTTTTGTTGAAAGATATCATGAACATGTTTAAAGGTTCCTTTGTCCTCCAACTTAGTTTGTTCACTGCATCTTCAACATTGTATCCTTTAGATACTAAATCCTCTATAATCCGAGCAGGCACACATGTAGAATGCAGATTTTTTGCCATAACTCGTATGGGCCGATCCTGCTTGTTTTCGTAAGAAAACCAGACACAATTATTTTGTAGTAGAAACTGAGTCACAGTCCTATATGAGTCGCCATCTCTACAATTGATTTTAACGACGTTGCCGCTCTTCATCTTAATTAGAAAAGAATCTTTTGCAACGGATGATGACAGAAGATCAAAAAAGCTCTGATAATCTGTCACATTTTCAACAATTATTGGTGGTGGCTGTGGGGCTTTTCTAGCTTTCGGCACTTTTGTAACGTCCTCTCTGGAGATTGATTCCTGTTGCGGGCTGAGTGACTGGTTCAGCTTCCTTTTCTTACGGCTTTGTTGCCGTACCCACTCGGTCTCTTTGGCAAGTTCCTCTTCATCAGTCTCATACTGAACTTGGTTAGAGTAACCTGCTGATGGTTGTTTAGCTGGAGGTGTATTTTTATCCTCCTGAATTTGCACTAACTGTTGTTGTAATTCTACAATTTTATCTTGTAGTTCTTTAACAAGGTTCTCATATTTCTTACGTTGCTCTTTTTCTTCGTTGAGGTACTTGTATAGCAAATGCTCAGTCTCAGTTTTAATTGTGATTGTTCCTGTTGCCATTTTTTCTAACTAAATATTAAATTTATAATAAAGGTGTAACGGAGCCTTAACAATGTTTTTTATTAATTCACTACATAGTCATGCATGATTCACACAATCTAGGTCATCGCGTTGATGACCGGCCGGGCGCACGCGTACCGTACCGAGGTCACTCGCGAGTGTTTGCCGCGTCAGCGCTTTACCCGAACGCGCACTAAAGCAACTGCAACGCAACTGTTCTTTGCGGACGCTGAACGAACACGAGGAGGAGTATGGCAACGAAAACTGTGACAGGAGAATTTTATATATTAGAAGACTAGCTGCGCCCCGCGGTTTCACATGCGTAGTTCCCGTTCCCGTAGGAATTTCAGGATGAAAAATAGATGTTGGCCGATTCTCAGACCTACTGAATATGCTCACAAAATTTCATGAGAATCGGTCAAGCCGTTTCGGAGGAGTATGGCAACGAAAACTGTGACAGGAGAATTTTATATATTAGAAGACTAGCTGCGCCCCGCGGTTTCACATGCGTAGTTCCCGTTCCCGTAGGAATTTCGGGATGAAAAATATATGTTGGCTGATTCTCAGACCTACTGAATATGCTCACAAAATTTCATGAGAATCGGTCAAGCCGTTTCGGAGGAGTATGGGAACGATATTGTAACATGAGAATTTTATATATAAGATTTCATCCAAATTCATTCTGTAGTTCTTGCATGTAACAAAAATCTATCCAGCAAACTTTCATGTTTATAACAAACACAAGTAGGATAACATTTTAAATAAATCTCAGAACGAAGAAGGACGAGGAAACTTTTTTATCTACATCATTGAAAAAGTACAATCAAAAATACAATGGTACAATTTTAGTTTTTAGAGGTTTTATTACAAGTTTCTATTCATAAACTACTATCTATACTAATACTATAAAGCTGAAGTTTGTTTGGTTGAACGCGCTAATCTCAGGTTTTACTGGTGATTTGAAAAAATCTTTCAGTGTTGAATGGCCCATTTATTGAGGTAGGTTATAGGATATATAACATCACTCTGCCGGGCTAGCATGACTTCGAAAACGCAATTTATTAACATCCAACTGTCAAAATATGATAAAAATACCTGCCATATTTAATTTTACCACGTGATTAATTTTATTACATTTGGTCATGCTCGCGAAATCGATATAGCTATTTATCGACATCCAACTGTCAAAATATAATAAATATAGGCGCCATATTTAATTTTATCATGTCGTAATCGTACTACACCATATTCATTTGGTCATGCTCGCGAAATCGATATTATTTTGTGGTGTCTATATCATTTATCACGCACAGTCATGCTAGGCAGGGTGAGATCAAAAGGAAAGGAGATAACGCGGGTTGAACCGCGGGGCGCCGCTAGTAGAAGATACTTACGGGTATCACAAGGTCTCTTTTCAAGTTCTTGATATACAAGGGATCTGTTGTTGAGGAATGAGCTGATGGCAAATGCACCGGCCAACTCGCGGTCCCATCGCAGTGCAGTGTGATACGCGAGGGCGCCTCCCATTGAAAATCCACCTGAAAACCAATAGTGTTTCATATAAATATGTTTGTAATGACTAATTACTTAAAAAAATATATAATAATTCAAAAACCTGATGTTTGGTTTTGACTCTGGTGGCAAAGTAGATAATAAGGTGTGGACATTTTTTTGTTATTAATTACTTAATTATTATTATTTATATTGTTTTGAAATTGAATTTAATTATATAACTTTTTAGCCAATGTCACAATTTTCTACTAACATAGCATTTAAGAAATGTATCACTAACACATTATGGTCTGTCGTTGTCTGATATAAATAAATAAAAAAATGTTACTTTTTAATCTTCTTAAAACAAGCTGGTCAACTTCCTGGACAAATTTTGATGATACATGTAAATTATTAGTACACACAAGGACTCCAACATGACTGGTCTAAATGAGGAAAAGCTTGAAACTTACTTGCTTACTTTACATGTATGAATATTTATTTTATTTTGAATTTTATTATTTTAGAAAATATTGACCCCTATTATTACAATCTAGTGCTATTTGATTATTACCAAAATAAGTTGAGCCCAGTACGAATAAAGAATCCAATCTAGTAATTGGACTGCCTTTATTATTAATTAGCATTTTTCAATACTGTTCACCCTCGTTGGTATTACATTGCCGGGCTATTGTCTAATTACAATGACTTTTTTAAATCATTGACAATGTACAATTGAATAGCAGCTTTAAAACTGATACTGTGCAATCCAAAGTCGCTAATTGGTATATTAGCTGGGTACTAAGGTAGAAGAATATTAATTAATTTGTGAAACATACCAACTACAATCATATCCGATGGTATTCCTTTCTCATTTTCTATTTTAATGAGATTCTTCACCTCACTCTCTATTTTATTGATTGATTCAACTTTCTCGGGGACGTCCAGTGATATGTCTTGGCGGTCGAACCAGACGTTACTCATCCGCCCTCCGTTGGGGGTGTACGGCTGGAGCGGAGCGGTCGGGTACAACACATTGATGTGACGGAACGAGAAGTTTTTAACTAAGAGATTCACCCAGGTCATCATGTCGCCTCCATTGGACCCTGGAAACATGTATAAATAAAATAAATAATCATCCACTACATCATCTCATTATAGTAACTGAGGGTGCGTAATAGATCTTCGGTACAAACTTTTTTTGACAGATTGTCAAATCATACATAGACAAAAGTTTCTAAAAATTGATTAAGTTTTATTCAAATAGGTCAACATTTTGGTTAGGTTATGTTAGAACTGCGACCACACAACGCGCGAGCCGAGCGAGCGAAGCGAGCGTGCCGCGGCAGCGGCCGGCGAAGCGCTAAAAATTATATTTATGGAGTTATTTTAGAAATTTAAAGAAAATTATTGTATATGTGAACGAATTGAGTGACTGAACGGTGTAAATCGAAAGGCTCCATATTCCGTTATTCTATGATTTGACGACATAATCTGTGATCTATGGCAATATCTGTCAAAATTGCTTGATTTTTACGTATTTCCATACGATTTTATTTTTGTCGTAATTAATTTATAATGCGTTTCTTACTATAAAAACAGTTTTTATGGGTTATAATGAGCCCCTTAAACACCCCCAAATAAACAGCATCATTAAATTCAGGTACCGGAGATCTATAGTCTTACCGTAACTGACATTATAGTATGATTCTAATTGAAATCTGATGAGATATCTTTAAGTTAAAAATCATTGTTTAGGTGAACTTGGCTTATACTGAGTGTAGTAGCGGCCGTGACCATGGCCATTGACCTGTCTTATCATTGTAACTACCTTGACTGTGACCCTCTATACAACGTGCTCTTGATCTTAACACATTTTTTTTACAGCAGGATTTTTTGGCAATAAGGTACATAAATTATTAATTACCTGATCCATGGAAGAAAATAACTGTTCCTTTGTGTTTCGGACCCGTACATTTGGTCATATGGAGAGCCCCCAGCCGAGACATTATAACAAATGAACAACGAATCACACCATACAAAAGCTTAAATTTGGTTCTCCATCTAATACTGAATCGAAGTATTAATTTATTGCAAGATTAATAAGATAAAATAATAAACAAACAAAAAATACACTCGGTAAATAAATGCGATTTTACCAACCAAATTGTTTTTTTTTCTATTGTCAATTGATCGACCGACCGACTTCAATCAAACTTCAATGACTTTCTATGACATCCGACTGAACTGCCAATGCCAATGTCACATACTAATGGCAACATTAGCTAGCAATCAATCAAATCTGTAACCTTGACGTTGACAGAGTTGTGGCGTAGACATACAGAAGCCACAGATGTCTAAATTTTAACCAACTTAGAAAATGGAGAAATTCCTATAATGATACCTATAATAATCGTAGCCTACCTATGTTATATTAATTAGTATTCACGTTTTAAACAAAATCGGCCATGTGTGAGTCGGACTCGCGCACGAAGGGTTCCGTACGAAAAACGACAAAAAACACGTTTGTTGTAGGAGCCTCCCTTAAATATTTATTTTATTTTTAGTAAGTACTTATTTGTTGTTATAGCGGCAATAGAAATACATCGTCTATAATAAAAGATCGTAAACTAGAGTGCTGCCCGCAGCGCGGCATAGGCCAAGATACCAGCCGATTAGAGCAGGAACCATGTGACGGGCTGCCATCCGTAAGTTGGGCTTCGATTCCCATGCGGGGTGAATATTTGTGTGAACCACAAATGTTTGTCTCGATGTGGGTGTGTGTGAATGAGTGAGTGCGTAGTTTCTGATACCCTAGACTAGATACAAGTTTAAAACTCATTTAGGGGTCAGTTACTATAATGAGATGATGTAGAGAAATATTATGTTAACTAAGTATTCGTGCCGTGTCCAATACTATTTATTAGAATTTAACTTTCGCAGTTTTATAAAATTTCATATTAAGTAAGTACTTACTTACTTATTTTGTAGAAAATAGTTTAAAATCTTACTGTCTACATTCTGTATTTGTCTAGTAAGTCTCATTACCTATATTAATGTCGGTCGAGACTTTTTTGTGGAAATGGACTTTAGGTATAAGTACTAACAATTCTTTGACGCAGATCGTACCTACTCATATTAAACGTATTTATTTTTTAAACCAAATTAATAAACATCCTACATGGCGGTAATCTAGTTAGATAAAAATCATTTTTCTAGATCTTTCATGAAAACCCATCATAACATTATACATATAACTACGCTCAGGCGTAGGTGAGTCTGTGCTTTGACTACGAGCCTACCATACGGGCCCGTAGCATTTAGGTAGGTACTACTTTTGCTACGCGGTTAATCCGGCAAGGCTTATAAAATGTAAGTACTTAGGTATTGGAAAAATTGCATACATAGCACAGAATCATTAGGAGAATGTAATCCTAAGACTTAGGGCCTATTTCACGACCTTCAAGTAAAGTTACTCACCAAGTAAAGTTAGTTTTGTCTCTTTCTTACTTTATATCAAGTGACAAAGACAAAACATATGAGTAGGAACGTTACTTGAATATGATGAAATAGGCCCTTACTTTAAGTAAGTACATACCTATAGTTTAAACTTTCGTAAACAGCTTCGTAGAAGCCTAATCCTGCTTAATTCAATCATCAATTTCCCTTCTACGTGTATTCATCAATATCTATAAATAGGTAGGTACCAAACTATACAAATATTTAAGTGTAAATATAAGCCTGCGTACCTAAGCTTATTTAACATGTTAGTTGTTAATGCAATAACTATACATATATTTGTATCAGGTTTAATCCGTAAAATCATCAACAGAGCTTCAAATCTAGGTTCATTCAATTAGCATTATGTTTAGCCATCCAATTAGTTTTATTTGAAGACACATTGTATATTTTGACGACCCAAATGGCGTAGTGGTCAGCGTGGCAGACTCTCGAACGGAGGATAGCGGGTTCGATTTTAGCGCGAAGCAACCTTTTGAGGTCAGTCAGTAAATGTTCCGTTTGGGCAGTTACGGCACACAGATTCTCATTATTGAAATGTTATGTTAGACATCTACTAAGAAAGAGATCGATGCTAAAACCGCGGGGCACAGCTAGTTTATGATGTTTTGATACACGTAATGCACTTTGGAGGTCAGTTACTACTTGAATTCATCATAGTCAAAAGTTCATCTAAAAGTTGTTTTTTTTGTCAACCTACATAGTCCCACTGCTGGGCATCCTTCGCAGCCCCATCCCACCAGCTACTGTCAAAAGCGACGAGATCCCGCCAACACTTTCGCGGCTGTCCCTGACGACGCCCTTCTTCAGGAACAATAGTAGACTTACTTACCTATTTTTTTAGTTAAAGAAAATATGTACTCTTTACATTGACATAAAACTACTAATAAACTCATTAAGTTCCTGTTGAAACTTTTATTAAACTTTCCAATACTTAGCCAAATCAACTGAATTCCAATTTGAGTCAATACTCACCTAAGTCAAATGGGTAATGATAAAAGAAATAGTTTCCAGTAGTTACATGCAGTGGGCAACAGTGAAGACTCTAGAAAGCAACAGAGATTGATCAACAAAGAGAGCAGCGCCGAGCGGAAGAAAGGAAACCACTTAAAAATAAAGCTTAGAGCATTTCGTACCGGTCCCTGTGGTCTGCGAAGCTTCATAACTGCTTTATAAAAGAAACAATTAGTACCTAATAATATTTCGCAACGAATAAGAAAACAAAAGATTTTATTTTCATTTCTTAGCTTCAAGGATTTTGTTTCAACCAGTTGCTAAGTCTTAATATACTTACTTAGATTGTTATGAAACTACTGACTCATAAAAAGTATCCGTTGGAAAAGGCTGATTTTGACAAATTCTGTCATTAAACTTAGTTAAAAAAGTTAGCAAAAAATAAACTTTCTGTTATCTATTAACCTCAGAACGGAATTTTGTTCCGTGATTTTAACGATGGTCAATTAGCGATGTCATGTAAGTGAAGCAGTTGACAAACTAAATGCATCGGTAATTAAATGTAGACCCTGATTTAATTAGTGAACTCGGAGCGACACGGTCCAACAAACCTTTTGTGTCAATATTCAATAAAGCTAGCGTTCGGTTCGCAGGATCATCTATACCTAGGTATACCATTTGCATACAGCTTATTTGTATAGATATTGAATCTAGGTCTTGCTAGGGACCTAGCTAATAAAGTTGCGCCAATCACAGCAACGTATGGCTGGATCGATCGGGTTCGCGGGCTTGCGCATCAGATGCGTTAGTGCATCCATCAGACAAAGGGCAGCTCCGATGACGGCCCGCCGAGGTGAGCCACGAACAGGACAGGTGGGCATCAGGGCGCACTCCGGAGTGAGACGGATATATTGATTATTATACTCTATACGGACCGCAATTATGTTCTGGTCACAAGTGCATCGCGGATGAACATTCCAATCGTAATCCAACATGTGTATTTAAATGTGTCTGAACTAGATAGGAGCACTAGCACCAGATTTACATACACATATGTATATACCAGCCTTACATATCGAATGCAGAACTTACTTCTTTTAAAATTTGGTTAAAAACTTTCAAACTAATCGGGATTCTTCCGCATTGAATTGAAGAGCCATGGAAAACTTTCCTCAATCCTCTGTATGTCACTCACTAGTACCAATACTAGTAAGTAGATAAGATAACCAATAATTCTTTATTATAATACCGTTGTTCCATCTATTAAACTGTAACTAAAACATTGAAATTCTTATAAAATATTAAAGAATATTTTTTTATAAACTTCAATCAAGTTAGAGACAGTTAGACAGACAGAGCGCCAAGTTGGCGCCAAAGGTTTTTTAGCGCGCCATTTTTCTGAGTTAAAAACATATAGGTACTTACCTACTATAAATTTGCTCTGTTGAATATTTGTTTTTGAAGATTTTCGTAAAATGGAGATGTTTTTCATGCAGTGTTCCGGAGATCTTTAGAACCCTCAGGAATTTGGAAATTGCTAACAGGAGTCGACGCTAGAGGGCGTTATATTAAATGGGACATTGATATTTTTTGGGCTGAAATTAGACATAATGAATATTACAGAACTTTATTCACTTTTGAAACAACAATTAACATTTACTCACCTATCTTATCCTTGATTCAATTACAATAAAGTTAATTTAAAACAATAACAAACCGACTTCTGCATCTGCACTAAAACGTAAGAAAATAATTTAAAACAAACGATATATTTTCAATTTATAATAGCACCTTTTGGAGTAAAAAGATGCTAATTATCCTCCAGAAGAGTTTTTGACTCGTGGACCGCTTGAATCCTTTTTGGGAAAGACATTCCGTCTTCCTGCCATCCAGGGGAACGACGGTGTACGTCGGATTCCGCGCCGCCAAGATGGAGCTAAAACCCCTCGTGTGCCACCTCCGAGATTATGGCTCAGACCAGAGGAAACGCGGCTGCATACTACTGCGATCCCGGCCAGCGCCTCTACCCTGTTAAGGGCTTCTCCTCCGAGCTAGAATTTAGCTCTGGGCAACAGATGTTGAGTCGCTCCCTTCCGAAAGTAGCGCGCGGACAGTCTGCGCGCGCCACCTCGAGGCCTATATGGCAGCAGTGGATCTCCTGCCGGAGATCAATGCCGCAGGCCGTGTCAATGGAGAGGGCTTCACGCTCTCTCAGTTTTCTTTCTTTTTGCGAGAGTACAAAAGTTGGACACTTCATTCTAAGACTTCTCCTCACGCACCGCATAGCAGAGACTACATTTGGCAAGGAGAGGTCGCTTCCCACGATTGCCGTGTCTAGCCACCACCACCACGCTTCCAAGTCCCACGGGGCACACACCGTGAGAAAACACGACGCCTCATTAGAAATGGTCCTATACCCTCGAATGACCTCTATGTTTAGTGGCCACTGAGCTCGCCGTAGCGGGGCGGCGATATTGTCCGTAAGGGCATCGGCCCAAACGGGCGTCCCATAGAGGGCCATCGAGTGGACCACTCCTAAATCCTTGAGCCCACCCAGGTATGGCATGATTTGCCTCAGAGCAGACGAAGCCTTCAATAGCTTGGGAGCCAAAGTGGCGAAATGCTCTTAATGCCGCTTTCAAACATAACAATAATTTTAAAATTCTCCATTCATGATTATAAAGAAATCGCTTTACAAACACACAAAAAAAACATACCGTCGAATAGAGAACCTCCTCCTGTTTTTTGGAAGTCGGTTAAAAAGTTGTCAAGTTTTTTACGATTATTATACTATACTTATTTAAACATGGCTCTTCGTATTGCGTAATTAGTTAATTAAGACTATTGATTTCTATATCAAATAACTAAGTATTTTATTTAATTAGCACAAATGAACTGTAATGTTCTGAAATGGTACGTAAGTACTTATAATGAAATAAGTATACAAATATTTTTTTTACGTTTCGTTTAATTTATATTATTTTATATTAATTTATATTAAATTGATTTGATTTTGATTTGATTTGATAATGATGAAAACAACGGGATGTTAGTACGTACTTTTATTTAACTAGTCGAGGGATTCGACTTAAATAAGTACGTACTCGTACTAACATCCTGTTGTTTTACATACTTATAAAAATACACACATCAAAAGTGTCTAGGGATCAAGCATTTTTATGCGGATTTCTTGAGATTGAGATGTGGCTTTGTAATAAATTTATGATTTTATAAATTTATATGGATCCTTTTTGGTGCATTTCATAATTTGAATCAGGAACTGTGAATCAAATTCGAGTAAAAGATGAAAATCAGCTGTCAATATTTTCCCTATAAAAACATACAACGCATTGAAGACATTATTAGTGCTACTGTTTCCCTACTACTGATTAAAACCAACGTTATTATGGAGCGGCGACGTCATTTAAGCAGGGAAGAAATGCTCAGAGCCGTGGGAATGATAGAAGCTGGTTCCCGGCAACGTACTGTGGCTTTAGCTCTGAATACAAGTCAGAGTGTTATCAGTCGACTTTGGACACGTTACCGAATCACTGGTACCGTGGCTGAGCGCCATGGAGGACGGTATCGCTGCACCACACGGAGACAAGACCGATACATTCAAATCTTAACTCGAAGAGCTCCAACAATAACCGCCATGATGTTAGCCGTGCGGCTTCATCACTCTTCAGGGAACTTAATTAGCGACCAAACAGTCAAATCAAATCAAATTCAAATCAAATCAAATCAAATTTATTTATATAACTTTTTGTTACAATAATAATACATTGACGCAATTATCGAGACATTACCTCCTGTGCTAGTTAGAAACTGTGTTACGGCAAGGTAAGGCCTCTCAAATTACAGCACATATAAAATATTATAACAAACACATAAATACTTATATATAATAATTTACATAAATACCTTATAGACTAATATACATATTAAATTATAAAACTACAACTACAGTTTAGGGACTTTTCTTCAGGAACGCTTCCCTATAACGTCGATATACGACTCCTGTAGGCCAAAAGTCGGCATTGAGGAACATGTCCCTATACATCGCAGGTACTTGAAGCACATACGATTTAAAGGACGTGTCCCTCGCCGACTCGAGGCGCCTCAGGTTGAGCCGTATATGTTCCTTGGTCCAGAAACAGACCCTCTGCTTGACATACCGCAGGACCTCTTCACCTTTAGTGTCGGGGTCTAGCCGCGATATGTAAATTGAAATGGACGGCTCCACAACACGGAGGGTGTTCTCTGTCGCTGCGGCGTCGGCGGTACCACGACGATTGCGGGACGGCTTAGGTCGACGTTTCTTCTCCACCAGGGTGAAGCCATCCACGTCGACTTTCCTCGCTACATTGCCGGGTTTCTTCGGGGCCGCCACATTCTTATTATGTATTAGTGGCTGGCGCGAGACTTGCGCGTAGCTCTTCTGCTTGGAGACACGTGTAGCAGAAGAGGGCGCAGCTGGCACGGGTGTCGGTGCACACGCCGCGGCGATCGAGGTCATCGGAGCCGGGCGTTCATTCACCTGTGCATCGTTGTTGTTGTTCGTCGAGTATTCAAAAATGCTGACGGGCGAAGTTTGCACATTCCTCGCACCGCGTCGCGCACACACATTTTGTGCTGACTGCGGTGATACCGACGTCACTGATTTATTGCTCAATATCGCGAGCTCGGTCTTCAAATCAGCAACCACACGTTCTGAAACCTCCAACTTAGCTCGTAAGAAAGAGACTTCCGCCTTCAGCAACGAAAAATCCTGCAGTAAGATCTTGAGGTCGACATCGCGCAGGGTCTCGCAGGGAAGAGTGTCCGTTCGCTTTGCACTTTCCATTTTAAATAAAGGTGGCAAAAACGTCGATTCGGCCGAACATCGAGGCAGCTGTTGCGACACGACTGCTCGTGTTGACGGTGCGAACGCGAACGAGTCAGAAACCGCTTGCATGAAGTGAACCTTCATTCCCGAAGACCGCTACGGGTACCACCTATAGCAATGCACAATCGTAGGATTCGATATCAATGGGCTCTTGAACACAGAAATTGGGCAGAAGAACAATGGCGTTTCGTGTGCTTTTCTGATGAGTCTCGTTTTGGTATGAGACCGGATACAAGACGTATACGACACTGGAGAACCCCTGGACGCCAACAGCGATTAAAATCCTGCCAGGAAGTCCATCCTTATAGTGGTGGAACCATCATGGTATGGGCGGGTATTTGGATCGGCGGAAGAACTGAGTTGATTTGGATCAGAGGCAACCTCAACGCTCAAATTTATGCTGAGACGATTGTATCAGACGTCATCGTTCCTCTACAAGTGCAAATCGGTCCCTTATTTCAGTTAATGCATGATAATGCACGACCGCACACCGCAAGAGTTGTAAGACAGACTCTCGCCGCAGCTAACATCAATGTCCTGCCCTGGCCTGCTCAGTCGCCAGACTTGAACCCGATTGAGCATGCATGGGATATGCTACAGAGAAGAGCTCTGCCGAATATGGAGGGTATCCAGTCGCAAGAAGACCTTTTTTTGTTGTTGCAACGAACATGGGCGGCCATTCCACAGCGTGATTTGGATGAACTCATTTTGAGTATGCCAAACCGATGTTCTTGTGTTGTTAGTGTTCGCGGTAGAAACACGGATTATTAATTGTTTAAGTTACCCAATAAAATTTTAAAGAAAACTGTTATTTCAGTCTTTTTTTCGAACTTTAATGTTAGTGGTTCAAATGTCAAAAATCCCTTTATTAGGAAAATGGCAAATTTCTTTATTAATGCAAAGGTGACTTGGTTTATCGTTACTGTGACAAACGAAAACACTTTATTTGATGAATCCTTAAAGAAAATTTTAATTAATATCAATCAGGAGAAAAGTTATTGCAAAAATATATGTTGATCCCTAGACAAATTATTATAATAAAATTGTACAGCATTTTACTTTTAATAAAACGTATTCTATCTATATTAAGAACGGGACACAATGACGTCATCCCTTAACAATGAGAAACTATTTAAGTACCTACTAGGTCTCCTACAGGTACACCTACGGGAATCTATAAATATGATTGAGACCAAGAAATAGGATACTTATTGATTTATTGGAGCTTACTTTTGTTCTTAGTTTATCTTTATCCAATATTAATATTATAAAGAGGAAAGATTTGTTTAATAGGCTCCGAAAGTACAGTCTCGGAACGAAAAGGTTCGTCAATTTTCAAATTGATTCGATTAATGTGTCGCGATGACATATTACCTTTTGAAACTATGTTACAAAATAGACTCGAATTAGGGAAAATAATGTTCTACTGTTCGTTGATAAAGTTCAAAATTATTCCGATCAGTGTTGTTTGACTATTTATCTTGTCAACAAGATGTTTATGTTTTATAAACTAAAACCTTCTTGTTGGTTCAACCTGTCATTATCATCTCTGTTAAAACTATTGTCAATCGGTGAATGTCATCATTGCAAAATATCATAAGAGGTTTTTATATGCCGCGCGCACAAGGCAGTGTTTCAAAAGGATAGAAAGATCAAGCAAATCCTTATTCGATAGCAAACGTCATATTGTTTATTTAAATGTTAGCATCACTGTTTCTTACGCTGGTATGTTGGTATAATTGTTTCTTGCTTTACTTAGTGCAAATGAAAACCGACTCTAAGGTGACGAACCTTTTCATTCCGAGACTGTACTTGACTGATTTGAAAAAATCTTCTCATGTTCACTTTTCAGAGAATAACATAGATTATTATTTTGTGCCTGTAAGCCCCCGAGAAAAAGAAGGGCTAGGCTAGGCTAGTGAAACCGCGGGGCGCTGCGTGTGTAATATTATTAATATTGTTTTTGCGCGTACTTACTGTAGGGTCGAAAGAAATATTCAAAACAAAAGTTGTTGATGAGAGGGGTGTCACCCCATCAATTTAATTAACTTTTTGTGTATGAAAGTATTTTGTACCTCATGTTACCCGCGAAAATACCGATCCCATAGAGGTTTTCGAATTGTTTGTAACGGGGCGAGGCGTGATTTTAAACAACACCTATGGGCATGCATGTACAAAAACCCAAGATGTACAGAGTCGGATAAAACTTTTATCTGACGCTGACTGTACCAGCCCGAATAAACGTAACACTCAATACTGTACATAAACACTCACCAGTTGATGAATAAAATTATCGCTTGGCAAGTATAGTAAAAACATTATTGTATTGCAAATTCCTCCTAACGGGGACAGTTTGAAAAGGACTGTATGAAACGAGCACATTGTGCGTTCATTTCACGGGGACTATTTTTCGACGCTCAATGTTTTCTTGGGTTTTTTGTACATCAATGCATAAAAGGAACCAAAACACGGAAGTTGATAGGGTAATCAAATATAAATTCTTTCTTGACCGCCGGTCACTCTCTCTATATATAATACTCTATAATACTCTAGTGTTTTTGTTTATCATCGAAGCTGTTAATCTTCTTACTAATATTATAACGAGGAAAGGTAGGTTAGTTTGCATAGAATAGGCCTTATTATAATTATTAGACCAATTTAGAAATCTATTCAATTAAAATCACTATTAGGTAGTAGTATTTTCACTTTTCAGGGAGTGAAATAATCTCTATTTTATCCCGGTATGTACGAGAAAGAGAAATACGTGTGTGAAACCGCGTGGCTAGTTCTATACATTTACACAACCACAATTAAAATTGGATCCGTAATGAGCAAACATTATCCAGTAGTGGAAATAGGGGATCCGAGATGAAACTATTTGGTTCCAGTAATGATAGAATTCTATTGAAACCGAGTACCTCGGTTCGATGGCATTCCTACAAAGCCAGACCAGTTTACAAGCAAATACATGAACACGCACGATATCACTTCTATCAAAGCGGACGTAGTTTGGTATTCACAGGTATCTCTATTGAAATGGTCATATGAATTCGTCTAGAACCAAATCTAATGAATAGATGCAATTCCAGCCAAAGAGAGTAAACTAGTTTTGTAATCCGACTGAAAATTATATCATACTAGCAGCGCCCCGCGGCTTCACCCGCGTAGTTCCAGTTCCCGTGGGAATTTTGGGATAAAAAGTATCCTATGTGTTATTCTGATGTATAAGCAAGATTATTGTAAAGTTTCATTAAAATCCATTCAGTAGTTTTTGCGTGAAAGAGTAACAAACATCCATACATACAAACTTTCGCCTTTATAATATTAGTAGGATTTCACAAATAAAAACATATTTTTTTATTTTGATATATTTTTTGTTTCACCACGATGTATTAAAGTGAGTTGAATTATCTTTTCTGTGGAAGTTTTTAGAAATCATCAAGATATTAACCTTTTTTCCCGGTTATTGTGATATTACCCTGGTTCAATTTATTATTGTAATCGAAAGGCCATCGTAGTACTTAAAAATGTGGGCCCGTGTAAATTTTTTACCAAATTTTAGTTTTGGAATATTTAAAAAAAAAATGGGCTTAGATTATTTTTTCTTGTTTTTCCAGGACCGCGAGGCTCCCACCTACCCTCCTTTTTCGTTTGGACGTTGAATTTTGGGACACCCTGTATATTTAATTTAAAATAGCAGAGCGACGAAGAACATAATTATGACGTTAAAGTTAAAATTACAATATTATTTTCTTTGCCGACGGCCATAAGTGGAAGCTAAGCGAAGGACTATGCTGACACGCAGGCGACGCAGGCGCAGGGCAGCGCAGAGCAGATTTTGTAAAGCATGGAATGTCTCGAGAGAGAGAGCTGTACAGATACATGTCTGCATCCCACGTGCCTGCGTCTCAGCATCTATGCTCAGGCGTATGCCTTCGCTACGCCTTCGCTAACGTTTTGCCGCCGGCACAGAAAAGATTGGTTATATTAAGTAGAATGAGGATCACGACCAAAGTTCTCTCTGGTCTCTTACATATTAATATCCATGTTGGCTTTTGATGTCTTGTCGTGAAAATCTCATGAAAATCTACGACGTTTTTGTGACATCTATATTTTTCTGTCAGTTTTAATTTCGTAACTAACGGAAAACAATATTTTGAAGAGACAAATAAAAATAAGCACAAAACTAGTTTCTACTGTAGTATCTTTTAAATATTTATCACTGGCGTTTAAATCTACTTAAGATACAATAAAAATAAAACCTAAAAAATGTTTACCGGATTCAGAGCATTGAAGACACACAAATCATTGCCACAATTCCACGAGTCGTATCAGGAACACAACTGTTCGATATTAGGGGAAGTGGATGTCCTCAAGTTAGATATTAAGGGATCAGGTCTTGTGTCCAAATTGCAGCGCGCGTGGTGCGATCTGCTACTGGTCTCAAAGAAAGACGTGCGCTCCAGAATGTTCTACACGAGCTCGCATGCACTGCGCATGGAGAGGTTCCGCCACTACCGCAAGTTCAAAAACAAAATCCATCCCTTTAGTAAATTTAGGTACCTATTAATAAGTAGTAGCATGGTGTTATAAGTATTTAACACAGTAATTGTTTCCATCAAATCTCTTATATTTCAGATCGTTCTGGGAATGTTTGATGGTACACGTGTTCCTGTTGCGCGTGGTGTTGTTCAATATAAACACGTCGTTCGTGTACGGCGACATGAGCATTGTACCGTACTGCGTGGTGGCGGCGTTCGAGGTGCTGATCGTGGTCGACGTGGTGGTGAACCTGAAGACGGGCGTGGTGGACGAGGACGCGCGCTGCGTCATCCTCGACACGGACCAGGTGGTGCTCCGCTACTGCACCACCAACCTCTTCTTCCACGTGAGCTCCGCAATCCCGCTACAATGGATCATGTTCCTGCGGTACGGCGCCGCCGTCAACTGCGCCCTCTGCAAGTGTAACCGGTTCACGAGCGCACTCAAACTGCTCAATCTCATCAGTCTAGCCAGATTCTTTCAGTGCTCCAGTTTCTGGCAACGCGAGAGAAATTCGTTAGGAGTTACACTTTTCTTCAAATTTTTAAGGATCTCGGTGCTGGGCTTGACGACGTTGTTCGAGTTCAACGACCTCACCGACATGGTGATGCTGAACATTCTGATGACCACCAGGAACCTCCACCGGTGTCCGCGCAGCATGAACGAGCTCATCCTCAAGTACGGAGACAATGACTTTAGAAAGAGTTATTCGTATAATTTTTTCATACACAACGTGAACCGCGCGTTCAAATCCTTTTGTCTTTACAACTTTTACTTCTCAGATTTCCCCAATTTAAATAGAATGGTGATATCATTGGCCGGTTACTTTATCTCAAAACTGTTTTTCTTGTGGAACATTATAGAAATATTTGGTTTTGTTGTGCGACTGAGATACGGAGAAGACTGTATTTTGATAACCCAAGAGATGACTCTCAACGCCGTGAGAAAACGCCAGCTACCGTCTTTTATAGGTGATAAGGTCAGAGAGTATTTTAATTTCAAAAATGCGAGATACCACGTGATTAATTCTAAGAATACTCTGTATAAGTCGTTGCCGCGGGTGTTGAAGCAGGAGGTGACTCTGGCGACCAACAGGCACTATATTGCGAGGGTACCATACTTCTCCGATTGGCCCTTGGAACTTATGAAGCTGATCTCACTCGCGTTAAAAGAACAAATACATTTGAAATCAGATCTTGTTGCCCAAGTAAGTTTATTTTATTGAGACATTCATTCAAAAACCGCTGCACACAATTTGTTACCATATTAACGTCTGAACAAATTTTGTTTTAGCCATTGTATAAAGGGGACGGCATGTACATTGTGAAACATGGCGAGCTGGCGGTTTACACTGACGACGAGGAAACTGGACATCTCATAGACGGAGACTACTTCGGGGAAGTGTCCCTCGTCACAGAGAGGGAAATTAGGACCTCCAGTGTGATTGCTATCACTCCTAGCGTGGTAAGTATTGATTGTCACTGTCGTAAGAGAGTGTGAGACGAGTGAGGCGGAGCTGATGACAAGCAACACGACACTGACTGTACTGCGGTCATCACCTGACCCCGACCCCGAGGCATAGTTGGTGAGTCTCTCTCGGCAAGTCTCGTGTGCCCAGAATTTTCACTGACTTTTATTAAAATAAACTTAAGTAAATATTTAAGTTACTTATATGAATTTCACGTAAAAATTTGAAATGTTATACAAAGAATAAAATTGACAAAAACCTAATAAAATAATGAATAATAATAATAGGTAAACCTAGTAACTATTTCGGTTCCCGAAAAAAAGTTTGAATACACTAATTGCCGATGAAACTTTCAGCACGTAAATTTCATATTGGCCGAAAAGCACTTTCCTAAAATTGGAAATGCATATTTTATTTACAACTTTATTTACCAATCAGCGAATTTATTTGAATAGGTAGTACTTATGTGAAACTACACACATCAAAAGTGTCTAGGGATCAAGCATTTTTATGCGGATTTCTTGAGATTGAGATGTGGCTTTGTAATAAATTTATGATTTTATAAATTTATATGGATCCTTTTTGGTGCATTTCATAATTTGAATCAGGAACTGTGAATCAAATTCGAGTAAAAGATGAAAATCAGCTGTCAATATTTTCCCTATAAAAACATACAACGCATTGAAGACATTATTAGTGCTACTGTTTCCCTACTACTGATTAAAACCAACGTTATTATGGAGCGGCGACGTCATTTAAGCAGGGAAGAAATGCTCAGAGCCGTGGGAATGATAGAAGCTGGTTCCCGGCAACGTACTGTGGCTTTAGCTCTGAATACAAGTCAGAGTGTTATCAGTCGACTTTGGACACGTTACCGAAGCACTGGTACCGTGGCTGAGCGCCATGGAGGACGGTATCGCTGCACCACACGGAGACAAGACCGATACATTCAAATCTTAACTCGAAGAGCTCCAACAATAACCGCCATGATGTTAGCCGTGCGGCTTCATCACTCTTCAGGGAACTTAATTAGCGACCAAACAGTCAGAAACCGCTTGCATGAAGTGAACCTTCATTCCCGAAGACCGCTACGGGTACCACCTATAGCAATGCACAATCGTAGGATTCGATATCAATGGGCTCTTGAACACAGAAATTGGGCAGAAGAACAATGGCGTTTCGTGTGCTTTTCTGATGAGTCTCGTTTTGGTATGAGACCGGATACAAGACGTATACGACACTGGAGAACCCCTGGACGCCAACAGCGATTAAAATCCTGCCAGGAAGTCCATCCTTATAGTGGTGGAACCATCATGGTATGGGCGGGTATTTGGATCGGCGGAAGAACTGAGTTGATTTGGATCAGAGGCAACCTCAACGCTCAAATTTATGCTGAGACGATTGTATCAGACGTCATCGTTCCTCTACAAGTGCAAATCGGTCCCTTATTTCAGTTAATGCATGATAATGCACGACCGCACACCGCAAGAGTTGTAAGACAGACTCTCGCCGCAGCTAACATCAATGTCCTGCCCTGGCCTGCTCAGTCGCCAGACTTGAACCCGATTGAGCATGCATGGGATATGCTACAGAGAAGAGCTCTGCCGAATATGGAGGGTATCCAGTCGCAAGAAGACCTTTTTTTGTTGTTGCAACGAACATGGGCGGCCATTCCACAGCGTGATTTGGATGAACTCATTTTGAGTATTGATCCATTGAAATGTTACATTTTTTAGGCCTTACCTTGCGTTTCTTAGAGGACGCAATTTTATTTTTTTGACGTGTAGGGGGGGTAAGTGTAAAGCTAAAATCAAGTTTGTGGGGTCACCACTATTGTCCCACGGCCGCCATCTTGAAAATAGGGGTTGAAACGGTTTTTACGATATATCTCTTAAACTATTTATCTGATAAAAAAAAATTTAACGTTTTTTGTTGCAAATTAAATTCTCTATAACTTTGGTCCAGTAATTTTTTGTCGTAAAACTATAAATAAAAAAGTTATAAGTGAAAATGTACAGAAATTCGAGAAAAAAATTACCGAGAATGCTGTCCAGGTAGAAAATACCCAAGCGACCATTAGGGAACAAAAGAAAAGCTGCTATTATTATTATCATTATTTCTAACCTCTCTTACTGTACTATTCTTTTTTTGAAGTGAAAACTTCTTTAGCGGCGCTGAGCACTTTTTTTTGTATGGGTAAAAACTTTCAAACTCGCGTCAGGGTCACGTGATGCTGATCGAAAAAGCGTAAGATCGAGGGGAAGGGAGAGGAACTAGTATCTCCCACTCTTTCTACCGTGCCTGAGTGTGCTGCAGCGGTATCCTCGTAACAAATGTCATTGTGACATTGCGTAAAACTAATCGTGACCCGCGGTTTTGCTCGCGATATTCTTGATACCATAAGAATTTCTGGATGAAAATTTTTGGCTGTATACTTTCGTACTTAATTCTGTTAACAATTTATGGATTTTAGATGTAAAAAGGTCCAGTTTTAAAATTAATCAAGACACAGAAATAAACCCGAACCTAAAACAACCTGAGCTTCTAAAATTGATCTTTTGCAAATGCAAAGGAAACTGACTTGCAGCAACGTAATGGAACTCTCAGAATTAATAAATGAAAATGACTTTGATGATGAACCGCCGACATTGACACCCCTTCCTTCTACAGTTCTCCCACGGATATTTGATTCAGAAAACCGATCAGATGCTGAGCCGCAGCCTGGTCCATCGAAAAGACCGAGGACGGAGTAGTTAAATAAATAATAATAGTTAAGTTTAGCGCTGTAAAACCTTAGCTATTGACTTAATGAAAAAAATTTGCATATAAAAGTTGTCGAAAAAACGATCTGCAAAAATGGTCTGATATCGTTTTTTCGTAAAATGATAAAAAAAAGTTATACCGAAAAATATATTTTTTTTCTCGAATTTCTGAACATTTTCACTTATAACTTTTTTATTTATAAATTACTGGACCAAAGTTATAGAGAATTTAATTTGCAACAAAAAACGTTAGAAAATTTTTTTTATCAGATAAATAATTTAAGAGATATATCGTAAAAACCATTTCAACCCCTATTTTCAAGATGGCGGCCGTGGGACAAGGGTGGCGACCCCACAAACTTGATTTTAGCTTTACACTTACCCCCCCTACACATCAAAAAAATAAAATTGCGTCCTCTAAGAAACGCAACCCCAAATGTAACTTTTCAATGGATCATATGCCAAACCGATGTTCTTGTGTTGTTAGTGTTCGCGGTAGAAACACGGATTATTAATTGTTTAAGTTACCCAATAAAATTTTAAAGAAAACTGTTATTTCAGTCTTTTTTTCGAACTTTAATGTTAGTGGTTCAAATGTCAAAAATCCCTTTATTAGGAAAATGGCAAATTTCTTTATTAATGCAAAGGTGACTTGGTTTATCGTTACTGTGACAAACGAAAACACTTTATTTGATGAATCCTTAAAGAAAATTTTAATTAATATCAATCAGGAGAAAAGTTATTGCAAAAATATATGTTGATCCCTAGACACTTTTGATGTGTGTATATTTTACCTCACATCGATTGTTGAGAGGAAAATGAAAAAAAAAAAATATTTAGTTTATAATATACCTTGTTCATTACTGTACTACACAGGCCTCTCTCAATACGTGTCTATTATTGTAGGTAATCATTAAAACAGCGAATTATTTATTTATTTTAAGAAAGCTTACGGACTAATAACGACTTAAGTATAAATAAAGGTTTTAAAATAACAAAAATTGCCTATGACAAGCTTTCACAAATTAATAAAAACATAAGATATTGCACTTAGAAATTAGCTACATAGAAAGTTTATTTTTTTTACAAAAGACTTGTTTTTTATATATATATTATTGTTTCTAAAATTTTTTAAAACACCCGAGTCGTAAATCAGGATTCATTTTAACTATCTAACAGGGTGTTCTAGCCTTTTAAAGATAATTGCAATTGACTACGTACTTTATTGTAAAACAGCCCTTTGATTTAAAAACTTATCTCTTGATCTTTTAATATTTTTTTGCTCAACTTGCCCTCGTAAAGTTCCCCTCTCTTAGAATAGATTAAATGTCCGATTTGGAAATCATTCATTTGAGAACTATAACATCGCGGTCAACAGCTGTCAACTCATCAATGTGGGCGTTGTAATTCTCTTAAATCTTTTGTACATTTTTATTAAGAAATAAAAAATATTTTCTTACTAAAATCTTATGAAACTGATGTTTGTTAAATATTCTTATAATAAAGTATTACCTTTGCAGCTCCTGTTCCTTAATAAAATGGAGTTCCGCACCATAATGAGGTCTTATCCCCAGCTATTTCATAACATTAAAATGAAACTTAGATCAAAGTACGACGGATACACCAGACACTCCAGACAGGTATTTGAAGAGTAAATACTATCTAGGACGTTGGAGCATTTTAAATTAGTTTCTATTTCGATTAAGAAAATTTATAGTAATATTTTGGTTGTAAGTAAATGTTTTAAAAAGTGTGCTCATGTTTTATTTAACTTTATGTACTTATGTTCTTAAAAGCGCAATTCTGTTAGTATTTACCCGATTGCGTTTGATGATGTCTTCTCTCTCTGTGCAGCTACAGGGCGAAGGAGCCCGAGTAACTTACGGGGGCATCATACATAAAGGATATTTTATCCCAAGATTTCTGTGAAATATGATAATATCTTTGTAATACAGCCTCGACAACCTACTTACCTAATTACAGGAAAATGTGTTCACAGTAGTTCTAATAGTTCTTTTCGAAACTAGTGGAAGCTATATTTTTTTACTACCTAATATTTTTATCATCAAGCTCTAATATTTATTTGACCAAACTAATATCTCGGTAAATAACAACAACTGAGTTCTGAATTCTGTTTTAACATCCTACTTAATAGTACTTAGTAACAGCTTAGTTCGTCCGAACACTAATGTGTGTGCATCAAAAGCTTATTATAAATATGTTTGGCAATATGTAAGTACTTATGTATTTGCATTCGATCATAATTCCCAATTCATTTTTCGAAGACAACTGACTAATACCTAGGTCCAAATCTATCTGAATTCGTGTGCATACAGTTATGGAGAATGATATGGTTATCTAGGTACGAATGATAAAACATACATACCTAGTTACTAAACATGTAAGCCTCTATATAGACATTTTTTTTTTACAAAATGAGGACCTGCTATTACCATGCCCTTTTATTTTTTTCAGTATCTTAATAATAAAGAAGATTGTCACATTTTAATTTTGTATTGAGAGGAGAAAATATGACATCTTAAAAAAATACAAAGAGCGACATGGCCGTAGCAGGTCCACATGTGAAAACAAAAAAAATGACTGTAGAGGCATTTACCAGAGAGGAAACACTGGAATACGTTTGTATGGAAAGCTGTTTGTTTGAAATTAATTGTAGATAAGATCCTGTATCCGTGTGCTCAATAAGAAAGCCATCGCCGCCACAATGACGCGCCAATACGTGGCGCTTGTTATCCAAATATGAATAATTTGTATCGCAACAGATTAGGGGTAAAGTGTTTAACCAACCGGCAATGAGACGACGCGTGACACCTCTCTCGATTCTAGGGTGATGGTTGCACAATTAATGGGTTTAATGTAATCAAATGAATTTACATAATCGTTAACTCATCTTTGTTAAATGAAAATGAATTGCTATTTCCTTTGTTTACTGTAACTTGAGACTTAGCGTTACGACTCAGATAAACTAGATACCTAACTAACTCGAAATCGGACCCTTCTGTTTGGAAGTTCGGCATGACATACCTCTGCTAATTTGCTGCCAAAATTAAATCTTCATATTTTTTAGGAAATGTGAATTAGTAGAAGGTACATAAGTACATTTTCAAAAGCATTTTTTCATCTGAATTATTGAATAAATCTAAATGTGCAATTTTAAAGCACTTATATGATAAGTAACTTACTCATTAAATACCTACCATTGTATAAGTAAATTAGTGTAGTGAGAGAGTTTGTTGTAGGTTTCCTTTGGCAAAAGACGAAAATAGATCATTACTTCCAGTGATATTTATATTTTATAGGTAAAGCTTTTTTCGCAATTACAATTAGACTTCTCTTATTTGGGTCTTTGTGCGTATTGCGATATTTTATTTATTATTAGTTTGGTCGTTCATTATGTGTGTATGTAGGTATGTATGTAGACCCCCGCCATTCTGACGGAAGGTTATCGGCATACGTGTATTGATCATGTATAAATTAGGTATAATATTCCAGCTCCATTAGTTCAATTTCTACGTGGAAACAACCAACGTAGACTTTAAGCCTTTGTAGCTAACTTGTATATTCTATCTTGAAAAGTAATTAATTAATAGTTACAAAGCATGAATTTCTCGTAATTCATTTAATTAATATCATTTGAACATTTTTCCTAGTTAAGTAAGTACTAGCTTGGAGTCAGATACAGTTAGCGCCTGTCATATTCGAATAGCAATGTTTCAGATATGCTAAATGGAAATTAAACGCAGGCACTGCATATTCTTTTGAATAAATTAGAAATTAATTATGTACCTAGACTAGCTATCGGATTATTTAATTAAAATGTAAAGTTCTGCTTATGTGGTTACGACAGCTAAATTATATCTTATAAATAGTTTTAGATATCTTTGAACTGTATTTATTTGCTACGTACTTACTGCTTAATATAACTATCGACCCGTGTTCGTGTTCACATAAGTTCGTGAAGGTAATTATTAACCAGACTTTCCAAAGTTGTCTCTCTCACATCATCCTAGACAATGCGAATACTTACAACAAAAGAATATGTCAAATACCCAGACAACCTTCGGAGGTGGTGCGCCGACAAAGTTACCTAAGTGCTTTATTGTATTCATACAAGTACTTACTAAGGTATAAATAAAAATAAATTATTATGAATTCGCTGAAACTGAACTAATGATAAATACAGAGTACTAAAGTCATCAACAGAAAGTTAAGTTAGGTACAATATTATAGTCTAAATCTGACCAGTGGTGGGCCATCTCCGGCTCGCGGGCCATCTCCGGCCCGCCAAGGGTCCTTCAACATGAATCGAATGAATAATTCGAACTATAATTATCGCGAGCCATATTGCTCGCGATAATTATAGTTCGACGGTCCAGAAGTAAAAATTAAATTTTACCAACCTCTTAGGTAGGCTAGACAAGCTGCATGAGTATTTCATGATTGTGTTGCGGGTTAGTTATGAAATACTAGGTACTTCAATAAAACTTTTTTTTTTTCTGAATTTCCCATAATTCCGGTCCGCCCCCGAAATTTCTAAAGTTTGACCACCACTGATCTTGACTATCTTAACATACATTCAAAAGAAAAAGGAAGTCCAAGTGTGTATCCGGCTTCCGATATAGTTTACACCAAGATAAAAATAAGCAATTAGACCTATTCTTACTTGAAAGCGACAAATAGATCACCTATTGTATTTTCTAAGAAATTGTCAGCAAAGTTTAGGAATGAGTTGTGCAATAAGGCTAATTCCAATCTGTCCGACAATTAGTTCGATCATCTAACTACTTGGACAAAAATATTCCAAATAGTCCGACAATGAATTTTACGGTACACTCAAGTGGGAAAAAGATCTGCCCAGTATTCACGTCATGGTACTTCACATACATATAAAAACTTATAATATTATTATCAATCCTCTTTTAAGAACACCTTAAAATAAAAGATCGTAATGAAGTACTTAATTATTTAAGATTTTTGCAATGAAAGTACCAGAGAAGCATCAAGGTGAAGGAGATATACTTTCTTAGAATTATATTATATCCTATATGAATAATAAACAAATAGGTAATTGGTAGTATTTAAGTAGGAATATTTTGTCGTGTATTATTGTGAGAATAGGTCAATATTCAATATTTATTTGTTACGCAACATCATACGACTTAATAACTTGATTGTTGAATGATAGTCAAATGATATAACTCGTATATTTCGTGTACATACATAAGTTGGTAACTGCTGAAATATTATGTTATGAAATATATGTTATAAGAGATCGAAGGGGGAACGATTTGTTCGGAAGTGGGACCTCTAATCTAAGTGTAAACTATGCCTCACAAATGGTGCTATCAGACCCTAAAAATCTCAATTTTACGAACACAAAACGTTCCTTCCCGTTGTATGTCAGTCACCCAGGTTACTCCATTATAAAATCTGAATAACAATTGAACATTACTTATCTCAACTGAATACAAAAGTAAACGGAATGTTCCAGAAGTTTGAATTGTTCTAAAATAAACTATGACATTCGAAACTCTACCTACCCAGACTAGACTAAAAGTCGTTCACAATAGGAAAATCACGATAAACTCCCGAAAGAATATGTAAATTTAAATGAGATCACTGGTGATAGATCACGGGTTTAACGTATTGCCACAGTACGGTATACAAAGTGGGCAAATACGGTTAGTGACTACATTATCTTGAAGGATGTCTGGAATCTAATTCCATCATTTCCCGCACCTGCACTTCGATAAGTATAATTTAAGTAGGTTTATACATTGGCTTAGTATTCAACTTGTCTGAGTTTATTGTTTAAGATTTGGTTTTTTGACTTAAGTATATTTTTTTATTTAAGTTTTATTTTACTTATAAGTAATAAGTAAGTATATAAAGAATATATAAACTTAATATAAATCTTCTTCTTGGATCACTCTATCCATTGTCAAACAAATCATATTAAAATCCGTTACAAAGATCTAAGCGTAGAAAGGGCGGGAGGTGGGGGGCACTGTTCTATACTTCTATGTAAAGAAGATTAGCGACGCCCTTCGGCTTTTCACGGGTGAAATTTTCCACTAAGTAGAGGAGTTGCCAACACACAAAGTTTGTCGTAACAATTATGATCGTAGCAAAAAATATTTAGCAGTGTACTGAAGATGCGCGGACTTACCTACATGCATTCAATTGATTTTCATAGAAAATTTATTGCATTAAGCATGAGGTTTTGATACTAAAAACTGTGTTATACATTGGTTACTGTTAATAAACATGTTTCAATGTTTTATTAGGTGTTAGTTATTATGACATATCTTTCTATAGTAATATTATAAAGAAGTAAAGTTTGTGTCTTTGTTAAATTGTAAGGGGTAATCTCGGGATCTACTGAACCGATTTCAAAAATTCTTTCACACGTGGAAAGCTAATTTATCAGTGCGTGACATAGGCTATATTTTATCCCTGTATTAACACGGGAACGGGAATTACGCGGGGGAAACCGTGGGGCGCTAATAGTAGTTTGTTGAACTTGAAACTAGACGGGACCGTTGTGTTACCCGCATACGCCCGGTTTCGGCGAACCCTAGGAAACCTGGTAATTAGTGTCAAGCTAGATCAATATCACCTAGGTGCCAGCCAGATGCCTAGCCCGAGTTCCCTAGTTGAGAGAGAGGTTCAATTCCTGTGTTAAGCGAAGATGATGATGATGAGATCACCAACTTGTTTTGGGCAAACGTGGTGAAAAAAACTAAGCCCGGCAATAGGACCTTTATTTAAAAAAAAAAAAAGTTGTGCTGACAGACTTCATATTATTTAAATTTAAACACGAACGAACAGACACTCGTATTTTTTCTTTAGGTAAGTATATTTTTTCCAGTGAGAAATGTACTACCCAATCCAAATAGAACATACACGTATGTATATCTCTAGTATTAGCAATATCTAAAAATAGAGTTTGATCCATCCATCTGTCCTGATCCAATAATCCGATAAGCCTTTCCAATATTTCTCTTTCGGATTATGATGAAAAATTAAAAATATCGTAATTGAGTTAAGTCCGTTGGTCCAGCGCAGTGCAGCCTTCACTCCATCCAACTTTATTCGCTCACCACTCAACGCAATTCCATTTTTATTTTTATACAATTATTGATTTTATGTCTTCCTTTGTATGTTCTCTCTGTACCTCAATGCTCTTTGAAATACATGATGAATAAATGATTTTGAATTTTAAAATGAATTTCAAATTCTGACGACAGCAAAATGCAAAAAATGTGTAAATATGTAACGGTTGTCATGTCTGTGCGATCAGACAGAGTTTTACTTAAAAAAAACTTGCGATTTTATTTCTGCACTGTTTTTTGAGATAGTCACAGCGACGATATCCATACGAGTCTGGGATATCGTTATAGACTATTACATCCCCATTATATATAAATGTAGGTATTTAATATTAAAACGGAGATCATATAGAAGGAAGCCGATTTAGGTAGGTATATTGAATATGAATTTTCGTCAAATAATTGAAATCGAATTAGCAATTTCTGAGATAGCGTTCAGCAAACAAACTCTGATTGCTTATAATATTAATGTAGAGATATTATTATGTCTCGTAGACACAACAAACATTGGTAGCAGCTAGGTACTACCCCGATGAGGTATTACTGTGTAATCCTAAACCAACCAGACGTCTATAATATTTACTCGGCATATTACATATAGGTACATAAGTAAGTTTCTGAGTAAGGCCTTTAATAAAATTAATTCTCAGAAACAATAAAAAATAGGCTAAGCTTGTAAATTAGCCTATTATACCAAATCAGATCAGATCAAGATGCAGATATAAGTAATAATTAAGATTTACAATAATTTTTTTTAAATGAATTTTAATTTGTAATATTTAAATGAAGGTGGATTTAAACGTAATTTAATTGAGCTTTATATACACCCTTATTTTGAAATTGCGATACCTTATCTCACAGCTAATGTAAACGACGGGTGACAATATAATAGTGAAGTTAGTTTTTTTCTTTTGCTTTTATTTAAAAAGTTATGAAAAGTCAAAGATTTTCAAAATCCCGCCGAATTTTATTGTTATTCTACACCGAACGCTGCGATACACAGCTGAGCGCGGTCATAGACCCGAGCCGTCACAGAATACTTGATAGCTAGTGTGCCGTCTGGTAATACGACATTTATTTAGTATTTTTTAAAGATAAGTAATCGACTATCATTTTTGATATTTTTATTGGATATATGGATTCAGTTACTGCTACAGATATTCTGATTTTAATAAGTCCCATATTTTCAAAATAGGGGTGTATATGTAGTACATAACTACTTTATCTTTAGGTGATGTGTTGAAATTTTCAAGTTTTATTAATTGTTTCAAAATCCTAATTATTTTAAAACCCTTTAATATGACATTAACATTTCCGAGGTTTCCTGGTTTATTGTAATAATTGGAACAAAACAGCTAAGTATATTAAAAAAATATTTTTGTTTTTCATACTCTTTTGTTTAACGAAGGCAGTCGCTAAATGTCGTAGTTACTTTATAGGAAACTAGCGGTGCCCCGCGGTTTCACCCACGTAGTTCCCGTTCCCGTACTAATATGGGGATATTTTTTTTAAAACCTTCCCACTGAATCACTCTGTCTATTAATACAAACCGCATCAAAATCCGTTGCGTAGTTTTAAAGATCTAAGCATACAAAGGGACAGAGAAAGCGACTTTGTTTTATACTATGTAGTGATACAATATTGTATGAGTGAATACTTAGTTTTCGACTGTACGTTCGATTTTATCCGAGGGGGCATCAGGGCACGACTTTTAAAGTAGCGTAGAGGTATCTAGTGATATAAATATCTAAACTCTTTACTTGCGATTATAATCTACATATTTTACTCCTCGTTTTCCTCAAGTTAACTACGGGACAAAAAATAGTACTTAAATCGAGGTTAAAATTCATATTAAAATCCATAGTCAATCAACTCTCCGACTGTTTATTATAAAACCTAAATACGAGTATAATAATCACATCAACCTTCTCTCTGACGCTTTCACAAAAGGACAATACATAATGTGAATTTATAGTACTTAATATATAAGTTTTCTTTATCCTAATTTCAACTTATTTACCAAATCAAAGGTCAGGTCAGGTTGAAGAGCAAAGCTAAGTAACGAACTTTAAAATTTTATTATTTATTTAAGGTTTCGGGCCCCGTGAGATGTTAACGTGACAAGTTGAAACCTTACAAACTCACCAAAAGTTCAATCAAAGTAAGTTTATGTTTCAAAACAATTAAAATATACTTACTTAGTCAATAGTTGTGTTACTAAGAAAGCTAATCTTAGATCTTTCCACTGCCCTTTATACGACAAGGGTAATTTGAACTTAATGTAACAACTAGCAGAGATTCTGTCTGAGTAAAGAAAATGAAATTCTATTTTGTCCGTCGGTCAGGTAATTCAAAAATGTTAGACACGTATTTTTTGTTTTATCCAGAATAGAAAATAACGAAGTAGGAGAGGGCAGGTACATTATTGTAATTACATCACAACTTGCTATAACATTTTGCACGGGATAACAAACTCCTTTTCGAGTTTCGGTAAATTTATTTTACGTGAAAATGAATATATGTACCTATGCGTCCATTATTCTACTAACATTATAAATGCGAAAGTTTGTGAGTTTGGATGTTTGAACTCTTTCACGACAAAACTACTGTATCGATTTAGATTAAATTTGGTACAGATGTTCCTTATAACTAGGAATAACACTAGTATGGACATTTTATCCCGAAATTCTCATGGGATTGAAATCGCGGGGAGCAGCTAGTTTTTTAATAATATATATCTAATGGATTAAAAGTAAAAAATAGTACACATTCCTATTGTGTATTCTAAATCTAAGTACATACGTACGTAGGTAGCTATTCTATACTTACATCAACGAACGCTCCTTTGCAAAGAGGCACAAAGCTTTGTGCCTTTTACCTATATGTACTCTCTGACCATTAATTGGATTGCTAGGTAGAGGCTGACTCCGGTTTCAGCCCCAGGCAAGGATTTATCTGCGAACTATCTATGAAGTAATGAAGAAATGTTATATCAACTAGTACTAACTTAATATTTAATTACTTAATTGAACACTAAAAATAATGTAATATAATGTTTCATTTTATTACTTGTTTGTTTGACGCGACTTCACTCGCGTTTTCGCGGGTAAAGTCGACGCAAAATTATTTAATAAACTACAACAAATTGTTACTTTTGAAACAATCATTTTCAGAGACGTGCAGATTTTCACTGAATGTCCTTAAATAAATAAAATAATCGAGAATCTTCAAATAAAATACGGCAATTCACATTTTCACTCTATACTTCTTCTTCTTAGCGTGTCGACTCATATTTTTGAGGACCAAAACTCGGCCACCGATATGGCACTATCAGTGGCTTTGTAAAGGTCCTACTCTTGTTACTAGAGAGTAAATTTGTAATAAAATAAGTCCTAACAAACAAGCAACAAGCAATTATTTGTTTGTGTATAATATGAAATCAAAGGGTGCAAATGCACCTCCATCCACCCTCCTCCCCGCGCTCACAGTTTGAACAGTCCGCGCTTGTACAGTCACGGAATGAAAAGGTTCGTCACCTTAGAGTCAGTTTTCACTTGCACTAGTACTGCAAGAAACAATTATACCAACATACAAGTGTAAGAAACAGTGATGCTAACATTGAAATAAATAGAATGACGTTTGTCATCGAATAAGGTTTTGCTTAATTTTTCTCTCCTTTTTAAAAACTGCCTTGTGCGCGCGGCATATAAAAACCTCTTTGATATTTTGCAATGATGACATTGACCGATTGACAATAGTTTTAACAGAAATAATAATGGCAGGTTGAACCAACAAGAAGGTTTTAGTTTATCAAAAATTATTATGGAGCAGTAGAACATTATTTTCCCTAACCTGAGTCTATGTAACATAGTTTCAAAAGGTTATATGTTCTCGCGACACATTATACGAATCAATTTGAAAATTGACGAACCTTTTCGTTCCGAGACTGTACAAGTATTTATATCCACTTCTAGCCGTGCCCCGCGGTTTTACCCGCGTGGAATTTAGGGATAAAAGGTATCCCATGTTACTCCTTATTACATCAGCTATTTGTCAATAAAGTCCCGTCAAAATCGGCCCAGCTACTTCAGAAATAAGCCGGTACAGACAGACAGACAATTTTTTTTGAAAATGTTATTTTGGTGTATGTACCGTATATATACAGTAGTAAAAAGCGGTTATTTCAATATTACAAACAGACACACCAATTTTATTTTTATGTATGACTTATACTGGATGTTCCACAGTGCGTAGATAGCGTTTGTGCTTTGAGCTACTCGACCATTATTGGTGATGGAGATGTTACATAATCAGTTCATCATTATTAGATGGGTGGACACAGTGGTAGTAAGTAAGTTAATAAATTGAAATAAGTACTTAAAACTAAAACTGATTTTGTCGTGGAAAATCCGTTACCTTTTTTTTTAACGCACTGAAAATGCATAGAATTGCATACCACTGTGAGCCGATATTGGGAGGACCCACGGGGCATGTAGGGCTCTCCCAGCCAGAAGGGGTAATCCTTTACCTACTAGTAGTGATAATCCATTAAGTAAAGTATGGGTGACGCTTAAAAAGAGGCCTAAAATGTCACTAAAATGGTGGTACCTGGGGCGGATTTTATACAGGTGTCACCCCCAAACTCAATCAAGTAATAATCCAATTGCAAGGGGGGGACAAATCTCATATTAAGCAAATTTCCGATTCCGGGAATCACCGAATTGTGAAGTTTAAGAATTCCTCTACTCGGAAATTCCCCTAATAGGAAACTTCGAATTTTGGAAACCCAATTTTCGCTAATCAGATATATCCCGAACCGTAAATTTCCCGAATCGTAAATTTCCTGCATCGTAAAGTTCCCGAATCTAAAACTTCAAACTTCTTAGAGTCCCTTTATCGGACATTTCCCAAATTGGCAACTTCGGGGAATCACTGAATCGGAAATTTCCCGAATCGTAAATTTTCTGAATCTGAAACTTCAAAATTCGGGGATTCCCTAATCGGAAATTTCCCGATTATATTAAGATTCGGGAAATATCTGATTCGGGATATTTACGATTCGGGGATTCCCCGAATTTCGAAATTGCCGATTTGGAAAATGTCCGATTAGGGGACTACCCGAATTTTTTAAGTTTAAGATTCTGGAAATTTACGATTGGGGGAATCCCCGAATTTTGAAGTTTCACGTTCGGGAAATTTACGATTCGGGAAATGTCCGATTCCGGAAATTTCCGATACTGGGAATTCCCGAATTTGAAAGTTTCAGAATCGGGAAATGTCCGATTAGGGGACTCCCTGAATTTTGAAGTTTGAGATTCGGGAAATTTACGATTCGCTCCCGTAAGAATGCAGGGATAAAATTATGCTAAAAACCTTCCTCTTCAATGACTCTATCTATTAAAGAAACCGCATCAAAATCCGTTGCGTAGTTTTATAGATCTAAGCATACACAGGGACAGACAGATTAATAAACTCAAAACAAAATTTCTTTCACCATTAAAAACGCACGTTCACCTTGAGTAACATCTATAGGCTATATTTTATCCCCGTATTCCGCAATACACCGGGAGACACCGCTAGTCCAAAGTAATGTCGCTGAAAATTTTTAAATATTACATTGAAAAGTTACATTTGTCAGACGTTTGTTTTTTAGATGCGTACTTATCAGGCAATTAAAAAAACTGCGTAAGAACCATCCTAGTACTTCAAGGAATATTTAAAAAAAAAAACGAATTCGGTTCAGCAAATTTACGCTTAGCAACACATTCAGCGATTCATTTTATATTATAGAAGATAGATGTAACATTTCAATGGACTGAAAAAAGTAGAAAAAATATAATAGCTCAGATATTATGTCATCTCAGTAAGAGATCACGACCCCTGGTATTGAGGAATCGACACGTGTAAAGAAGTACTTAGAGTCACACAAAAAAAAATTATTTAAGACATTTATCTTTGTAAACCGTCTCCAGATAGTAACGATAACCTCGCCAGACGGTGGGTAATGGCTTCGCTAGCGACGAATGCATTGTTATGAATAAATTTGCTTCCGTAAGTAAGCAAATATAACTAAAATTATGCACTGGTGATCTCAGGTGAGGCTGACTTTAAATTCATGGACTCGGATTGAATGTGGGTCACCATCTATTTATATAATGTAACCCGATCATTTTGTGTGCAATTTTTATTTTATACTAGCGGCCCGCCCCGGCTTCGCACGGGTCCAATTTTCGTTGATTTTCCAGATTCTTTTACATAAGAACCCTCTACAGAAAAACCCTCTAGAAAACTACAAAAGAAAAAGTTAGCCAAATCGGTCTAGCCGTTCTCAAGTTATAGCGTCAGGAAGGAAAACCCTTTTTTATACGTAGTAGATAACAATTGCAAAGTTGACAACTGTTTAACTGTCTGGGTTACTTTATTAGTCTTCTCTTCTAACGACGCGACGACGAACGGTATCAGACTTTATGGAATTAATTTTTTTACAATAGCAGGGATAAATGAAGAGAATTTAAGTGGGGAAGACCATTGCCCAGCATTGGAACAAAATAGATTACTTAGGTACTTTAAAAAGTATCAGTAGGAACTAGGAACACACAGACAGACATACACCACATCACCTATTTCTTCCCCAAATAAATAAATAAGTAAATAAATTGACTAGAAGAAAGTCTCTTTATTGCTACAAATATTTCGTACATAAAATTATACCAAAATTAGAATACACAAATGAAGTGATTGCCTCGTGCCTCGAATTACCGACTTATTCTACCTTTGACGTATTTTTATTATAATTCCCTCATTAGGTATAATATTCTCGAACATATTTTATGCTATATTTCTTACAAACTTATGAGTGTATTTTTTTATCCCTTATCGTGCCTAATGAAGTCTTTACAAATGTGTATCGTTATTGTATTGTAACGATCTTCAAAGCTTTTTCAACATTGTAGAAACTACCCTTCGTGGGCGCTTTATACCTACTACCATGTACAGTCACGGAATGAAAAGGTTCGTCAATTATCAAATTGATTTCAACTGCACTTTAATAAAGTTCAAAATCATTCAGATCAAACTATTTATCTCGTCATCAAGATTTTTATGTTTTTTAACTACTAGCAGCGCCCCGCGGTTCCCAATCCCGTTTGAATACAGGGATACAATACAGCCTATGTCACTCGCTGATTAAATACAGGATGTCCCAAAATTCAACTTCCAAACGAAAGGGGGGGGGGGGGGTAGGTGGGAGCCTCACGGTCCTGGCAAAACAAGAAAAAAAATCTAAGTCCATTTTTTTTTAATATTCCCAATTTACTAAAATTCTTTAAAAAAGTTACACGGGCCCACATTTTCAAGTTAGGTACTACGATGGCATTTGTGTATTCATAGGTGTTTAATTGTTTGTAATCGTAGCCTGGATATGCTCTCTATCGAATACAATAATACATTGAACCAGGGATATCACAATATCCGGGAAAAAAGTTTTATATCTTGATGATTTCTAAAAACTTTCACAGAAAAGATAATTCAACTCACTTTGACACATTCGTAGTGAAAAAAAATATAACAAAACTAAAGTGGCAAGTTATTTCAAAAGTTGTCGCATTTATTTGTGAATCCAAAATGGTATAATACATGCTATTTTTCTTTTTAAATTAAATAAAAAAATATGTTTTTGTGAAATATGATAATTTTCAGTCATTTATCATAGTCATAGTCAAAACATTTTTACTCAATTCATAGTAAGGAAAACGTGAACCTAGTGAGGAAAACTAGTGCAGGTGAAACCCGACTCTAAGATGACGAAACTTTTCTTTCTGTGACTGTATGTATAGGTAATGCTTTTGTGCGATACGAAGGCAAAAAAAGATATTTAAGAAAAAAGTATAATTTATAGGTACGATACGACTGTGCCTCGCGGTTTATGCCGTGCACAATTCCTCTGGGTTTAGGGAAAAAAAGTTCTTACTACTTAGCTATGAACTTAATTATTAAGTATATTCGTTTAAGTGGAACATTTGTATCAAATTATGTAATAACAATCCCACCAAAAACATTCTGTAAAAAACTAGCCAAGTCTCGATGGAGTTGCTTGTTTATCTCTAAAAAGTAATGAAATCTAGACAAACTCGTACCAAGTCTAAGGTTCCTTACTGCGATTTCTTTATTATTATAGTTAATGTTGTGTGATTTCGCCGTTGAAGGGTACACATGTACACAAGGGTACAAAACCAGGTGCTCCATGACACTATTGCACCAATCTGTCGCCAGAACCGCTACCCATTGACGATAGAAAATTGTCGCTTGAAAAACGTTGATTCAATATCCAGTCAATTGTAGGCTTGATAAAGCTGCTTATTTTAATAATGTTATAACATTACGTGTAAACAAAATTGACTGGTACCCACTACTATTAACGTTTTAAACAATGTTCAACGGCCAAGTCACACAACATTAACTATAATAATAAAGAAATCGCAGTAAGGAACCTTAGACTTGGTACGAGTTTGTCTATATTTCATTACTTTTTAGAGATAAACAAGCAGCTCCATCGAGACTTGGCTAGTTTTTTACAGAAAGTTTTTGGTGGGATTTCATTTATTTTTGTTGAAACGTGTTAATATTGATTTATTTTATTAGATTTTCTGATTTGACACATTTTTTTCTTTTTAGGAGTAGTATTTTATTATTAAGCGCCCTGCGGTTTCACCCGCGTAGTTCCCGTTCGCGTTTCCGTGGGAATTTCGGGATAAAAAGTATCCTATGTGCTTCTCCTGGTTTTAAGCTACCTCCCCACAAATTGTCAGCCAAATCAGTTCAGCTATTTTAGAAATATCATTCCCGTTCCCATTCCCGTGGGAATTTCGGGATTAAAAGTATTATTTGTGCTTTCCTGGTTCTAAGCTACCTCCGCACCAATTTTCAGCCAAATCAATTCAGCCGTTCTTGAGTTATAAATTCCCGTTCCCATTCCCGTGGGAATTTCAGGATTAAAAGTATCTTATGTCCCTCTCCTGGTTCTAAGCTACCTCCCCACCAATTTTCAGCCAAATCAGTTCAGCCGTTCTTGAGTTATAAATTCCCGTTCCCAATCCCGTGGGAATAACGGGATTAAAGGTATCCTATGTCCTTTTCCTGGTTCTAAGCTACCTCCCCACCAATTTTCAGCCAAATCAATTCAGCCGTTCTTGAGTTACAATTCCCGTTCCCGTTCCCGTATAGTTCCCGTTCCCGTTCGATTATCCTAGTTTTTATAGTTTTCTCTTTATGTGGCCATTAAACCCTAACTCTGTACCAAATTTTAGCTCTCTAGGTTTATGGGAAGTACTAGTTCTATTTTGATGATCATGAGTGAGTGAGTGAGTGAGTGAGTGTCTTAAATACGAAACTTTGCTTTCGCTTAACTTCGGAACTAAATGACCTACAGACTTGAAATTTTATTTTAAGTATGTGATAGTATAGCTTACTGGATGACGAATTCAGCGAAATTTCAGCGTTCTGGGCTTATCCAGAGGTTCTCAAATAGGGGCCTGAAAATGCGGCGAAATGGTTCCTGTAAAGGATGGTACGGCAGTGTTTGCTTCGCGCTCGACTTGGCGGGGGGCACTGCCGTGCCCCCAGATTTACGTAAAAGACAGCAAACATACATACAAACTTTCGCGTTTGTGATATTAGTAGGATAGGATTCGTAAGTCATGTTAGCAGACCGAACCAAGTAATTTATTTTTCAGTTAGAAGCGTCTTGCGTCACACGCGCAGGTACTTACATAATTTTAACTAGCTGCGCCCCGCGGTTTTACCCGCGTGAATCCCAATCCCATGGGAATTTCGGGATAAAAAGGATATCCTATATGTTATTCCTAGTTATTAGGAACATCTGTACAAAATTTCATCTCAATCGGTACAGTAGTTTTTGCGTGAAAGAGTTACAAACATCCAAACTCACAAACATACAAACTTTCGCATTTATAATATTAGTAGGTTGTCTTGGGAGGCAATCGAACCCATCTGGACTGTCGTATCTGGTCCTACCTTTTGAAGTCGGTTAGCTGAATAGTGTCCTACTATCGCCGCCGCATCGCAACGCCTCGCATTCAATTCGCGTGTCATGGCATCGCATCGCAATCACGTAATAAGTAATCGCAATAAGTAAATTATCATAGGTATAAGGAATCCTAAATATAAGAAATAAAACAATGATTTATTTAAGACATCAAGTATTTTATTATGGGCCCAAAGTTAGGCCAATGTTAGATTTTAGATATAATTACGTTAGTCTACCACTAACTGTAAATACTTAACTAAGTACATCCGCTACAATATGTACTCATATAACATGTCAGATAGAAGATATAATAAATATAATAATTACTTATAAGTAATAAGAATTGAAAAAAACTTTTAATATAATATTTAACATCTCGACTATGTCGATTTTTGTTGAATTCAAAAATATTTCCAGCACTTTACTTCAGATGGTCAAAAAAGCTTTCTAAGTAGTCTTCATTTAGTCTTAAATTTTGAATTCAGTTCATTATTCTCTACATTTATGAAGCTCTTTTGTTAGTATCTAGCTACGTAACCAATCAATGGGTCAAAATGGCATCAAAATCTGAAATCAACTCAACCCACACTGGTTTTTAAATAAATAAACTTCTCCGAAATTATAATAAATTATACATAAATTGAGCCTTAAAAATAAAATAATTAAAGAACTATAAGTAGGTACGTAATGCTACAACACCTCCTTCCACACCCTGACTATATTATTTATTTATTTATACTTTAACAACATGTTCACAATAAAATATATACTTATATTATGGTAACTAACACGAGAACCAATGTATCCTTTATCAAATAGACTCTTACTTAAAACATAATTAAGTATGATAAATACATGGAGGTCGGAGAGTTTGGGAAACATCGAGAAATGGTGGGAGGTGGAGCGGGCGGCGGGGCGGGGCGCGGAGGGTTTACTCGCTGACGGTGAAGCGGGGGTCGAGGTTCTCCTTGCCGGAGTCGCCGTCGGAGCTGGCCACGCTGGCGGTGTCCTCCTCGTCTCCGTCGTCCCCCTCATCGTCCTCCCCGTAGTCCTCCTCCTCCGACGACGAGGACGTCTCCTCGAACTCCTCGGTCATGCACCCCACGTCGCGCATGTCGTTGGTCACGATCTCCGCGTGGCGCTCTACCTTCCTTAGGAAGATCGGGAACGTGACGCTCCTCACGTCGTAGTCGTCCACGTTCGACGCGTTCCTGGCCTCTTCCAGGATGGCCATCAAGTAGGGTAATATTTGATCCCTTTCACCTCCCGACGCCAAGTACGACTCCACGGCGTTGGCAAAACTATTGACCCTGACCGGTGGTGTCTTATAATGGTAGTCCACCTTTATGTCCTTCAGCGCTCGCAGCAAGTCGCGAGTGAAGGGCATGTTGAACGGCTCCGAAGCGGTGGAGTAGTTGGAGCGGCCTGAAGTGTTCGAGAAATCGGAGGCGGAAGAGGTGTACCCCGTTCGGAACGAGGCGTTAGAAGCGAAGCTGGGTGCGGCCCCGTTTGTGGCCCCGTATGTGGCCGCGTTTGTGGCACAGTCGTCGTCGGTGGCGGAGGCGGCACCCGCGTCTTCCTCGGACAGGGCGGCTACGGCCGTGCCAGGCTCCTGGTCAGGTTGGTCGTGCTGTTCTGGGGCTATGGAAGCCGCCGTTGCGTCGCCGTCCTCAGCGGCGGGTTGCGGCGGCGGCGCGGGCGCGGCGGCGGCGGCGGGTTGCGATGGTGGCGCGGGCGCGGCGTCGGCGGCGGCGGCGGCGGCGGGTAGCGGCGGCGGCGCGGGCGCGGCGGCGGCGGCGGCGGCGGGTAGCGGCGGCGGCGCGGGCGCGGCGGCGGCGGCGGCGGCGGGTAGCGGCGGCGGCGCGGGCGCGGCGGCGGCGGCGTCGGCGGGTAGCGGCAGCGGCGCGGGCGCGGCGCCGGCGGCGTGGTCGAGTAGCGGCGGCGGCGCGGGCGCGGCGGCGGCGGCGGCGGCGGAGCCCGTCGGGGCGGTGTGGTCGGGCTCGCGGCCCAGCTCGGGCAGCGCCTCCTGGGCCTGGGTGCGCGCCGCCACTACTGGATCCGGCGCGCATCCACATGTCAGATACGCCCGGGACGTACGATCTTTCTTCTCCATTTTACTGCCTACCAACAAAAGAAATACACATTTACCCACTTATCTAAACCGATATATCACCTCGCGCTATCACCGAAAATATTTAAATTTTCTGATAAATATAGTATAAGTACTTATAGGTAAGCAGTTACAATTGTAGGTACCTATTACTAATTAAAACTGTATTTTAAGACTAATGTCTTAATAACAACCCCTATTCAGTCAGTGAGTACACAAACAGCGGAGCGCGGCAAATAAATTGTGACCTAAAAACTTTTTCCGAGTCCGAGAGTCCGGTGAAAATATCCGAACTTAGTTTTTCTAAAGAAATTTAAATAAATCCCAAACTAAACTAAAATAAATAAATACCTAAGTATAAGGAAGTAAGTACATTTTTTTTATAAATTTTTAATCTTAATTCTAAACCAAAATATAATTAAAAAAAAACTAAGTAATATAAAATTCACCTCTGGTAAACAAAATACTTACTTATATTATAACAAAAATTAAACATCATTTATCAAATAAAAAATACTTATTTAAAAACTTTTGCAACAAATTAAAATATTCGCAGTTAAATTCTCCGCGTTGTTTATTTTTATCTTAACTTTTAAGTTATTAAACTACCCACTTTTAATAAAATTAACACATTAAAATATAAAAACAAAAATATTTTTTAATAATAATAATAAAAACTAATAACTAAAATAAAAAAGTTTCAAAATTAAATTAAAATATTTAAATGAGTTCTCACTTTAAATCTGGAACTGCTCAATGATGAAGATAAAGTTTATCGGAGACGATGGTCGTGTATCGAATACTCGTAAAACTTGGAGGTCGGTTGCTCACGTCCTACTTGTTGCTAACTCCCGAACCGAATGATACTGACTGATAGACTGATACCCACAGTGCGGTGAGGTTGGGGGAGGCTCACAGAATAAAATCAATAAAATTGCATCCCTATAAAATTCATCTTAGCAATTCCTGGGTTACCAGTAATAAAAATATTCAACGCGCTTTTCCGACAATGAAAATGGAAAATCAAACATTTAAGTGATTGTTTACACGATGCAATTTTTAGGTACTTATCACTTTAAAGATAAGCACTTTTACGTCCTAGGTATTTTTCGTGCATTTAATATAATCTAATCTCAATACGACACGATAACGACGACTTATGTTTCTGGCATAATCCTGACTAATATTATAAATGCGAAAGTTTCACGACTAAACTATTGAACTGATTGACTTGAATTTGGTACAGAGGTAGCTTGTTGCGGGGAAGGATATAGCATAGGCTATGTTTAATCCCGAAATTCCCACGGGATCGGGAGCTATGTGGTTAAAACCGCAAACACAGCTAGTATTTATTAAAAATATTTATGGGTAAATTATAGTACAAATAATGTACGTACGTATAATAGCTTAGTTTGACGTCGTAGAAATCAAACGGGATCCTGAGGCTCCCCACGTAACGTGGACGGTAATCGGTGGGTTTTTGTGGATAAAACTCAACCTTCAGGCATTCGGAACCCTCCGGATCCTCCCTTCAGACACACACAGTAGATAAATACCTATGCACTATGCATTTTCACAACGGTTTTTTTTTAATCTTTTAGATTATAATAATGTTGGTAGTTATTATTTGTTATAGTTTTAATTTCACATAAGGTCACGCTATATTATAGATACGAGACTAGGGATAGATTACGCTTTATTTGGAACACACCATTTTAGAGGAGTAGAAGAAGTATAATTTACAACTTGCTAACAAATCCTTACAAGCAAGTGACATTTTTAAGTTTTCAATGTTAAGTGCGAAGGCAACTTTTAAGTTACAAAAATACTGACCTTTTATTTTACACTATAATATTTTAAGTAAAACGTCGCCTTAAGTTCATCGTCTCAAAGGGCCATTAAATGATACTTCCATGGTCACACCTGTGTTCTTTTTTCTCTATAATTTCTGTTTGATTCATAGACTCAACCATAGATTGCTTCGTTCCTCACTTCAATTCAAACTCATTTGTCTTTGTTTGTTTGTGTGATTGGTTCTTTCGTTCGTTGTGTAAACTTGTGTTTTATTTTCATTATTATTTTATGATAAACCGTGAACATAATGCCTAAAAATATATCAAATGAGGTGCGCGAAATAATACTAAAAGTTAAGGAATTCATGGATGAAGAGAAGCGAATGCAAGTGCCAATAATTCCATTGTCAAAAGTGTATGTACGAGTATCTGCCGCTACAGGTATCACAATTATTTATTTATATTTCTTCCTCGTATTTATTTATTATTTTGACTTTACGGCTTATCTCTGAAATCTATTAAGTGTTAGTACAGCGCTGTATTTAATTTTGTTGACAGCAGTAATCAATTTAAATTTTATAAATTGTATATCAAAACAAAAGTACTGCGTAAATTAATTATTATAATTATTTATTTATTGTGTCCATTTGTTTACAGGGGTGTCTGAAAGAACAGTGTTAAATATAGTGAAAGAAGCGAGGCTTATAGAACAAGGATTATTGGACCCGGAGACAATGAAGAAGCCGGCCAAGAAGCGAGTGAGGACCAAAGGGAAGATAGAAGTGGACGAGTTCGACTTACAGGTGATCAGACGGAAGATACACGAGTTCTACACGTTCAAGAAGGAGGTGCCCACCATCAACAAGTTACTACAAATACTGAAGGAAGAAATCAATTTCAAAGGCTCCCGAGAAACGTTAAGAAAAATATTACGTAAAAACGGTTTTCAATTTAGAAAAACAAAGAATAATAAGGAGAAGGAAAGTATACCGGAGCAGACGACCGCGATGCCCCCTATGGTCCCTGGCACTTACATACACAGCATGTTCGCACACAAAAACTTACAGAACTAGCATACACATACTATTAAACTCCTAATAACAATGTTTATAACAAAATAGATATATTTCAATTATATTTTAGTAAATTCAATAGTTAAATATGCTGATATAGTTAAATATATGAAGTTGATTTAAATAGCTTTGTTGCCTTAGTGTAAACTGTTGAATTTATCTAATGTCTTACCATCATTGTACTTACGTTGAACTAAGTATATATTTTTGTTGATTTATACATAACTGAACTACAGCTCGGGCTCAACTCAATAGTTGATAATGAACATTATGAGATCTGTTGCAATTAATATATTTGATTGCAAAAGTTAATATGTATTCAGCTAGCATGTATGCAGCTTGTATTTAATTTTATGAATATAATATGCAGGGCGGCAACAGTATAACAATATATGGAACCACTGCGAAAAGTAAGTTAGTTTTATTTCTATGAACTAGCACTTCTAGAGCTTTTATTTATTGTAATATTGTTGACTCCACCCTGCGATATAATATATAAAAAATTGAAATAATAACTTTGCATTTAAAATATAAAATGTATTGTTAAACTTTAACCCCAAAGAGATTTGTCTAAGTAAACAAAGTCACATGGGGACAGCTAGTGTTACTACATAAACAGATTGACATGACATGAGATCAGATTTTATGTACTTAAAAACATAATTGTTCACTACATCAATATATAATTTAATATTAAATGTTATTGTTAAAACAAATTACTTACTGATAAGAGTTGTTTAATTCCTTGAGCGCGTTGTCTTCAGCCAAAGTTCGGAGGTGTTCTCCCGTCAGTGGATACTTCAATACTGAGTCATAATCATTTCAACCTTTTTTATCAGACCTCTAGTCATGATACATTTAACTGTTTCTCATTCACCAATAAACAACACAAATAAGTTTATTATAGTGACTGTTAATAGCTAATAGCTCTTTCCAGTATACCCCATTAAGTTATACAAATAATATACACAGAGAGAGTAATTATAATAACCATGGGGATAATATGTTCATACCTCACCATACTTTCATAACTCTGAAAGCGCCTTTATATTATTGTTATTTCATAGAAGGATACTGCTATTGTATATTATATTAATTATGTAAGCAATAAATTGAGTTTAGATATAGTTATAGAACATGTACGGTTGTAAAGTAAATAGATGTTATTGACAAATATTATAAAGGTTGTAACTTATATAGGAAAATATTCACATATTAGTTTTTATAAAGTACAAGTACTAAATGTAGTACCAAGTGTTTATCGGAATAATTAAAAACAAAATGGAGTGAATCATGTTATTGTCAAATCTCAATCAAGAAATTGGCAATAATATTTACTGCAAGCTTCGTGTTTGTTTATCTTAAAAATGTCGTTTAATAGATAACGCATAGAAATATATATACTTAGGATGAAATACTCAATTAGAAAAATATATATAAATGAATATAATTTTTTACTAGATGAAACACATAGACTGACATAACAGTTGCCTGCTAACACATGTTGATTTCAATGCAAATGTAATCGAATATTTAGATTGAAGTGTGTTCTTGTTATAGATACAATAAATTTTAAGAATGAGATCTCACTGTATTGCGGTGTGAGTAAAATTATATCAATAGTAACATATATTATGTGTTTGTTCTCGTACACCATGTGACACTACATTGAATAATTTCCATACGTTTGACTCGCCCGCTACTTTACATGCAGTTGCGGCGTTTTTTATATGAACTGAACACTTGCATATAATGCGATGTGCCTGATTTTTCGCGCCCGCGGGTTAATGTGAACAAGCACTAATTATGGTAATATCATTCTAAGGAAATGGTTTCACTATTTGACAATAATAGCCCAGATAGGGTTTCACCTTGGATTTAAAAATGATATTTCTAAACGGCCCTTCGTCCTATGTTGTTAAAATTGTGATAGCTCATGCCTACTTAAGATATTCAAGGGTACCTTATATAACATGTTGCCTTATTTGTTGCCAAATGAATTGTTTTACTAAAAACAATTTTTTTCTTATGAAAAAGCATTTTTCCATTCTTGAATGTCTTAAGACAAGAGACTTCAAGTAAGAGGGTCAGTCCATTTCAAGATCGACCCTTGTTGACCTAGTTTTATGTGACAGCCGTTTTTGTGTTAAAGCCATAAATGCATACATATTTTCGTTGTAAGTTTTCATTGAGATAAGGGAGAGAAAGAAAAATGCGATCGCTTTTTCTATTCTTACTTATAACTTTACTTTAAATAACTAGTTACGGTCATGTATTACATGAAATGTGTCGTACCTAAACATACAATGAGTGAAATCAAATGCTCAATTTGATATTTCAACGAGTTACTTAAATCAAGTACTAACACTTTCTATTTGTTTGTGTTGCATCGTCCTAATAGGCAATTGATTGTACGATGACACGATGCGTTTTTCGTGCGATGGTAATTAGGACACGTGAAGTTCCTATGAACTCATCGCACGAAACAGCACTATGCCATCGTACGATCAATTACCAGTTAGTACGTCGCCTAAATTGTGCTCCAAAAAGGTAGTGCGTAGGGCAGTGGTCCCACCGCGCGGGCGACTGAGCGATGTACTATCGACGAGTTTCTCGCCTAAGAAAAGGATAGTGAATGTACATGCCGTGTAAACGAAAGAGATGCATATACTAATAGTTACCCCCGGGTTTCGGAAGGAATTTAGGTTACGGAATTTATGTTCACTGTCCTTTTTTTGGGCGGGAAACTCGCTGATAGTTCATCGCTCACTCGCCCGCGGTGGGACCACTGCCTATTAGTTGTTATCTGCGCGGGGTTGCAATGCAATGCCAAGCAGCATAATATCGAAGGTTACCCTGCGATCGTAATCTTTAGCAAGTAATAGATTCTTAAGTTCACGGCTCGAATATAGTGATTACATATTTACATTGTGTATAACTGATGTCTTCTAAAGCTTATTTGAATATATATAGCTTGTATTATTCAAAAGAAGTATCATATACTTCTACGAGTAGATACTATGTAGCAATAAAAAATATTTAGTTTTGTATTTTAGTAAGTAATCATTATTTTTTAATTAAACGTTTGGTTTTTTTACAGAAATGACTTTTTTTAATTTTACCAATCTTTCTATACTACTATTATTATTATGTAGAGGCAGTTTGTCTGAACGCGATAATCTGAGAACTACACACGTATTTTTAAATGTGCGCAGCAGCAATTTATCTCTCCGATCCAGTAGATCTCGACAAGTGTGAACTCTAAATTAAAAAAGTTTACGAAGATCTTGAGATCTGAAGGCTCAGGTTTGCACACCTGAATCTTTCAAGTAAATGTCCCAAAAAAAGTATTACAGTAGAAAGCCGATTATCCGAATATATATGGAACCGGGGTCCATTCGAATAATCAAACATACTTATCTTAAAAATATAAAATTCACAACAATAACAGGGGTACAATGTAGCAAAAATTATGCTTAGGACCGATTCATATAAATGGAACCGATTCGTACGATTCGGTTACTGTATTTAAAATCCCTTCCTGTACAATAAACAAATGAAAAACGTAACTAATATAATTATAACTTTATTTTTGAATAAGCATTGAATTACATTAATAATTTTAAATACATTTATTCATACTCTAACCGTTGTTTAACATTGTCTTATGCGCGAGTTAGCGCAGTTTTGAGGCGATTTGCTGTGGGGTATATAAGACTACACCTGCATATACAAATACATACATACTACGAAACACGATAACATACATGAATAATCAAACACCTATAATGAATTAAATGAGTTGTAAACATCATATACTATGTAGTTTTTGTCTTATTTTATACATCAAACAAATTATTATTTCAACAATAAAGTTGCGAATGCACTGCCGATTTGACTTAGTATTACATTATGTAAATGTATGTCTAGTGTAGCTTATATAAATCTATGTGGCTGATATCGTCAATGAAGATGGCTGCTCAGCAATGCTAATATAACAAGAAAAAACGCACACGTGGCAGTGCATAGGCACAGTGGCGTAGTTAGAGAGGGGGGGGGGGGGGGGCGTCTTCCTCGGGTGTCACCCATGTCGGGGTGACAACATGACTATGAACATCAGTTAGGTAACTACAATAATTATGTAGAGATTCCTACTTGCCTACGTAGTTTTTCTTGGGCGAGATTTCTACGGCGCAACCCCCCTGCAGTTGGATTATTACTTGATTGAGTTTGGGGGTGACATCTATACAAAATCCGCCCCAGGTACCACCCATACTAGCTACGCCACTGCATAGGCAGTCTAAAACATATCCAAAATATATCATAAAAACAACAATTTTCTAAATATAATACAACAAAGTTAATTATAGTGGAATGTTTCCAATACACAAATAAATGATATGAGTAATTGAGTTAAAATATTTATAAATAAGATTAATTCGCTAAGTTCAAAAGGTCTCTTAAATTATTCCTATCGATTCCTTTTATGATATCGAGCGAACTTTGTGCATAACATTGTTAGCTACAAAAAATAAAACGTAAATATTTACTCAAACTCATTCCTCGTATATAATGAAATTAGGTCACTAATAATACATTCGTCACCGTTTAATAACAAAATCTTTCTTGTTTTTAAATGTTACTTTGAAATGAAATGAAATGATATATTTTTTTTATTCGTCAGAAACATGGTCAAACATAATAAGGTGTTAATAATAAGTGGTACAGCATGTCTCACTAATATTGGTATAATTTTTTTTTTTAATTTTATTCTTTAAATAATGTATTGAAGTTAACCAACTTTATTTAGTAAGACACGAGTAATCGATTAAACCATAAAAAACATAGCATAAGAAGAAGATATGAATACATTACAACAATTGTCGTTACTTTTTTTTCTACCAATGCATGGGATCGTCTAATCTCAGGGGATTTGGGAAAAATGTCCAGTATGATTTTCTTTCTATCTTATATGTTTATGTTGACTATACACAACAAAGCAACATACATTACTAGTCATAACAGTACAGCACATCTGTGATATACATATCAAATATATACGTAAGTATTTAGAATATTTATTTAGAATGTTCTAGGCTTATCACAATAACAATTATTACAATTTTATATATAAATATAATTTGATTGACATAATTTGTAACATTATTTGATATATAATTGATTTAGTCCATATAATTATTGCTTTTTAGTTAAACAAGCTACAAATTTATTTTTTATAATAAGTTATTAGAGAATACCGATATACATTAGGCACGGTGGAAACGTGACAACATCCTCTTCACTGTACTAATATCATCGGTGAGAGAGCCCTTTGCCTGGCATTGTTTACAAGCCAACATTTCCTTAAGGCATAGTTTGTCAGCCCTAAGCTTGTGATTTAACCCCCGACGCAAAAAGAGGGGTGTTATAAGTTTGACGTGTCTGTGTGTGTGTGTTTGTGTTTGTGTGTATCTGTATCCACGAACGGATAAACCGATTTCAATTTAGTTTTTTTAACCCCCGACGCAAGAAGAGGGGTGTTATAAGATTGACGTGTCTGTGTGTGTGTGTGTATCTGTCTGTCTGTGGCATCATAGCTCTCGAAAAGATAAACCGATTTCAATGTAGTTTTTTTTTGTATTAAAGGGAACATACGTGCGAGTTCTTAGACATATTTGATGAAAATCGGTTGACCCGTTTAAAAGTTATGGGGGTTTCAAAGAAATGTGTTGGGGTTTTATTAAATTTTAAATTTAATTGTTATATAACATGATATGAAACGATATTTAATTTAACTATAAACTATTAGCACATAAAATAATCTATTCTATACTATTATTATAAAGCTGTAGTTAGACGCGCTAATCTCTGAAACTACTGATACTGGTTCGAATTGAAAATATGTTTTGGTGACGCGTAGTCCAGTTATCTAAGGGTGTATGCTATTAACATAACATATAGGAGCGGGGCAGTAGTTACTAACGCAAGTGAAACCATGGGGCTGAGCTAGTATTATAGATTGAATTGCACGCTAACGCTCTACTAAGACTTACCTAAATATTATTGCCAGTAAAACATATATTATAAATATATAACATTGTACATCAACAATGATACGTTAATTTACTAAATATATGGACATTTAATATTAGTCTACTTACAGACACACTCAGAGACGTTTAACGAATACTTAAACTAATGTGCCACAATATTTATGTGCCGGTGACAGCGTCGCTGTAATCGCATCTTTTGGTTGTCAGTGTATTGAAAATGTATCGAAATGACATCAAAGTCTAAATGACAATAATAACTTCCAATTTTGGCCGCCGGCACAGAAATATTGTGGCACATTAGTTTAAGTATTCGTTAAACGTCTCTGAGTGCGGCTGTTAGTTCGATTATATTAACTAATACTTCCACATCGATTAAAAATATATAATTTTATTGCATAATCGCGTGCTCTTAATAAAAATATTCGTGTGATTACAATAAACATTATTTGTGATACATTGTACAACAATAAATTAACAAATATTATATAATAATTCATATAATTTGAATATTAAAACACATCGATCGATAACCACTAGACCAGTGTAGTCACTGGCTCTTAACTAGAAGCAATAACATGTATTAAAAAAATATTAATACTTACTATATTTTTTTGTCATATCTTTTTTACTTATTTTTCCTAAAACTAGAGAATAAATAGGGAACATTGTACTTTCCGTAAAAGACACAGAAGCGCTATATAAGTACATTATATTATAGCTAGTATACTATATTCATTATAGTACATGATCCTTAATTATGGTGAGATGTCGTTGTGACTTGTAATATACATAATTCAAACTTACATAAAACTTATGTTACTTTGTTGAGTACATACGTTCAATCAAAATTACTCAACAATCGTTTCAAAATTTCAAACTACTATTCATACAGTAACATTTTCATTATATAAATATCCAAGCTGTAAACACAAATGTACTTCAAGCTATAACATTTAATTATTGCCTATAATTGATATAATTCTCGCCAACCAAACATATCTCACTACAATCTTATACTACGCTTAAAGTTTTATATAAAAAAACAGTTTAATTATATAAATAACTACTTGTTATGCTTATTAACAAAATTGCAATGAGACACTTTTGGCTTGTCAAATGTCAAAGTGCATTTGACACATTTTGCATTCTTGCACGTTAATCGGGACCGCAGTAAATGCGTCGCTCTCCGGGCCGATGTTTACCTTCAATATATAGTTTGGTGTTTAACACAAACCGCCTCCTTCGTCGGGTTTCGGGGCTTGGGAGGCGCCGTCCTCACCAGCGTTCTGTGGATAATATAGTGGAAATATTTGAGATAAGTAACTACAACAGTGTCTACTAAGTTTTTTATTAATTAAAAACCGCATGGTGCGGATTGTGATGAAACTTATATTATCATGGAATCCTTTAACATTTATATTGATTGAATCTATTTACCAAAATACGATGTATTAGCTTCTTGATGATGCCATGTGGCGAATGGCTCACTATGAAACTTTTCTATTATTGACATCAAATGAAACTATAGTTTTTGCAGTTTTGCATGTATTTAATCTAGACTAACTGTCTTATTCATAAAATCTAATAATGGGCTTAAAATACATTTTAAACGTGTTATAAATAAATTTTCAAAAAGAATGATTCATAAACGTTCAGTAACCGTAAGTTAAAGAAGGTCGAACCCTACCCCTACTATAAACTATTATTAGAGGAAAACATAGCCGACTTGTGACAGCCAGCTGATTTTGATTCATTTCAGTGTGTCAGATTCAAACAGTATTTTTGAAATAATTGTAATGATGTTTTGTTAAATTCATGAGATTCATCTAGTGTATATTGTTTGAACTTTTGATACCTATATTGGTAATTTCTCCAAAGCTGGCGCGAGCAACACTTGGACATTTTACACACGTATAGTGTCTGTGAATGTCACTCAGTGATGTCGCACGTCATACGCACGTCTCAGTCATCATGACAAGTCGGTCCGTCCCTGTCGCGCGCGGTCGACAATGTCACGTCACAGCTAGGCAGTCATGAACATTTGATACCATTATTAGTTCAAAGAGTCTATAATAAAGATAATAATTTACATAATAACAAGCTCCTTCATTTGATATAAGTAGTCATAATTATCATCATAATTAACCCCCAATATATTCAGAGCCAGCAAAATATTGAACGCGACTGTACGGACAACAGCTTAGGTATAATGCGTTCATTAAAGAAGGTTATCGACATGTATCAAATCCTCGCTTTTTAGTTGTCATTCGAATTTAGTCGGATAATAACCTATTATTTACTAATTTGGTTTTATGTTTTTATCTACCTGAATACGTAACATTCAGAGCTGAAATTTTGCACTTAGTTACTTGATGAATAGCATACATCATTTGATTACATCCACACATCGTAGATTGAGCCGGTTCCGTATACATATTTGGGCGTTAAAGATATGCACTCAAATTATTATGATTAACGGGATATTTACCATGTATATTATTTATTTCGAGTTACCCGAATTCGAATATCCCGTTAATCATAATAATTTATAGTGCTAATAACCACGATAACTATAAAAATATGTTAAAGAAATGACACCGATTTTTGGTGTTTTGGCATTTTTCCCATAAACCCTTGGACTTAGATTTTTTTTTAAACTTTTCGTGGATATTATAGGTGTCAAGAATTTGATGACGGACTATAAGCTACCCCTGTACCAAATTTCAAGCTAATCGTAGTTTCGCCGTGAAAAGGTAACAGACAAACAGACAGAGTTAGGTACTTTCGCATTTATAATATTAGTAAGGATTATTAAGGACAGCCAGTACGTAGTAATATTAGATTTAGATCTAATGTATAAGTTTATCTTTTGATTTATTAGTTAATCGTGTGTATTACTTACTGATGTATTGATGGAATGGAAATGTTTTAGAGTATCAAAAGAATTACAAATAAATACTTACATGCAATTAGTTATACATGCTATTTTGAAATGAATAAGCGTTCTTAATTATATGACCACCACTGTATATACACCTATTTATATATCTACAAATGGTGGTGCTGGAGGTCACTGGAGCTTTTTTGACTTCTCCGTATACATTAAATGTCAAGATGATGCAGAAACAACTGATCTTATGTTTTGTATTTCTACGCAGGTAGTTTTTGATGCTAAACTAAGAATACGGGCAAGGTGGCGGGCAGTACCCATGATTCACGATTTTTTATGAATCAACTCTTAAAGAACGCTTTGAGAGAGGATAATTTAGAGGACGACTCTAGGTGATTCAGGGTAAGGTTTGGAGACATACCTCTTCACACTAATATTGACGCCTCAAAATTAAAAAGAAGAGGCATAAAATAGAGCACAAATAGCCACACGAAACAGTGTGGAACGTTGCGTGTTTGGAAGCAAAGTTTCCAAGTTCTACTGAATGGTCTCGCTGTTAGAATGCATAATGTGAAACCAAGTATTATTGCACTTGCTGTGTTGCACAATATATAGCAAGAGATCAAACAAGACCCAGTACCAGGTTTTATATTTGTCTAGCTTGCTACCCGTAAGGCTTAAATGTATGTATATGCGCGGAGTATTAGAATATTGGATGATGTAAATTATTAATTATTTCCAGATTATGATGATCCTGATGCTATTGTGAATATTCCTTTGAATGCTGAAATCCCACCACAAGTCAATGAAGCCAGAGTGAGGGTTCAAAACAATGCTTTTCTTCGAGCATTCGTTGAAAGGCATTTCAACTAAATTAGTTTGTCTCTGAAATAGAAACTAAAGTATGTGGAAAAACAAAAAAATAAATTTTAACTAAAAAAATTATTTATTTTCTTAGTTTTTTTTTCATAATATTGAATTTTTTTTAAAATTAATATTTCCTCCAAATCTAAATTTCTGGACTTTTTTTGTTCGTTTTCCATTTGAACACAATGAAGTTGTCTCCTGCATTCAACTTCTGTATCGGCTATACTTGCCTCATAATTTTTCTGAAATTCAAATAGTTTTGAATAAGTATTGACTTCATAAATTAAAACAATATATTTTCCATAAATAGAGATCTGTGAAGTACCTTATCCTCACTTTGTTCCTTCTTTACACGGATTGGACGGTTTATAAAAGACTGCTTGGATGTAACCTGTAGAAAAAATAAAAAATAAACTTCTGTTTGTGTGGAAAATATATTTTTCAACACACTTGCTCATAAAGGGGCTCTTATTTGTTCAATAACAGTTGAATGACACTTTTTATTCACAAGTGAGTTATAGATTTTTTTAAGTTGCATTGTTTTTAAAAAAGTTTCGATACTAAAAATAATTGTGTCCATACATTTTAACTTCAACTATGTTGCCTTACTTTTGATAGGTCTATGGTCGTTTCCATTCATTCGTTTTTTTTTTAATAAGTACATTCTTTAGTCTGTGGCCGATCACCATTTTTGTATTGGATGCGCGCGAATAGAATAACTGTTTATTAGAGCGAAAAATGATATTTTGTTATTATTTTCTTCGCAAGTGTGTTGAAAAACGTTGTATGGTAAACGTGTATTGATGATTACTATCCTCGGCTATCTTCTGACCCTCGCCTGACGGCTCGGGCCTCAATAGCGCCTCGGAAGTATTCACCAATTTCACTCGCTTGTACCATAAATAACTATTATTGTTACTTTTTTTATTTGAATTGTAGGGTCTCATACCTACTTGCCTTGATACATAAATGTATCAATGTATGTATAGAGTTATGGGACTAGCAACATACTTATCACTGACTTTACTCAACTTTGGTGTATTTTGGTCCTGTATTACATTCGTCTCTTGGGCGACCTCCTGTACCGCTTCATGCACCATTACAATATGTTCCTTGTTCTGAAAAGTAATAAAGTAGTAATTTATATCAGATACTTAATACTTAGAAGAATGACACTATTCCAAGCATTTTAATTAATACATCTTGTCGCAGAGAAAAACTATAAATATACTAACACTAAAAACTATAATAATAACTAAACTATAAACTATAATAATACTATTTACAACATATTTTTACCGTTATTACTAACTTGCAGTAATATTACGCAGTTTTGGTTTGAACTCACGTAAGGTGAGCACTAATCTAAATAACTACAGTAATTCAGATGTGAATCCGAGAACAAACAATGTCTAAGTATGATAATTAGAATGAAATAGTAATATTATTTGCATTATTTTTTTCTTACAGTATCGTCGTACTTAACAAGAACTTGCGGTGTATTGGCGTCTTCCTGAATCTGGCCAAAGCTTTCGACACTGTTTCCAGTTCAGTGCTTTTGAAAAAACTGGAATCATGTAGCTTCAGAAGACATGCTCTGAATTGGTTTGAAAGCTATTTACAAAATAGGCAACAGTGTGTTAAGGTAGACAATTATGTAAGTGGATTCCAAACTATTAAGTATGGCGTGCCGCAGGGAAGCATTTTGGGGCCCACACTTTATATATTGTATTTAAATGATTTACATTCTCTGCAGCTCAGTAACTCTGAAGTAATTTGCTACGCAGATGATACTGTCGTCTTATTGAAAGGCACAACGTGGAGAGAGGTTGTTGAAACAGCTGAAACCGGAATGTCTTAAGTCAATGCTAGGCTGGAATAATAATTGTTTAACCCAGAATCCAACAAAAACTAAATTTCTAGCATTCCATAAAACAATATCTTCCCCCCACCTTCAATTATCAAAACTCTAAAGTTGCACAACTGCGATAATCAAACAAACGCCAATTGCACTTGTGATCTATCACCCATAAAACTAAATACCTTGGAATTAAAACTGACCACAGACTGAACTTCAAGGCTCATCTGTGATAGTGTGTGGGTGTTGGTGTGGTCTCAGATAGAGCTATTAATCAATGTTAGATTCCTTTACCTGCTGTAAAAGTTCCGTTATTTTATTTCGAATGCCGTCAGCATTCCAGTATGACACGCAAGTTATATAAACTATACATATTGACCAAGATGTGGGTTAATATTAAGATAACTTTATCCATCATATTGTTACAGGCAATGAATTGACTTTTAATGGAGTTCATCGTCATTAAAATTGCAAGCATATCCGTTGTGGCTTGATCCTGAAGTATGGTGCTGTCGGGGCGGTGGGGTGTTGGCAGTTTATTACTCGAAGCTGCTACGCGGCTCTAGGTTCTTCACTCTACTTTTTTAAACTCGATGTCAACATTATCGTTGTTATAAGAGACTTTAATTTGTTCTCGCCTTTCTTGTGTAGGTATCTATTACTACAAGAGCCGAAATAGGGTGGCCAAACAGCCGGGAACATCATCGAAAAATTGGTATAGTGAGTATTGAGAAACCTTCTTACTAACCTTATTTTCCACAAGCCAATTCTCACTTCTTTGCTTCTTTAGAGGTGATTTATTGACTTGGTCTCCATTATTTTTTTCAATTTTTATTTATTAATAGAAAAAAAAACTCACGCCACTCCACGGCCGCAAAAAAATAAAAAAAAACCGATCCCTGTGTCTTCACAAAGACAACATAACAACAGTAAAGTGTACTAAAAACTTATCATAATTAAAGTAGGTTTATCGAACGTTTATGAATCATGAATTTTATAAGTAATACGTATAATAGGTTTATTGAACGTTTTAACTAAATAGCCTTATAAACCTATTCTAGAGTTTTTTTATGAATAAGACAGTAAATATTTATTAAAAAATTTACGAATATCGGTTCAGGAATTGAATATTGTGTCTTTGAAAACACATCTTTGAGATGTTTTCAAAACAAAATTCTCATAACACAATAATTTAGATGTAGATAGATAAAATCTGCGTATTCTCGTATCGGAGGACAAGACATATGAGGTAGTACTAAATTATAATCATAATTGCTATAACAGGTTTTACATATCTGTGAGCCACAAACTAGACTCAGCGTCTGTATCTTGTGGAAATTTTGTGAAAAATAAGACACACTGGGTTGGTGAGCCATAGGAGTAAGTAAGTAAGGTACACTTACGTTAGCAGCGTTGACGCTGACATATGAAGGCGCGGCGTTCTTCCTGACTCCCGGGTTGGGCATGGGGTCTCCTGTGGGCAGTGGCACCATGGTGGCGAGGCGCGCATACTCCACGTCCATGCTGCGGATGAAGGGCGAGTGCAGCGCGCGCCGGGCGCCTTCGCGGTCCTCCTCATCGTACGCCTGCACCAGATCCTCCAGGGTCTGCATCTCCGGAGCCTCGCAGTTGTTGCCCCATTCCTATTCATAACACAATTGAATATTTGATTTTTTTTTCTTTGATAAATAAAACGATCATATAAAAGTTTTATATCAAACTAATTTTGGTTTTTGTTTCTTTGCAATAATTAAAAAGTAAAAATTTATATTTAAATACGGAACCGGAAACACGCCGGCAGCTGCCAGTGACGTCATAATGTTAGTTTTGATTATTGCCGCGAACGCTTTACCACAGAATACTACATACATTTACTATAACATTATAACGTCACATTACATGACAACCAATTGTAGCGCGTCGCTGTCCATCCATAGCCCCATACTGCTAACTAACAATGTAAGGTATTTACTGGTCCAGGTTTAAAAATTAGGTAACCGTTGGGGGGTTAGGCCGGTTGGAAACACGCTTCAGCGTTGCGTTGTGGAGCTATTGGTGTCTACTGGCAAATCCAACCATCTAACGTCCACGTCGTACCCCCGGGCAATGCTCTAGCTAGCCATACAGGCACCGTACTGAAACACTTACCCCGAGTCCTACAGAGTAGCCAATAGTGATGCATAAGCAAGAGTGGTATAACAAGTCATGACTGCAAACAGAGTATTACCCACTCTAAATTAAAAACTAACTAGGAAAGTCACGGCGGCAATCACGGGTCATGGCCACTTTAATAAATATCTGTATACCCTTGGTATTACAGATAGTCCACTGTGCAGAGCCTGAGTCGAAGTGGATGAAATGGATGAAAAACGAACAGCAAGGCACATGCTACTCGAGTGTGAGCAGCTAGCAACATACAGACGGCTGCACCTCGGGTCGCCCAGCACAATCCAGGAAGTCACCAGAAACCTGAGGGGACCGATCGGCGTCTTGGAAGAATTGAACTGGTACTAGACACCCACCTCACGCAAAATGGACGCAACTGAGTCGTCTAATTGCAGAGAAGAGCTTGTCTTCAAGTAAGCCCTTGAACCTACTCAGTTAGTTGAACCGTATCACTACATAGTATAAAACAAAGTCGCTTTCTCTGTCTATGTATGCTTAGATCTTTGAAATTACGCAACGGATTTGATGCGTTTTGTTTTAATAGATAGTGATTTAGTGGCAAGGTTTTTAGCATAATTTTATCCTCATATTCCTACGGGAACGCGGGTGAAACCGCGGGGCGCCGCTAGTATAGAAATAAGTGGTCAATCGGTACCTTGTAACTCTTCTCGGCAGCGACGACGTCGCCGCGCGCCAGATGCACCAGCACGGCCGCGACAGTGAGCCGGCCCACTGCGCCGTAGTTACCGGCCTCCAGGTGGTACCCGATCTCCTGGCGGATGCTGTCCACGGCTTGGTCGTACCTGTCGAACACTCAAGTGTTAATCATCACCACTCTATTACAAATTTAATATTTTTAAATTTTTATCTACACTAATATTATACTTTATACAGAGCATCTTATTTTTATTTTTGTTTGGGTTTGTAATGAATAAAAACATATCTACTGTGCCGATTTCAAAAATTCTTTTACCATTAAAAAGCTAATTTATACCGGTGTGCCCACGGGATAGAGAAAACGCGGGTAATACCGCGAGGCTGGCGCTGCTAGTATGGTATAAACCGGACTTTAAGGATTAACAGGATGCTTATCTTCCTGATTCTGAAGTCCTGATGTATTTTACGCCCAAAAACATATATTTTTAAACTTTTTTTAAATATATCCATCTTTCAACCAAATTTCAATAAGAGGGGTTCGATTACTTCTTTAAAAGAGTAATTGGTTATGTGTTGTTATTATATAATATCAATACACTTACATCTGGAGTTTCACCAGGATCCTGGACGCTTTGCTGACATACTCGATGCCCTGATGCTGAGAGCTCTCCGCCTGTCAAACGTAGAAAACAACTTCTGATAACAATACTTAAAAATTAAATGTCTTAGAAAATCATGAACCAAATACATATTATTTTAAAAGAGAGTTTGTTAGAAAATCAACCTTAATTAAAATATAGTAATTACGAAATGGTTACGATTTTACTAGAAACGAATTAAATTAATTTTTTTTTAGTATGGCTTCTGCTGTCTGTCGTCGCAATTTCGCATGTTAAGTATTTTTCATTGTTGAGCAACAAACAGAGGAATTTGATCGGTAGGCTAGATTAAAAAAAACTTGATTTGTTATACAAGAGTGCAAAGTTGCTTGCAGCGAGGGACTCAAAGGAGCACAAGGTTAAAAATTGTTTGCACTCGAGTGCAACACATTATTTTTCATCCCCCCTCAGCGAGGAAATTACTAAAATGGAAACATAAAACAATCACAATATTAAGTGAAAAGCAAAAATATCACGCGCAAAGCAAATAAAAAAATAAGTAAGTACACCAAGGAGGTTCCGAGTTTGAATTTGAAATAAAAAAAAAGTTGTAGTTTGTGAATCCAAAACATCATCACACTTGGTGCACACGATGTTCTAAATTCAAATTTACTTTAACCTCTAGAGCGCAAAAACGACTTTTACTCCCAGTTATCGAAATTGCCTTGGGTCCTGCAGGGGCTGCCTACAGCGACCCCGATACTTTCCACTCTTGAGATTAAAATCGACTTTTACCCCCAGATATCGGGGATTAAAAACATACTTTCCGAGCTAGTGGGATGAAAATAACTATTATTTACCCACAAGGGAAAAAACTAACACTAGTGGAAACTATCTCTGTCGCACCTGCGTAAATTATAATGCGTCCGGCTCGCGTGAATGCAATGTGCGAGCGGGACGCATTATAATTTACGCAGGTGCGACTGAGATAGATAGCTACATGTCAACGAACGATATTTCATGTGAATTACGAGCGGACTATAGTAATATAAATAATGTATGAATACCGCGGAGACTTCGGCAGCTAGTTGGTAGAGCGTGCACGCTTTCTCGGGGGCTTTTTCCTCAATGATCTTGGCGGCCTTGTCGAGCACGTTCGCGGCGCTGTCGCCCGACCCGTGCTCGCGGTACAGGCGGCACGACTCCTTCGCCAGCGAGTACAACTGGAAACCACCACCACTATCTTAATGTAATAATTAGATTTTAAGATTATTGTTGTAGTGCCCAAACCGGGCTTAATGTTGTGTCACGGCAATATTTTGTGCCTATCACCTCCGTATACACATGAAAGCAATAAATTATTTTGAGTTGTAGGGTTTGAAACGCACCTACTATCCTATAATTTATTTGCACTAGAAAGAACTCCTCGAGTAACATAGTTGTTGTTACAAGCTTCAGCCGATTCGGAGCGGAGCTAGTGCGAGTGAAACCGCATGGCGCAAATATTTAAGAAATTAGTTAAAAATTATACCAGTAAAGATTTCAAAATTAGAATTTTTTTATTATTAAATTAAGTAGTCATCTATCAAATGGTATATTAACATAAACATGATCATTCACTACATCATCTCATTATAGTAAATGACCCCTAACTAAGTTCGAAATTTGACGACTGACAAATATCCACCCCGCACGGGAATCCAACCCGCAACCTATTATTTGTATGAATTAGTCTATGTAATCTGACCTCGTCAGTAGAAGAGGTCTCCTTGGTGACGATGATGGCGTTCTCGAGCGCTTTGGCCGCGTGGAAGAACGACCTGTTCTTCTTGTACAGCTCCGAGGCCTTCAGGTGGCACTCCTTCGAGTTCGCCAGGTCGCGGGCGATGCGGTAGCACTGAGCTGGAAATATTACAAAAAGATCCTACTAATCTAATCTAATAAGTAATTATAAATGCGAATATGTTTGTGAGTTTGGATGTTTGTTACTCGTTCACGCAAAAACTCCTTTATCGATTTAGATTCAACTTGGTACAGATGTTCCTTATTAACTAGGAATAACACATAGGATACATTTTATCCCGAAATTCCCATGGGATTGGGATTCACGCGGGTAAAACTGCGGGGCGCAGCTAGCATATATTATTTTGTTTAAGTGGTGAAGCTAGATGTGTGATTATCATTACGAAGTAAGTGCTCGGCCAAAACTGTGATTATCACAGTTTGCAGTGGTAGAACAACAATGTGATCAAATCATACTATCTCTGGCTAGCGCAACCACAATTTACTAAAAAACAACTACTTGAACAGATTTTTGTTATAGTTATAATTTTCTTTGTAATTTTCAAATGTTAAATAAGTTTTGTTTCAATGTGTAGTTTTAGTAAATCAATGAAATCAAAATGTAGTTAAAGCTATATTTTCTAAGAATTACCAGCTTGACTGTATTCATCAGCTGCAGAGTCATAATCGGGCTTCCAACGGAGCAAAGTGGTCTTGAGGCTGCAAATTACAGACAATAACACTCAGTAAATTTCATCAATCAATGTGTAAAAAATATAAATTCATTACAACAATTATTTTAATTAGAAATGTAACAATATGAGTTAATAATCTTTTATGTTTTTTATACCAGTAGTTGATATCATAAATGTAACCAGGATCAGTGGTGGATTAGCCCTAAGGCCAAATAGGCCCAGGCCAATGGCGGCCAGACATTAGGGTCATTAGCCAAACGGTGACAAAAACATCACTAGTCTATATGATGGGTGCTGAAAATGGGCAGCAAATAGCCTGAGGCCTAGGGTGGCCAATACTGCAAATCCACCACTGATCAGCTCGGAAGCGGATGTTTGTTGCTCTTGCAAAGTTTTGAATTACAGGTTACACATATTTCGAGTAGCACAATCTTTTACTTATAATACATACAAAAAATTACAAAAACATATTGTTTGTTTTAATTACTATGTATTATTTATCATGCATAAGTAATAAAAACATAATCATTCACTACATGATCTCATTATAGTAACTGACCCCTAAGTTAAAACCTGGATGACCTAATAAAATAAATGGATTTTATTTTATTTTTATTTAACAAGGAAACAAAAATTCTACCTAATTTACCATGGCTAAGCTTATAATCAAGTATTTGACTAGACTCATGATTGGAAGGAAATATAGCATGAGATTGTGATGTCAACTATTTATTTATCTATACTTAGGTAGGTACCACATTTCACAAGAAGGACTTAATGCTAACATACCATTATAATGAACATAACATAATAATCATTCACTACATCATCTCATTATAGTAACTGGCCCCTAACTAAGTTCGAAACTTGTATCTAGGGTATCAAAAACTAGAAAAAAGGAAAAAAAGCTTCGCACAGGAATCGAACCTGCAACCTTAAGGATGGCAGTCTGGCATGATGAGCACTCTGCCATCAAGGTCGTCGTTGTCATTATTAAGATAGTTAACCAAACAATAGCACCATCTGGCACTGACCAAAATCAATACTTCGATCGATTTTAGAGTGAATTGGTGTAGATTGTACCTAGTCACATTAATAACATCGCGGAAAGCTTGTTAAAGTACTACACATACAATACAGATTTTTATACTCAATTCGTTCGCCAATAAGCGAAAAAGGATTTGAATTGAATTCACTACGAGCTTTATTATATAGAGGGCCAGAAGCTGTTATAAATGTAACATCTACTGTTAGATCTTATTCGCATTATTGGAATTCCAATTATGGTCTTACAGCTAACAAAACATCCACGATATAGCAAACTTATATATTAGCGTTATTTAATAGTTCAATAAGTATAGCAAACAGGTATATACGAACTGTTTCTCGGCAGCTCTACAATGTTCTTGGGCTTCTTGGATTTTAGCAGACATCTTGAGATGTTTATGTACAGATCATTTGTTCACAAATTACTGATTTTTAACGACAAACACAAATACTTCAGTGACGAATTGTCTATAACAGGTTTAGATTTCTTAGTTTTATGGAAAAATACGCGTAAAATCTATAAACATAGAAACATGACACGACAAGATACAATACTGCAGTGCAGATAAAAATTTCCTAATACCACCTTTCCACCAAGTCCATCAACTGTCAATTGGTCACAGAGTATAAATGACAGATAGAACCACAGAGTACGAATTCCACCAGCCTATAAATTGCAAATTAAAAATTGTATTCAAAGATTTACAAAAAAAACTATTAGGGTAAACAGTACAATGATTGGCCCTTTAAGCGGAATTAGAATTTACTTTATTGCCAATCGAAATCGAAATAAGAAAAAAATTTCATCCAACACAACAACAGATGATTGGCCAAATACTAAAAGAATATACTTATTAAAAAAAATCGAATGAATGAATGAATGGAATCGACCATAGACCTACCAAAAGTAAGGCAACATCTTAGATAATTTAGGAGAATCCTGGTCGTGATCCTAATTCTATGGGCAACATAGTTGAATTTTGTTTTTAAAATGTATGGACACAATTTTTTGGTATCAAAACTTTTTTGAAAGCAAAGCAATTAAAAAAAACCATCTATAACTCACTAGTGAATAAAACGTGTCATTATTCAACTGTTTTTGCACAAATAAGAGCCGCTTTATGAGCAAGTGTGTTGAAAAAACTTTTTCATCCCACTAGCTCGGAAAGTATGTTTTTAATCCTGGATATCTGGGGGTAAAATTCCATGAAAAATAATGTGTTGCACTCGAGTGCAACACATTATTTTTCATCCCCCCTCAGCGAGGAAATTACTAAATGAAAACATAAAACTATCACAATATTAAATGAAAAGAAAATATCACGCGCAAAGCAAATTAAAAAATAAGTGAGTCTTGTTCACCAAAAAGGTTCCGAGTTTGAATTTTAAATAAAAAAAAAAGTTGTATGAGGGATGAAAAATAATGTGTTGCACTCGAGTGCAACACATTATTTTTCATCCCCCCTCAGCGAGGAAATTACTAAATGAAAACATAAAACAATCACAATATTAAGTGAAAAGCAAAAATATCACGCGCAAAGCAAATAAAGAAATAAGTAAGTAAGTACAGCAAGGAGGTTCCGAGTTTGAATTTGAAATAAAAAAAAAGTTGTATGACAGTTTGTGAATCCAAAACATCATCACACTTGGTGCACACGATGTTCTAAATTCAAATTTACTTTAACCTCTAGAGCGCAAAAACGACTTTTACTCCCAGTAATCGAACATGCCTTGGGTCCTGCACGGGCTGTCACAGCGACCCCGATATTTTCCACTCTTGAGATTAAAATCGACTTTACCCCCAGATATCGGGGATTAAAAACATACTTTTCGGGCTAGTGGGATGAAAATTAAGTTTTTGACCCGTCTCATGACGTCACACTATTTTCTATTCATTTAATGTTGTTATTGTTTTATGTTTTCATTTAGTCATTTCCTCGCTGAGGGGGGATGAAAAATAATGTGTTGCACTCGAGTGCAAACAATTTTTAACCTTGTGCTCCTTTGACTCCCTCGCTAACGCTCAGGATTCTTATTTTGAATCCCACGCTGCGCTCGTGATTCAATTTTAGAATCCTTCGCTGGCTCGGTCCTCAACTGGAGCCCCGGTTAAAAAGCAACTTTGCACTCTTGTATAACAAATAAATATTTCAACACACTTGCTCATAAAGGGGTTATTATTTGTGCAAAACCAGTTGAATAATGATACGTTTTATTCACTAGTGAGTTATGGATTGCTTTTTTTTAAATTTCTTGGTTTTTTAAAAGTTTCGATACCAAAAATATTGTGTCTACACATTTTAAAATCAAACTTCAACTATGTTGCCTTACTTTTGGTAGGTCTATGGTCGATTCCATTCATTCATTCATTCGTTTTTTTTTTTTTTATTTAAGAAAGGTACATTTACAGTAATGCATATAATATACAGATATGAAGTATTATAAAGGTGGTTTTGTTCTTAAATATACACAACATTGACAATAATTACACAAGACAAATAAAATAAAATAAAAAACTATGGATATAAAGGTTACGTGGTAAGAAATAACATTAAACCATAATAAGTATAAAAAAGGGGGAAAATATAAACAAAAAAGGGAAAGTAAAATAAAGGGAAAACAAAAAGTGATTGTTAGTACTATAATAAGTAGTACGTTGTACTTAGTACAAACATGAACTTATAAAATTATGAATTTCTTATTAATGTGACTTAATATCTTAATTCTAAATTTATTTAAGGAATCGTGGAATATATCCAGATCCAATTTGGCATTAAGGTCATTGTATTTAGTACAGATTCTGGGTAGTGGACTGTGAAGGGTGTAATTAGTGCGACAGTGGGGACCATTGAATATTTTACAAATTTTATGTCTAGGGTATTTGAAGGGAATGTTAATATTAATATGATTGAGGAGATCACTGCAATTTATTTTGGAGTTGATGACTGTAGGGATAACACATCTGACATCATCCGCCGATCACGCAAGCTATTCACTTTAAAATGTTGAAGTCGACTGTTGTACGGGCCTTCTGTATGGGATCCCGGAAGAACTGAATGCTAAATACCTTGTAAAAGCCCGTTGAATAGATTCAATTTTCTGCTTTTTTAATAAGTATGTATGTATATTCATTTAGTCTATGGCCGATCACCATTGTTGTGTTGGATGCGCGCGAATAGAAAACTGTTTATTTATTAGCGAAAAATAATGATATTTTATTATTATTTTCTTCGCAAGTGTATTGCAACGTTGTATGGTACACGCGTGTATTGATGATTACTATCCTCGGCTATCTTCAGACCCTCGCCTGACGGCTCGGGCCTAAATAGCGCCTCGGAAGTTCACCAACTTTACTCGCTCGTACCATAAATAACTATTATTAACAGTTACTTCTTATACAAAAGTGCAAAATTAGTGCACACAATGTTCTCAATACATTATCAACTTCCCATTAAGTATAACGCCCTCTAGCGTCGACTCCTGTTAGCAATTCCTCAAATTCCTGAGGGTTCTAACATTTCGTGTACCCTGCAATTGAAATATACGAAACAGGAAAAATGTCTCCGTTTTACGAAAAACTTTAGAAATAAATATACTTAATCATTCAAAAGTAAATGTTGAATTTATATCTATTTATTTATATGTATATATTTGTGCTTAAAATATGTAAGCAAAATTATGGTCAGTACCTATGTACTCGAATATGTTTTTATGTAGGATTTTGTGTCAGTAAAATGAAAAATAACTTTATATCAGGACCGAATGAGAACGAATTACATTAAAAACCTTAGTTAAAAACCTATTAAACTGAAATAAATAAATACTTCTTGCTCGAAGAACATAAACTTTATTACGGTGATTGGAAGAATGTTTACCCTAAATAGATTTTATATGCGGCGCGCACAAGGCAGGGTTTAAAAGCTTACGAGCCCCACCCTCGGAGCCCTCGCTAGATGGCGGCACGCGAAAAGTTAAAACACGATAACGTTTTGTGCGGCTTGGGAACGACCTCCGCGACGCGTCTCGTCATTCGTTAGATAAATATTCTTATTTCTCATCCTCATATTTTTTGAATAGGACTGCGCTTAAATGCGATTTCAGTCCTCGTAAACACACAACACAATGTGGTTACAAAGCCAAATCTTACAACTCACGGCAAGATATAGTTTTTTTTATATTCCTTAAAAAACTATCTATCTATGATAATGAATATTTGAAAAGCTCGTTCTTATTCCTTTAGACACAGATCAGGGAGTCACATTAGGACTTCCACCTCTCTGTTTTGTGCCTTTAGAGACATTAGCCATCCAAATGTTGCGGGTTCGACTCTCTTGTGAGATTTTTTGAGTTAAAGTCCCTAACAGCTACCTCGACAGATACATATCTATTTATTTTGTTTGGCTCGATGTGTGGTTTAATAAAAAGACATTTACTGTTTATCTAGTTTTTGCCCGCGACTTCGTTCGCGTGGAATAATTACTTTGGGATAACGCTAAATTTTACCCGCGACTTCATTGACGTAGAAGGTGAAAATATAGTTATTCTATGCATATGAAAATTATTTTACATTAAAGTTGAACTAAGAATGATTGTTTATTATGATGACTTTATCTACCTACTAAAAGTGTTGAGTACATACAGAGAGTAGAAGATTAACAACAACACCGGTTACCAAGACAACGTAAAGTTATTATCGACGACCTCGATGGCAGAGTGGTCACCATGCCGGACTGCCATCCGTAAGGTTGCGGGTTCGATTCACGTGTGGTGGGTGAATATTTGTGTGACCCACAAATGTTTGTCTCGGTCTGGGTGTGTGTATGAATGAATGTGTGCGTAGTTTCTTTTATCCTAGATACAAGTTTCGAACTTAGTTAGGGGTCAGTTAAGAGTATAAAATAATATACCTACCTAACTCAAACAGTGCGCTTTTTATTTATAAATATAAAATAAATATAAATATTTGGTTCCTTCGGTAAGGTTCCTTCGTGTACCCTGCAATTGAAATATACGAAACAGGAAAACATCTCTTTGCTTAATATCTGAAAAAAATACAAATACGGTCAAGGAAATATCATTTGAAGATCAAAAACGTAAGTACTTACATTTTATTATTACAAAAAGTAATATAGTGTTTAATAAGTATTTATTATGTATTTTATTTATAAGTACAAAAAATATTATCAATTTCACATTTAGTATAACGCCATCTAGCCTCGACTCCTGTTAGCGTTTCGTCAAATTCCTGAGGGGTTTTACGTCTCCGGAACACTGCAATTGAAAATACGAGACAGAAAAAAGTCTCTCCTTTACGAAAAACTTGAAAAACAAATATAAGTAATCTGATTTTCACAGGGAAGTCATAAAAAATAAAACAACATTTTTATATGGAAAGTCATAGAAAATCGAAAAATACGCGGGTACAACCGCGGAACTTAGTTCGTTCAAAAATAATAATAATTTCATATTATTTGAATTTAGACTATCAACGTGTGTTAGGTTTTTTCGTTACGGAATTTCTGGATTCGATCTCCACGCTCAAGGCCCGCGAGAGAAGCTATGCCATAGCTTAAAAAATAATTCTAAACAATAAATATTACAAATGTAATCTTATTACTTCCTCAAAATCCGCTAGATGGCGGCACGCGTAAAGTTAAAACACGCTAACGTTTTGCGCGGCTTGGGAACCACCTCCGGCACGCGTCTCGTCATTCGTGTTTTTTGTTCCGTTTGTGTAATTTTTGAATAGGATTGCGTTAACAATCCTCGTAAACACACATAATGGCTTCAAAGCCAAATCTCACAACTCACGGGGAGATAGTTTCATATTAATTGTAATTATTTCCCTTCTACTCATTAAACTACATATAGGTACAGTGTGTGTCTACGACCCGGGCTTTTGAAAGGCTGATGATAATATGCTTCGTTTACAATTGTTTGCACGTATTAGTAAATCATAATTGTGTTGATTAACGCCACGATTAAATTTTCTAAATCCGCAACTTAAATGTAGTAGACGTACTGTGTAATTGTCGTAATTCAAGTCGTTTATTCACTTGGTACAAGGCATGTCGTGGTACGGGGGTGAAAAACTGTGATATGATAGCTAGCGTAGAATGTATTGTCGTCCTTGTCAATGCATTATCTGTCGCATATTATCAAAGTATCTGTTGACTGATATTTACACATAGGTATTTGTCAAATTACTGTGCTTTACATTGCTGGCAATTACAATTTTGTTAGAAAATTAACAAAGTCTGAAATTTAGTGTATAAATTAAATTAATATCATGGTTATATTACAAATATACGTTATATTACCTCTTTTAAAAAAAGGCAGGGTTGTAGACCCACACTGTATATCATAGGTATATTTAAAAAGCTCGCGTCCTTTTTCCTTTAGTGACAGTAACCGTCGAAATGGTTGCAGGTTCGATTCTCTTGTGAGTTTTTCTAAGTTATAACATCTATCTCGACGGACATCTATTTATTTTGTTTGCGTCAATAGGTAGTTTAATATAAGTACTTAAAGTTAATTAAAAAAAATAAGAAACTGACTTCAACACTAAAAAGTAAGAAAATCATTTAATAAAACGAAATCTTTACATCTAAAATATAAAAAATATATATAAATGAGTAACTTCAAGAGTCTTGACGAATTAAAAAACTGGACCTTCTTCAACCTGGAAACTCTCAAACCCAAGAATTATGGATAGAATTCTATTTAAAAACGAAAGTATATCGCGCCACCAAAAAGAATATCGCGAGCAAAACAGTGGGTCATAGATAGTTTTACTTTTAATAATGTCAATCGACACCCCTACTACAATTTTGCGGGTTTTTCCTCCTGTTCCTCATGCTCCTTCACCGGGAGCATTCGTATTATGAACATTCAAAGTTATCACAATAGGCTTGCACTGTACAGCGGATAAACTACAAACATGAACATAAATTACCTCGTCACTGTCCGTTGACCCATCACACTCCGTGGGTCGCACTTCTTCCTGGTATAGCCCCACTAGATCGGGCCACATACGCCGCAAGTGACACTGACGATTGCACGCGATCGTTTTTGGCGTACACAGGTTAACCAGCAACTCATAGCTCTCGGCTCTCATGACGGTTATCAAAGTCGGTAGGTACCTGTAACTCTTCCGGAATTCTGTTCACCACAAACTATTGTTCCAAGCGTTCAACGTATACCTAACCGCCAATCGTCTTTGTGCACATCACACTCCGATATCTTTCCGATCGACATTTTGTTTCTGTTTACACGTTACTCCGTAACTACACGCGTAAATCCAGATCTCGCCGCCACTGACAAATAGGTGCGTGCGTAAGGTGCCTAGCCTGCCGAATAATAACAACGTCTAGTTAGTTCACAGTATATTCGCAGACTGACTGACCTACCCACTATTCACAAATATAGCTCTTATTATAAAACCTTAAAACTACCTACATTATTAACATAAACTATTATTACTAATACATCACAGTATTTATGTAGGAGATTGTGTCAGTAAAATGAAAAATAACTTTATATTAGGACCGAATAAGAACGAATTAGATTAAAAATAATTAAACTAAATTAAATAAATATAATTGTATGAATACGTCTTGCTCAAAGAACTTAAACTTTATTGCGGTGATTTGAAGTTCTTTTTTGTCCAAATGATAGGAAAGTTCTGAATCGCGCAAGTGATTTTTTTCCGTCCGCGTCTATAGTTGACTGGAGTTGAAATATAGTGTGGGGGTCCGTTGGCTACGCGGTCAGTTGGCTGGCGAGCAGCCAAACTTATACTGGAGAAAGCCCAAAAGTACAGAACATAAAAACAGGAGATCCGCAGGATTCACTTCACCGATGTAGCACATTTGACCCCTTTTTGTGTTCACGACAGTATTGTTACAACCTTTCATTGGCCAGAACCAGTAAGCGGGCTCAAAAGGTTTATTAACATTTAATACCAAATAAGTCATTTTTTCAGTTCGTAGCGTCTGGGTTCAAATCTCGTAGCAGTTCTCGATCTTTTTTTAATGAATAATTAATCAATTGGTGTATAATTTATAACAAATTTTTAACGTTATCTTAAATGATTCCTTGCTTATAATTATATTTTTTAGTTAATAAGTCGCACTATTTTATTAAATATAACTTTGACGTCCGAGTGGTGTAGTTGGTAGTGACCTAGTGACCCCGCCTGCTACGCCGAAGGTTACGGGTTCGATTCCCGCTCAAGACAAACCAATGTGTGCATGAACATGTCTGTTTCTCTTGATCTGGGTGTTTTATATCATTAAAAAAAAGGATAATTGAGAACCTTTTCCTTTTTGTAAATGGAATCCAGGATAAGATAGGTGAGTAAAACCTATACGGCAATTCCCAAATTCCTGAGGGTTCTAAAGATCTCCGGAACACTGCAATTGAAAATACGAAACAGGAAAAACATCTCCGTTTTACGATAAACTTGAAAAATGAATCGAGGTATATCTATATATAAAAATGAAACCCGTTTCCCGTTGTCACGCCATAACTTGAGAACGGCTGGTTTTTTGCTGTTTGTGTTTTTTTTTTATTAAAAACAAAATCTACAGCTAATTTATTATTATTATCATAGAATAAGGATCACGACCAAGATTCTCTCTGATTATTACATATTATATCAGCCCAAGGATCTCAGAGACCAGAGAGAATCCTGGTCGTGATCCTTATTCTATGTATCAGCCTGTAACGTCCCACTGTCAAATAATAACATATTTTAATCACAAAAGAGGTACCTATAGTTGTTTTTTAAATTGCTTTGTTTAAATAAAAGTTTCGTTACAAAAAAAATCGTGTCCATATATTTAAAAAAAACCTTTGCCCAGCAGTGGGACAATGAAGGTTAAAAAAAAAAAATATTTTAAAAACAAACTTCAACTTCGTTAATTTACTTTTGATAGGTCTATGGTCGATTCCATTCATTCATTCATTCGATTTTTTTTGTAATAAGTATATTTTTTTAGTCTTTGGCCGATCCCCATTGTTGTGTTGGATGCGCGCGAATAGAAAAACTGTTTATTTATTAGCGAATAATTATATTTTATTATTATTTTCTTCGCAAGTGTATTGCAACGTTGTATGGTACACGCGTGTATTGATGATTACTATCCTCGGCTATCTTCAGACCCTCGCCTGACGGCTCGGGCCTCAATAGCGCCTGGGAAGTATTCACCAACTTTACTCGCTCGTACCATAAATAACTATTTCAACACACTTGCTTATAAAGGGGCTCTTATTTGTGCAAAACCAGTTGAATAATGATACGTTTTATTCACTAGTGAGTTATGGATTGTTTTTTTAAATTGCTTTGTTATTGACGTGACCTCATAATTTCATGGATGCCGAAATGGGAAGTTGCCGAAATGGGAATAAACCTTCAAAACATCATCACACTTAGTGCACACGATGTTCTAAATTTAAATTTAATTTAACCTCTAGAGCGCAAAAACGACTCTTAATCCCAGTTATCGAAAATGCCTTGGGTCCTGCGGGGGCTGTCACAGCGACCCCGATATTTTCCACTCTTGAGATTAAAATCGACTTTTACCCCCAGATATCGAGGATTAAAAACATACTTTCCGAGCTAGTGGGATGAAAACAATTTTTAACCTTGTGCTCTTTTGACTCCCTCGCTAACGCTCAGGATTCTTATTTTGAATCCCTCGCTGCGCTCGTGATTCAATTTTAGAATCCTTCGCTTGCTCGGTCCTCAACTGGAGCCCCGGTTAAAAAGCAACTTTGCACTCTTGTATAACAAATAACTATTATTACTAAATAACCTTAATAAAATCGTCAACATAATACAATTTCAGAGTCTAGTGTGGGATCTACATCACAACGTTAATTTGTATGCTTTTAAAATAATAACTATTATATTACAATTACATATCCGATGACATAGGCCTCTCTAGCTCTCTACTACACATCTTCGTAATACATATAATATGTATGTATGCTACAGCCTAGTTGCACCTACATTATAGTAGTAGCATCACAGACATGACCTACTATAGAATTAGGCAGTGGTCACAACGCGGGCGTGTGAGCGATGAACTATCGGCGAGTTTCTCGTTCAAGAAAAGGACAGTGAATGTACATTCCGTGTAAACGAGATGCACATATTATTCATAGTTACGCGCCCGTTCACACCGCCAGCGAGTAACTATTAATGTATGCCTCTCTTTCGTTTACACGGAATGTACATTCTCTGTCATTTTCTTGGGCGAGAACTCGCCGATAGTTCATCGCTCACTCGCCCGCGGTGGGACCACTGCCTAAACCTCATAACCAAACATGATTTAGAACATTGTCGATGTATTAACAAGACAAAAGTATCTAGACCTAATTGATGACCGCTTAACTGAAGGGGCACACCAATTACAGGTTAAGTGGGTATTGACAGTATTTTATAAGGTGGATATCATTTGATGTATCGTCTTTACTTCTTGGAGTACTAAGGCACGTATGTAAATAGGCTTAGTCTCGGTATATTTTCGAATCCCCGATCCCAAAAATATCGCGATTTCATAACGTTAGTGCGAAAGCCCGGTCCCGTACGTTTCTCGTATGTTTGATAGAGGGTTAGCCAAACGTGGTGGGCGTGTACCTGAGCCTATTTGGGAGATACAAATTGGCAACAATTTCTTAGTTGTTAAAATAAAAAAAAATCGACAAAATTTTATTTTTTTAGAATTTGCGGAAACTGCGAAATCTTTTTTCTACTAAAAGTTTTTGATTGATTATGGTTTCAGATATCATCTGATCTGCTCACAGCATTTTCAGACCCGTAAAAGGCCTAAATAATATGTTATGGGAAAATGAAAAATAGAAATCTTATGGGGCATTTTTCAACTCAATTAAAGAGAAAACTAACTGCGACCGAGAATTTAAAACTCTTTTAAAAACTTCTCTGTTTATCCCTCTTATTATATACTAAGTACATATACTACAGAAGCTAAAGAACTTGTTCAAAATTTAGGAGCAAAGTGGAAATAGAAGTAAGTAAATATAATAAGATTTTGTTGAAACCAAATTCCAAGTTTGGCCACAATAGGAATATTTTTTGATTCATCTTAGGTCTCCTGAAGATACCGAGATGTTGTAGTGACATTATTAGAAAATATATGTAATTAGTCTTAAAACAAGTAAATGCTCTATCTCAATTACAGGAAGATATAGCTCCCAAATCAAGAAATACGTCCAGTCCAGTGTAGCACGCGCGTCTGGTGGAATGCTATTCCAATTATAGACCTCCGTGCTGCAGAATTATTTAGAATTATCAAATAAACAAATCATTCACGAATCTCTTTTAGTACGTAATGGAAATAGAACATTTCGCCAGCACAGACAAAAGCCAAATTACGCCATCTTGCGTCCTCTTTGCGTACTAATAGTAAAACGACGTATATCAGGAGAACCATCTTGAACATGAAAAAGTTTCCGTCGAAATGCATTAAATTAGGGTGGCGCCACACAGCATCAGAGTATTAGAGTAGGATAGAGATACATTTATATATTATTAGATTCCGCCATTCTGAAAGGTTTTTGAACTGTTATTTACTGCTTACAGGTGGGCACTTTTTTCATTTTTCTACCATGAGAGATGACTCTCCAGACCTCTACCCCCCATACGACGTAGTACAATAGTCACTTTACGAATACTGCCATCTCCTTTGATAATAGAGTGAATCTCGATCGTGATCCTTCTTCTATGGCCATCTCTTTGTACCCTTGGATATGGATATGCATCATTTTCTCTGCGCATGCTTTGTAGGTATCTCAAATATTATAATGATGGCAAATTAAGTGACATCTTAATTTGCCATCATTATAATATTTGAGATATTTGTTTAGTGTGTAAACTGGCAGTGTTGTTGATGTCCAACTTTATTTTTTACACTTATATAAGAACGAATAACGATTATCCTTCACATTGTAAAAGGATAGTCAACCCTAATTATACTGTTTACTGTTCTGTTCCAAACAAATATCACAACACGTTATCAGCACGTAGTTCTGTGCGAGTTTAAAATAAGTATAATAAATAAGTTGAGTTTCTAGTGTGACTGAAAAAATTTACTATTCGAAATGTTACCTGAAACTGGAAGTGCTTCGAGCGTCAACAAGGGAATGGGAAGACGACTGGCTTTAGAGCGAAAACTGTACAGGTTGAGTCTGTCAGATTTTGATAATATTGAACTTTACATTAATGAAGTTTTATCAACCGCACAGCATCTTGCGGATATTAATGTAGTCATAGAGGACAAATCTATTGCTGCTATACTTTTGGGAGGTCTCACTTCCAAATATGAACCTCTCATTATAGCTCTAGAAAATTGTGATATAGACGTGACTAGTAATTTAGTAAAGACCATACTGCAGAATGAGATTTCTAAAAATGCAACTTTTACTATAGATTCCGAGAACACGTTTACAGCTCTGAATATTGATGGCCGCTCAAGCAAGGAGGTATTTTATGTAGATTCGGGTTGTACTAGGCACGTGAGTTGTAGAAGAGATTGGTTTCAGGACCTTACGATACGGCCCACAGGTAGTGTTAGAGTCGCAAACGGACAGAAAGTTAAATGCTGCGGCATAGCAGACATATCCATAAATACACCCGAGAACTTAATCAACAAGATTGGCGATGTTGTTTTTGTCCCCGACTTAAAAACTAACTTATTGTCTGTGCAGAAAGCTGTTGATAAGGGTTTTATTTGTATTTTTGATAAAAGTGGATGTAACTTTTATGAATCTAATAATTTTCATTTTACAGGTGATTCGGTACTTCATGCCTCGCCCTGTGATGGACTGTACGTTTTAGAGTGTACTGTTAATGTTCCTGAGAATGTGGCAAGTGATAATTTGACGCAGGATGTGCATTCTGACTGTCAGAACATTAGTAACAATAGAGCTATTTCTCCTTTAGAACTGATACACATGGAAGTAATGGGACCTGTGTCTACAACCTCTCAGGGGAATAGGTTTGTGTTAACCATTGTTGACGATTTTACAAGGAAAGTATTTGCTTACTTTATTTCTTCTAAGACAGAAGTTAAAGATAATTTTGATGTTTTCCGAATCTGTGTTGAAAATCAATTAGACAAGAAAATTAAAGCTGTTAGGACTGACGGCAGTAAGGAGTTCAGTAATAAGGAATTTGATGGTTATCTTACATCTAAAGGCATACAGCATCAAAAAATGACACCGTCCGTCTCTCAAGAAGTGGGATTAGCTGAACACACCTACCGCTCAATTACAAGGAAGGTGTGGAAAATGTTAGCAGAAAGATCACTGCCTGAAACACTCTGGGAAGATGTTTTCCAAATTACCATGAACGTGAAAAATAGCGCTTCTCACAGAGCCTTAGGTGGTCAAACTCCTGAGGACAGGTGGTGTGGTTATAAAAATGCCTTGGTCATTTGAAATTGTTTGGATGCAGACCTTTATGTCACAGGGAAAAATTAGACGTAAGGCCTGGCGTATGCTGAGAGCGGCCTGCGTCCCCTGCGACAGCAGGGGACGCAGGCCGCACAGGGCAGAGCAGAGCAGATTTTGTTAAGCATGGAACTGCATGGAACTACGTACGCTGCGACGCAGGCACTTGCGACATGTGTCTGTCCTGCTCTCTTTCTTGAAGTTACATGCTTTACAAAATCTGCTCTGCTCTGCTCTGCCCTGAGTGGCTTGCGTCGCCTGTGTCTTAGCATACGCCTAGCCTAAAGGCAAAGGAAGCTATTTTGGCGGTTATTTTTGTACAGATTTAAACAGGCGCCAAGAGCTTGGAACAAAAAGTTGAACGAAACGTTCAACAAAAGTTGAACCCGCAACCTTCTGGACTGCCACCCGTAAGTAAGGTTGCGGGTTCGATTTTCGCGCGGGATGAATATTGTGTGAACAACAAATGTGTCTGGGTGTGTAAGTGAATGAATGTGTGCGTAGTTTCTGACATCCTAGATACAAGTTTCGCACTTAGTTATGGGTCAGTTACTATAATGAGATGATGTAATGAATGATTACGTTATGTAGATGAAAATATGTTATGAAATGTTTAATCTATGAGATTGCAGTACACTTTTATCAGTTAGCTTGTTTCTGACAGTCAGAGTGCCATTAATCTCGTTCGAAATCCCGTACACCACAGCAGGACGAAGCATATTGATACCCGTTTTCACTTTAGAAGGGAAAAGTATCGGAGTGCCTAGTGCGAGTTTAATTTTCGAAAAGTTAACGTTACGATAACGCAGATTTGTATGGGATCGAATCAGCGCTATCTTCTGGCACCAACTTCGATTCCATACAAATCTGCGTTATCGTAACGTTGACTTTACGAAAATAAGACTCGCACTGAGCACACAGTCTAAGTGTGTCTGTGCTTTTTATTTTATTTGATTAATTATTTATTATATTTCAGTCATGATTGTTTATTCAACCCGGATATAATAAGACGCTTAAAAAGGACAATACCCTTTGAGTTAGTGTAGTGATAGTGAATAGTGTAAAAGTGCGGTGTATGTACAGTCTCGGTACGAAAAGTTTCGTCAATTTTCAAATTGATTCGTATAATGTGTCGCGAAAACATATTACCTTTTGAAACTATGGTATAGAATAGACTCGGGTTAGGGAAAATAATGTTCTACTGCTCGATAATAACGTTCAAAATTATTCAGATCAGTGTTGTTTGACAGGATAAATATCTTATCAACAAGATTTTTGATAAACTAAAACCTTCTTGTTGGTTAAACCTGCCATTATTTTTTCTGTTAAACTATTGTCAATCGGTCAAAGTCATCATTGCAATATATCAAAGAGGTTTTTATATGCCACGCGCACAATGCAGTGTTTAAAAAAGGATAGAAAAATCAAGCAAAACCTTATTCGATGGCAAACGTCATTCTATTTATTTAAATGTTAGCATCACTGTTTCTTACATTTGTATGTTGGCATAATTGTTTCTTGCAATACTAGTGCAAGTGAAAACCAACTCTAAGGTGACGAACCTTTTCATTCCGTGACTGTACAGTCTCGGAATGAAAAGGTTCGTCAATTTTCAAATTGATTTGTATAATGTGTCGCGAAAACATATTACCTTTTGAAACTATGTTACAGAATAGACTCGGGTTAGGGAAAATAATGTTCTACTGCTCGATAATAACGTTCAAAATTATTCAGATCAGTGTTGTTTGACAGGATAAATATCTTATCAACAAGATTTTTGATAAACTAAAACCTTCTTGTTGGTTAAACCTGCCATTATTATTTCTGTTAAAACTATTGTCAATCGGTCAATGTCATCATTGCAAAATATCAAAGAGGTTTTTATATGCCGCGCGCACAAGGCAGTGTTTAAAAAAGAATAGAAAAATCAAGCAAAACCTTATTCGATAGCAAACTTCATTCTATTTATTTAAATGTTAGCATCACTGTTGTATGTTGGTATAATAATTGTTTCTTGCAATACTAGTGCAAGTGAAAACCAACTTTAAGGTGACGAACCTTTTCATTCCGTGACTGTACTATGGTAACGAACACATAAACAGTGTGTCTTCGCCTTAATAAAAATAATAAGAATAGTACTGTGTGCCTAGTGCAAGTTTTATTTTCGAAAAGTTGTGGACATGTGTCCAGTCCATCCTGTGTGAGTTATGATCAATCATCATGTGTGAGTACTCAGAACTTGAAGATGGTGAAATAGGCCCTAAGTTAAATTAAAATTACTTATTAGCCTCATTATGGCTAGAACGTAATTTATTGAAGTAAGTACTCTAAAGTGGTGCATCAAAAGGACATAAAAAATGATTGTTATTCTTCGTTTCATTTTGGCTTCCATTATTTTTTTTAAATGTCGATTTAATCTATTATTCACATATTTATTACTTTTTACATTACATAATTATAATATTTAGGTATTATAATTTTATTGTATTGTAAATTTAATGGTGTCAATGTATACTGTATTTTATAATGATAAATTATACTTAAGTAAATCAAATCAAAATCCTAAAGGCGCCGTAATGTCAATGAGAACCTGTCAATAAACTGGTATTCAGTTTGGCAGAAGATGTAAAATTAGATTAACATTTTTGACTTATGTACTTAAATAAATAAATAAAAAATGTTAGAATATGTGAAACTATTGACATGCCTGCTGATGTGCTAACAAATCCACTATATATAGTTGCTTATGTACTACGAGTAGTACACAAATGATGTACAATTACCTTAGGTACTTATAGAAACTAAAGTTGTGTGTTTGTTGCACAACTTTATTATGGGCGGGTGTCGTAGACAAGTAACCTTTATTGTGTAGACTTAATGTATTTCCATAGTTACTTTGAAATAACCACACTTGGAATATGCATAATATCGCCATTTCAGGATGTAGCTTGGACTAGTAAGTCCTTTATTCATATTTTGAAAAATGCATTCAAGATTATCGACGATTTGAAGCCTCGGTAGGAAGAGCGGTGCTACGGTTCAGCACGGTTCTGGGTTATAAAAATAAATTCCATTAAACATTGGCAAAAAGGCAAAAAGTGAATCTCTTGTCGAATTAATCTAATATAACTAAGAGTTTCGGATGGTAAGACAACTCGATGTTACCTCCATAGATGTCGCTAGCGGCTGCTCTAAGACCGCAATACCAAGCGTTCAAGATTTTTGACCATTTGACTTGAAGCCACGGTAGCTCAATTGGATACGGTTCATCACGGTTCCGGGTTCAAGTCCTGGCTGAAACGAAAATGTTTAATGCATTATTCAAAATCCTAAAAATAATGTATTCCTTTATTCATAGATGTATTCAATTTTACAATTTATTAATTGTATTGAATTTTACAATAAAATCCCCAGTGGATCCCCAGGAAGTGGCTGGGCTCACTGATGGAAAGTTCATATCACAAGTTAAAAACATTCTTAGAAAGCAAAACATATCATCTATAAGGTTACAGAGTATATTAATGACCGGGATGTCTGGCATTAAAATTCTGCACCCGCAACCTCAAGTTGCTACTTTTATTGGTGTACGATCATAAATTAGACAAAAAATAAAATAGTAAATTTGATCGAGCAATCATATCAAAAACATGTCGAGCATGTTGAGCAATCATATCAAAAACATGTCGAGCATTTTGAGCAATCATATCAAAAACATGTCGAGCATGTTGAGCAATCATATCAAAAACATGTCGAGCATGTTGAGCAATCATATCAAAAACATGTCGAGCATGTTGAGCAATCATATCAAAAACATGTCGAGCATGTTGAGCAATCATATCAAAAAATTATACTTGATAAATTTATTATTTTACAAACTATTGTTAAATAAACTATTAAATATATTTACTGAGAAAATATTATGCTAAAACATTAATTTACAAATTGATTATTTTTTAAACATGTTAGTTGGCAAAACAACGTAAAGCATAAATAACATTTAACAAAATACAAATTCTTACACAAAAGAAGGAATAGCATGACTTCTGAATAATTGTTTTCGGAAATATAATATATTTGAGATATTTGATGCTGAAATCAAGTGAAAAGAAGTTTGCCCCTGTCACTAGGTTCTAGGTTAGGTTATATTAGAACTGCGATAGTACATCGCGCGAGCCGAGCGAGCGTAGCGAGCGCAAGAGGCCGGCGAAGCGCTAAAAAATATGTAGGTTGAGTAGTTATTATTATTAGGTCCAATTTGAACCCCTCGGTGGGTGCTTTCATGAAAAATATTGTACTCTTTTAACAACTTCTTTTATTACAAAAAAGCATTATCATGAAGCAAAACTAATAATTTATCTTCTTACTTTTTGTACCAATTTGGGAATCGAATTATTAAGGCATGTGATTATTATTAAAATAATATTTTAACAGTTGTATTATTTACTAAGTAAAACATTTGCGAAACCTTTATTGTGTCAAATGATTGTTTTTAACGTAATATGATTGTGAAATGAAATTTGTCAAATGATTAGTTTCTAACGTTGTTTTTAAAATGATCTTTTGTCATACGTGTTTTATTATACAAAAGTAAACTTTTTTTATAATATTGTTATATTATACATATACAAGTATTTTTCTATATCTCTATATTGATATCGATTTTATTATATTTTTATTTCTTTGACATTGTACTAGTTTTAAGGTACTTTTTGTATTTTATTTTAATAAAAAAAAATACCAGCACGAGTTTCTTGCCGATTCTTCTCGGCTGATGTAATTTCCGAATCGGTGGTAGAATCAATTTCGACGTTTTTCGTCAAGTGCCTCGCTGAGGCCTTAACTGAATAAATTATTTTTGACTTTGAACATCTTTTATTAATCAATTATTGTATATTTTATTTAATACTCTTCCCAACAAATATCACAACAATAACCATTCACACCATCAACTCATTATACTTAGTAACTGACCTCTAAGTTTGTCACTTGTAAGTATCTAGGGTTAGGGTATCAGAAACTACGCAAACACTAATTCACACAGTCACACACACACCCAGACCATACACTTACAACTTCTTTGGTTAACAAAAATATACGTACTCCGCACGGGAATCGAACCCGCAACCTTACGGATGGTAGTCTGGTATGGCATAGTGTACATGTAGATACATCGAGTAGCCATCAAAGGCTGGCTTAGGTGGCTACTCACCCACTATAATCTCACCCACTGGGTGAGTTGCCACCTTGTTATTTTCTTAGTGGTCATCTCAGCCAGTACTTTAGCCGATTGTGGATGAGACTACAACTCCAAATTTTGGACATCGTCCTTTCACCCACTATATTAAACTTAACTTAAGAGACTGTAAAATGTTACATTTGATCGAGTCTATTTTTTTTCGGTAACGGAGATTTTCCGGATAGAAGCCGTAGCTGACGACGTCTCGTGACGTAGGTATTCACTTTGAGAAACGTAAACAAATCACGCACGTGACGATAATACAACGTGCTACGCTGACGTTACGTAGGTTCACATTTCCTATTCTCCTACAACATCCGCATTTTTTTTTTCATTATTTAAAAATCACCTTAAGTCAGGGTGGAGTTGAGCCCCTCGTAAGGGACATATGGGATATGGGCTGATGATGATTATTCAAAGATGATGTACGTACGGTACTGGGCGATTACATCACGAACTTCGTTTGTGACGCGGTTTTTTTATAGTTCAATGGTTTACCCGAACCCGGTATTCTGATCTACCCATCTCATGTAATACTGACCCTCACTAAATCACAAAGCATGGAACGCCAACCGCGGGTGACGAACCCATCGGCGGGCCAATCTCTCTGCTCTCTGCTGTGATGTCTAAACATGTCTAATTATTAAAAGTAATAGTAATAATTAATTTCCGAAACATATGTACGTCGAGAAAATTAAGAAAAATTGCACCCTCGCCGTGCGAAGCCGAGCGGGTCGGTGAAGTGAGTTAAAAAAAATAAACATATTAAAATATTTTTAATAACATTCGTTGAAGCCCCTCACAATAAACCCTTTCATTTGATAATGTCCTTCGGCAAAGATTGCAAATGCAAATCATGAGGGGAATGTGGGACTTGAACGGAATTAAAAAGATTTTATAGATATTTAAAAATATTAAATTTTATATCTACTCGTATATAACATAACTTAAGCATTCACTAATCACTACATCATCTTATTTAGTAGTTACGAACTTAGTTCGTAACTTTCTACGAACTTAGTTCGTAACTTGTATCTAGGGTATCAGAAACTACGCACACACACATTGACACAGACCGAGAAAAACATTTGTGGTTCACACAAATATTCACCCCCCATATAAGTATGTATTTAAAGTATTTTGGCATATTTTGATTTTCTAAATTGTGCTCCAGATCCAGCGCACTTCAAGACATGTAACGTCAAAAAAACAATACAAATATAGGTACATACCTACCTTTTATGCAAATGTGGTGTAAGTACAGTGTATATATGTAACTATAACTTTCAAAAAACGTTGACTTCAAACCAAATATCCAGTTCTTAATCGTAGTTCTATTTAACGCAAATCCATCAAACAAAGCTTTCAACAAAAATTCAACCACTTTAACAAAAAGACGATCCGAATATAACGTTAGTGTAGCAATTGAACAAATAATAAAAGTGTTAACCATCAATAATAATCATTAAGTGGTGCGACACCCCCCCGTGGCCCCGTGGCTCCGTGGCTCCGCGGTGACGGTGGGACGCGGTGACGAGTGGGGTGGGACGCGCAGGTGTGCCATCACGTGGGAACTGATTACCCTCACAATCGCAGGCGGAGGGTTTCGCAAACGCCCTGAGTTCACACCGTCTTACGGGCTTGGACACTAGACAAGGGGTACGGACACCGCCGTTTGTACTAAGATTAATATGCGACCGGTAAGTGTCATCATATATTGGACCTTTGAGTATTGGATAAATATCTGTAAGTACACCGCGTCTTTGTTAATTGTACTTAGTACAGGACAGTATTACAATTTTTGTGGAAACGCTTATTATGGTACTAAGTATTTGATTTTAACGTATCATATATGTATTTCAATATCAATACTCAATATCATTTTTGCATTGTAACGGTGTAGTGTTAGGTACCTATGGAACAGATTACCCTCACGATCGCAGGAGGGCGGTTTCGCAAGTCCCTGACTTCCACCGCGCTTCGTCTTACGGGCTTGGTCGTCGCCATCATACCACTCCATACGTACTAAGATTAACAGTAATGTCAATCAATCAATACCTTCAGCTTTATCATTTTTTTATGGCGGATAGGCACGCGTTTGACCATGATCTCACCTGATGGTGCGTGATGATGTGGCACGCTTACCTATGAGATACCTATTCACTCTTGCTTATTTTCTATACCTATTTCAGTGGATATACATTTGGTGCCATTTTATTTTTACGTATCTTAAACTATGTAAAATAATAAACTATGGAAACACAATATTATTATTGCAGAGTCCCGCTGATATCCGACTCAGAACCTATTAATAGGTACCTATATGACATATGCGGACATTGTGTTCAATAGACAGTCTAAGTAATTAATTGGTCACTATACGAGTACTAGACTCTTAGAACTAGACTACACTATACTGGACTGGACTATCAGACAGTAGTTGTTACAATTTAGTTACGTTATCATTATAACTACAAATTAGCAGTAAGTTAGCATTGAATGTTGATTGCACCTATAAAAGTATTACACAAGACTATAATTGTAATTTTATATGAATGTTTCGTGTAAATGTCGTTGGTGTTACTAAAAGTTAATAAATAATTATAACATTACACTCAAAAGTAAGCATTTTTAAGAATTGTGATTGTAATTGTCGTAACACAATTGCTGACCAAAGGCGAGGGTAGTAACGTATGTTATTTTTAGAACATTGCGTGTTCCCTAAAAAGATGCCCTTGTTTTTAAGGAAGTCAAATACATATTTAATTTCTCATTAACCTATAGGTAATTTCCTTTTTATCCTTATAACTAGTCAAAGTTTCCGAATATAACAAATTATTTTTTTATACCTATTTCAATTGCTCGTTTGAAGCTATTAATATCCATTAATTAAAAAGATAAATGCATTGTGTAGATATGTATAAGATTATTTCACCAAGTAATAAGTTCATACAGACAACTTTGTACACAAACAGATAAGAATTAATTTATATTGTTCCTTACGCCCGCCGGGCAATCAGTCAGACTTGAAATAACTTATAATAGTCGACTATTAATAGGTATGCTAGGCCAGCGAGCGCGTGAACCTTGGTCTAGACGCCGCACCATCTTTATTTTAAAATATTTTTCAACACACTTGCTCATAAAGGGGCTCTTATTTGTGCAAAAACAGTTGAATAATGACACGTTTTATTCACTAGTGAGTTATAGATTGTTTTTTTAAATTGCTTTGTTTTTAAAAAAGTTTCGACACCAAAAAAATGGTGTCCATACATTTTAAAAACAAACTTCAACTATGTTGCCTTACTTTTGGTAGGTCTATGGTCGATTCCATTCGTTCATTCATTCGAATATTTTTTTATTAAGTATATTCTTTTAGTCTTTGGCGATCACCATTGTTGTGTTGGATGCGCGCGAATAGAAAAACTGTTTATTTATTAGCGAAAAATGATAATTTCTTCGCAAATGTGTTGAAAAGCGTTGTATGGTACACGCGAGTATTGATGATTACTATCCTCGGCTATCTTCAGACCCTCGCCTGACGGCTCGGGCCTCAATAGCGCCTCGGAAGTAATCACCAACTTACCTCGCTTGTACCATAAATAACTATTACTAACATGACTTAACAAAAACATATTTAAATATAATAAAATGTGAACTTAAAGCGAACCTTTCAAAAAATTATTTGAATTGTGTAACTTAATGTCCAGTGTTTGTCCCGTTAGTAACAGAGACCCTCTGCGTAAGAAGGCCCCTACTCCGCCGACCCGTTACACGCCCGTACCACGCGTGACGTCACAGCTCCTCAGCCAGGTGCCCCGTGAGAACCACCACTAACAATAACTCTGTTATTAGCACCGCTATGTGGGGGACTGCGAAGGGGTGGTCGAGAAAACACCATCAAATAATACCGAGCAACTATCGCCCGGCATGTACTGCCAAGCGACTATCGTCTTTATGCCCTAGCAAACATTCGACGTAGTAGAATAACGGTAAGGTGTGTGGAATTTTTGCATCGAAATCGACAGTATTAGGCGTTTTTTGTAGTTTTATGAGCGTTGTGTACACATGTGTGTTAGTATTGTGGTGTAAAGGGTTTGTGCACCCTTTTTTGAGTTGTTTTTGTCAATCAACAACTTTATTTAAGTAATTAAAGATTATATTCATTTACGTATTAATTAAGTACGAAAAACAAATAGAAAATGAAATGAAATTAAGAAATGTTCAAAATTAAAATTAAGAAACATGCCGTACACCTACCTATTTCTACACATTTCTGGGGTCAATGTTTATGGTATCGTTTTTGTGCAAAACAAAATAATATACTTACTTCCTTACCAACAAATATCACGAAATTACGAAGTCATTTTAATGGTCATAATTTACTCCCTTTCTTTAACTTTGTTGGGTTGTATAAACAAATCCATTTGCAACATGCCGTGTCCAAGACGCGAGTAAAACCAGGTGCGAGTGTCGCGTGGGAATCGCTGAGCATATCGTCGCGGGCGCAGCTGCCGCCGCGGCGTCTCGAGGGTGGAGCGCACACCTTACACCACCCATTGTTGGTGTAATGCTATTTATACACACTTCACTAAATTACTGTTACTTTATAAAAAGATTGAAATTATTTTAATTGTATCTTACAACTTAAGCACAAATTGAAATTATTTTTAAAGTATATTTTTGTAATAAATCTTAATGGTTACCGAATACCTATGACTTTTAATTTCATGAGCATTTTCTTCGGCACAAGCAATCGAATCGGTAAAAGTTGGTCCTAGTTGTCGAGGCCACCAAAGTCTTGTCGAACGTCTACGGTACATGAATAAAGAACCCAAATAAGAGAGGTCTAAGCGCAGAAAACGCCAAAAAACTAAAACTTACATTTATAGTAAAATTATCATCGAACTCGCACCTTGGAAACCTGGTCACATGAAAATTTCCTTAAAATCCTTTACTTAAGTATATCATCCTTATAACTTTATGTGTGCTAAATTTCCCATCTTTGTCAATTAGCCCTTTCCGATCGATAACCTATGCTATGGGGTCAGGTGACACACGTAGAAAATAAAAGCATACTTAAACAAACAATTTCCATAAATTTCTCAGTCTTCCCTTCGAAATTTTCCGTGAAAACAATTTGACATTATAAAATCGAAGTATTGGCCAACGGGCTGCGGTTTCGGGGCAATTCATAAACAATTTTTCGACGCGATAAACAGGGGACTAAACTATTTTAATTACATGTTACGTAATGCGTGATTCTAGTTGAAGGACAACAAATAATTTCGCTATATTTTGTGGTATTCGTCAGGAGGGGTGAGATGCGGTCGCGATAAACTAAATGTCAATGGAAAATTACTAACTGCGTATTAACGAGACAATTTGTTTAATATTTAGTCATTTTACGAATATTTCGGAGAGTCTGGAATGTCACGCCGTTCGTCGATAATTTGGTACTAAAATAATTGACAGTTGCGTAACAATACGTAACGTTGTTATAAAAACTAACTGAACAAATTATTATTAAAGGTTGGCTAGAAGAAATCGCTATCATCACTACATATGTAGTATAAACAAAGTCGCTTTCTCTATCCCTATGTATGCTTCGATCTTTAAAACTACGCAACGGATTTTGATGCGGTTTATTTTAATAGATAGAGTGATCCAGTGGGAAGCTTTTACCATAATTTTATCCCCATATTCCTATGAAAACGGGAACTACACGGGTAAAACCACGGGGCACTGCTATTTAGTGATAAGTAAGTGTAATAATGGACGATATTTATTAATTGTTTCGGTTCTGGTTGTTTGTTAACTTTTATGGCGTGATGAAATTATTTGTGCTATAAGCCGATTCATTGACGTTCATAAGTGCCGAATGAGAACTGATGAATAATTTTTTACTTTGACTTATTTTTCGAAACGTGTATCATTATTTTTTATACAAGTAAGTGTGCCACCCTCTCATACTCGGGGTATGTACATCTGCGTCGCGGACGAAGTCGCGTGCGGTTCCCACGCGGAGTGCTCGCCGCACCTGGTTACATTACAAGATGAAGATCTTGGTCTTAATCTTAATTCTTGTAGCCGTATTTAAAAATCAATTGATATCTAAATAATAAGAAGACTAACTTTAAAAACAAGTTACTTTAAAAAAATATTCTTAAGAAGTAAGTATTTCAAGAAAGTCATCAACACTGAAAAGTATGAAAACAATATTTTTTTTAATAATGTCATACCAAGCCAAGAACCTTATAGGACAAAAAACAAAATCTGTAATTTGACAATTTATAATTACTGTAGTTACTTTTGGAGACAGTGCCATCCAAGAATAGCTTTTTTCCTTATATGTATGTAAGTAGTAAGTACGGGACGCGCCTATACTCCTTGTCATGGCTTTGGCTAGCACCGCTATCATAACCACTTAAACCAAATTAAAACCTAATTGTTTCGGAGTCTATTAATTACAAACAAAAACCAAATCCTACCTATACCTATTTCAGTATAACTTGTAATTATTTTTACTATGTACTTATATATAAGTCACGAACTTAGATCAGTTACTACATATGAGACTGGCGGCGCCCCGAATTTACTCACCAAGTAAAGTTGGTTTTGTCTCTTTCTTACTTTATATCAAGTGACAAAGACATAACATCTGAGTACTCGGAACGTTACTTGAAGATGGTGAAATAGGCCCTAAGTGTTAACTTATCACCCAAGACGTGTCGTATTAAGGGAGTGTTCCACCCTCTTGCGATGCGTGCAGCTGCTATACTCGGTTCCCACGCGCTCGTAGTGGACAGCTTGCTTTATTGAAATCACTACTTAACATGATAAATGCTATTATTGTTTTTGGCTTCTTACTGAATAAAAAGTTACTTTATGTTAAACTTACTATATGTCTGCAACTGCTAATGATGATCGAAAGTTTTTCTGTCTGTCCGTCTGTCTTTTTTTATATACATATATCACCATGTACTCCCAAATACTAGACAACCGATAAACGTACTTATATTCTTTTTGTAAATACACATACTTACCTTACTTATAACATAATAGAAGATAGAAAATTCACAATTGTTTGTCTTAAGCGGGAATCGAACCCGTAACTTTCGGCACAGCAGGCAGGGTCACTAGCTACTGTATCTAGTCTATGTAGCAACTATATCTAGGTGGTCTAAATGTCTGTTAGTTGCGACTAATCTCATATACGGCTGGACATATTTTTACGGGACTGACACTCGCAGATAGCTAATGTTATAAGAAGTAACTATTTTTATGCCGAAATTCCCACGCGATCGGGATCAACACGAAACCGCGGGGCACAGATAGTCTAATTATAACATAACATGTATTACATATTCACTACATCATCTCATTATAGTAACTGACCCCTAACTACGCTCGAAGCTTGTATCTAGGGTATCAAAAAAAATTATATAGTCATAGATAGTCAAGTTAATAACTGGGAATCGCTACTGACTGACTGATCTACCCGAAGCTCAAATCAATGAACCGAACCGATTGCGCAGAAATTAGGCACGCAGCTCGTATTCTGAATTACGCAATAATTTCAGCCAGTTACTAACACACACAAAAATGAACTTTGTCCTTTAATTAAGGTGATTTTATCGTTTATCCTACACTAGTAGTTCCATTATCTAATGCTTCTTAAGTACTTACAAACTTAAAAATTAGAACAACGTATTATATACTTACTTATAATACATAGAAGACGTATGTGATAAGTCATATATTCAATCCCTCTGAAATAATATTCCTATGTATGAACCTTCTGTTGCAATATCTCGAAATCCGTACGTTTGTCCGTTTGTGCCACCAAATATGTACATACATTGACACTCGCAGACTAATAAATTGTTAACGCCACGAACTCAGATTTGAATTGGAAAAGGTCTAATAATAGATTTCAAGACAGTATTCAGATATCAGAAAGTCCGGAAGTGAAAGAAACTATCACACATTCACGATTTCATATAAAAGACTTCAACGCGTTACTTTACTTCGCCGTAAGTTTAAAACATAATTTTATTAAAACTTTTTAGTTTTTCATTACCTCTGCTGTGAAAAGTTACAGAAAATTACAATTTTGGTGCTTGAAATCGAGATAGCCAACATAAACATTGAAGGTAAACACCTTGGATTAATGAACAAATATATATTATTTTTGTAAAAAAATATATCTTTATTTCAGTAAAATATGAAATAAAGATTTAATATTAACCACATATTCAAAACTGCAACTTTAGTTCCTACCTACCTACGCATATTTATAGGCAATTGTTCAAAGATTTTTTTGTACTTCGATGTATGGCATGACAGACAAGCGTATAATAAACGTGCATACTTTGTTAACTTAAAAAAATGTACTAGAATATTTTCACATTAATAACAGGCACAAAATAAGACGCGTTAAAGCAACAAATCCCCAAAACATTTTAACACCTTCAAGATTTTCCCCACCTACTATGACTTAAAATAAAAACGTTATACTTTTCCTATAAAGTCTTAAAAGCAAATACAAAATAATGAAGAAAATTGTTTCAAGAAAATTTTCTCAATAATAAAGCTTCTTAGTAGTTAGTCTTCCTACACTATTAGTTGTAAGCGTGTCTTGGCCACCCTACACCAATACTACTTAAGCATTATTATTTAAACAAAAAACGTGAAAGAAAATTGTTCAAGAAAATTTTCATTAAAAAATCTCTATTAGAAAGACTTCATGAAGAAAATTGTCTCAAGAAAATATTTATAATGAAACTTCATATGTAGTTATTAGTAAAAAGCAGCTGTATGGCCACCCTCTAGTGCGTACGTCGTATTATTATTGAACTCACCCTCCTATGACGGCGGCGATTATTCCTTAGCCGTGATTCAATCCATCTCGGAGTCTCGGCTCAATCGCGATTCCGCCGCTGACCGGACCACTCTCCCGGGACGAGCCTAAAGTTCAATATTTTTTTTCAAAGTGACAAGTGAAATGGATACTCTGTATAACGCGCAACACCTCAACCATCATATGGATTTATCAGGTCAGTTTTTTTAATTATACTTAATTATTAATAGGGATTAATTATGTCTTTATGATGTTTTTGTCTTGAGTTTTTTAACAGACATTTTTGGATTTTAAAATTTTATAAAAAAGTAATTAATTATTGTAATGAATAATAAAGATCAGTGCTTAGTGATAATATCTTAAACGAAATAATTAATTAACTTTTTTTATTAAATTGAATTATTGCACAATTATTGGAAATAGATTTTCCGAGTTTTCGTATAAAATTTCTTTGATAATTCAAACTTCTGTTCTCCTGATTATTTAAAATGAAAGCGTTGGTTATTCAATAGAACTTGTATGTTTATAAAAATATAAGAAAAAAAATATATGTAGTTTCAAAACATCAAATCTAAAAGCTTCGTTAAAACATAAAAAATATCCCGGGATATTCACATCAGAATCGTATTACAACTAATAATATTATTAGTCACTAATTTCTGAAAAAAAAAATAGTTAAAATGTTAAGTGTTTTCGTCATAGCTATAACTTTTAGCTTCTAATCGTAGTATAGTACATAATAATGTTTGAATAATTGCACAACCGTTCAAGATTTCTAATTGAAATAGTATTTCATTAAAGTTTATATTCCTACCAGTAAACTCGTAATTTTGTTTGATTGAATGCACAAATTAACCTCAGAAGACATTACGTTTGTACGAACACATTAGTATAAACAAGAATTCAAATATTCTTTGAATGCGTTATGTGGGTATAAACGAAAAACGTTAGTAAACTTGCACTTCTCATTATGCGTGCGTAGTTCTTACTTCTACGGTTCAAGTTAAAAGTAACTTAAATATATAAGATAGTGGAATAGTGAAATTATTATAACATCCACCGACTAATAAGTGTGTTTATTCTGAATCCAGTCAACTCAAACATACACAAGAATAGGGTAGATGGATTACTTTATAGGTTGGTTGGTTGTTTCTTGATGGTTTACGCACGGCAGGCAATTTGTAATGAAATTAATATATTTTTTAAGATTCCTCAGGCCATTTATAGTCACTCTTAAAAATTTGTAATTGTAAAATTGTAATGAATGTTGTAAGCATATTTTTTTGTAGGGCCTTCACACCCCGTACCCCGTGTTTAAAGGAAAAAACCGAAGCAATTTTTCGATAAAATTCCTTTGCATAAATTTCCTTTAGGGGTGTCCTCCCTTAACTGTCCCGCTAACCCCACTGGGTTTGCTTATACTAGTTTTGTTTATTTATTTCTGTCATATCAAATTGGGGTTGGTTTTGAGAGATTAATTGGAATGTCAGTATTGGACATCTTTATTAGAATAGAATAAAAGTATACCTAAGTATAAGTATTTTTACTGACTGTAAGTCAGTAAAAATACATAGGTAAGTACTTATTATAGGTAGGTATGTAATGTACAATATTTCATTACTATGTACCTATTTGTATAATTATATTGATTGGTACTAAATAAATTTAATTTCATCAGTACTATCAGACAAATCGGCACTACCTTGTAGTAAAATTGATTCAACTAAACCAGTGTTAGGTGCGTGCAAGCAAGAGTATTTTCCTCGCCATTCTATCTTGACCCGGCTGACCCGGCTGACCATCTGTTCTGTGAACTTGACCAAATAATGTAATCAATCATTTGGTTATTTATTATTTGATTGAGTGTATATGTGGAGATGCATTCGGTGTGTGGGAGGTGCGATGATCTCGTGTCGGGTGCGATGCGACCGGCTCGCGTGGTGGCGGGTGGCGCGCGGTGCGGGCGAGCCGGTCACTCAGTCAGCCGAGTGCTCCGCGCGCGACCACACGCGCTGGAGGTGCCCCCGCGTGCACCCACACCCACACTAAGAGTACTCCAGCGGCGGACCGGTCCACCTCGCTCACCGTTCACCGCACGCTCGCGCAAAAACATTGTGCATCTCACTAATAAATAAAACGTTCGTGTCGTGACCTGTCAAACTGTTGCTATTAGATGCGCCTGATCTCCACGTCCGTACCTTGCATTCGGAGCCTCTGTCAAACATGTATGTAAAGTTTTTACTATAACCGGTACCGTGTACCTACTCGCATGCACAATTATCAACTTAAGTGTGTAGTAAAAATATGGTGTCGTATTTAGAATTCTGACTATCGGCTGGTGATTATACGAGTATGGTTTGAGAGGAAGGCTACTTGCAAAGTACTGTTCGACTTGTGTTTGATGTATTACATTCGTGTACAATCCCCGCCCCACCCCCGGAGACTCGTTCCATCTATAGGTCGAACCTGTTGAAGTTCCCAGATTTTTCACGTCCAAAATGCCTATTGTGAATGAACTGGAATCTCAAAGTCGTGGGATATTTTTGATGCTTAAGTACCGTTCTACTGGTACATAGAAATTATTCCAAAACCTGTAGTTTATAAGGGTTCTAAAGTACTTTATTCAGCACCCTTAAAAATACAGAGAATGAATCAAAACATGAATGCCTTAATATTTGGTACAAATTAAAACACTTGCACAATGCACTTATTGGTACCTACCAATAAGTGCATTGGTATACTTACTTTTTACATCTAATAATAACTTTCACAAAAACTTTTTCTGTTGTTCAAGATTTACTGTTTTAGAGATTTTATAAAGTTTATAACCAGTAGCTACCATGAGTGACATTGTCCTTTTAAATACGACTGGCATTAATAAATGTTCTGAAAACAAATTAGATCCATTTTAAAATCTAACACATTGGTTAAATATAGTAATTACATTTGTAGCTGTTAAACAGACATTCTACACAAACACATGAACGGAACAAAAAGAAGTCCAGTTACGGATTTATCTCCCGCCGGAGTTCGCAGACAGCAGGAAAACCGCTTATTCTTAAAACTCTTCAAATATTTCAATATCATTCTTTCAATTGCCGTCAAAACTTCAACTAACCAATAGTAATTAACTTTTTAGACCTTATCTAGGTATAAGATGTCACTTTGGGAAACCAGTGGGAACCTTTATTATGTTTGATAAATATTAACATTATTGACCAGTATAGCAAGTACCTAAATGTGTTAATAACCATGTCCGCGAGTTAAGGGTGGCTCGGAGCCGCCGCCGCACCCTAACCCACTTTAACGCGTTATAATGTTAAATGTTTATTAATAAATAATATTAAAGATTGTTCTGTGTTGTTACCATACAGATTGTTCGGAATAAATAACTCCTATAATTAGTTATCGACCACGTTCCCTCTCTATTACGGCATTTCAATATTCTACGTTATTCATACAATTAATTCAAATTACAGCGGTAAAAATAAAACCATTATATAATTATCAGCCCATTTATTATGGAATCCTTCAGTATGCAGTATCGATTTGAAATTGTTCGTTAGTTTCCACGTAGACACCTCCATGAGAACCGTGCAGGCGGCGCGTCGTGTCATGCACCAATCTCAATTATTGATTGACATTATGATACCTGGAAATTCTCGATTTCGGTGTAAACATTGATCGCATTGAGTGGAACAACAATGAACACAGTAACAGATTCTGATGATATATCCCACGCTGCCCCATAACGTTATGTATTTAAAACTTGAATTCGAATAGGAACTGGTAAGTCGGAACAATGAATTACTTTCATTGAAGACATGTTCCTCCCCTCTGCCTTTGTACTTATAGTATTAGTAACGCCTCTTCAAGACTTGCCTATAATAAAAAAACGATGAAACCGCCGGTGTTCACATACCCCGAGCCTCGAAACCTCTAGGGGTTCCCTTTTGTCGGAGTCAAGGGACGTGATTGGCCCGAAATATCACATCGGTTGCCAATCGGGCGTACGGGATAAGATTAGTCCTGGGCAATGAACAGACAGATGCGTTAAAGGTGCACTAGTGAAATATCGATGTTTGCTCGTGTCTTACCATTTCGGTATATAAATATAACATGTAAAAAACACCACCTGCCGCACAGTTAGATATACTAGATTGGACAAACGTACAGTACGTAAATAATGTGAACAAATAAACGTCCGATTAGGACAATTATTAACTTCAACTACGTCAACTACGCCGACAAAAATTATAAACTGTTCTTAGATATATCAACGGGTAACTATAGTACCAATAATAGATATCGATTAATATACTTAGTAATCTGGGGGCACGGCAGTGCCCCCCGCCAAGTCGAGCGCGAAGCAAACACTGCCGTACCATCCTTTACAGGAACCATTTCGCCGCATTTTCAGGCCCCTATTTGACAACCTCTGGATAAGCCCAGAACGCTGAAATTTTCGTCATCCAGTAAGCTATACAATCACATACTTAAAATAAAATTTCAAGTCTGTAGGTCATTTAGTTCCCAAGTTAAGCGAAAGCAAAGTTTCGCATTTTAGACACTCACTCACTCACTCACTCACTCACTCACTCACTCACTCACTCATGATCATCAAAATAGAACTAGTACTTCCCATAAACCTAGAGAGCTGAAATTTGGTACAGAGTTAGGGTTTAATGGCCACATAAAGGGAAAACTATAAAAACTAGGATAATCGAACGGGAACGGGAATTATACGGGAATGGGAACGGGAATTGTAACTCAAGAACGGCTGAACTGATTTGGCTGAAAATTGGTGGGGAGGTAGCTTAGAACCAGGAAAAGGACATAGGATACTTTTAATCCCGAAATTCCCACGGGATTGGGAACGGGAATTTAAAAATCAAGAACGGCTGAATTGATTTGGCTGAAAATTGGTGGGGAGGTAGCTTAGAACCAGGAAAAGGACATAGGATACTTTTAATCCCGAAATTCCCACGGGATTGGGAACGGGAATTTAAAAATCAAGAACGGCTGAGCTGATTTGGCTGAAAATTGGTGGGGAGGTAGCTTAAAACCAGGAAAAGGACATAGGATACTTTTAATCCCGAAATTCCCACGGGATTGGGAACGGGAATTTAAAAATCAAGAACGGCTGAATTGATTTGGCTGAAAATTGGTGGGGAGGTAGCTTAGAACCAGGAAAAGGACATAGGATACTTTTAATCCCGAAATTCCCACGGGATTGGGAACGGGAATTTAAAAATCAAGAACGGCTGAGCTGATTTGGCTGAAAATTGGTGGGGAGGTAGCTTAAAACCAGGAAAAGGACATAGGATACTTTTAATCCCGAAATTCCCACGGGATTGGGAACGGGAATTTAAAAATTAAGAACGGCTGAATTGATTTGGCTGAAAATTGGTGGGGAGGTAGCTTAGAACCAGGAAAAGGACATAGGATACTTTTAATCCCGAAATTCCCACGGGATTGGGAACGGGAATTTGAAAATCAAGAACGGCTGAATTGATTTGGCTGAAAATTGGTGGGGAGGTAGCTTAGAACCAGGAAAAGGACAAACGATACTTTTAATCCCGAAATTCCCACGGGATTGGGAACGGGAATTTAAAAATCAAGAACGGCTGAATTGATTTGGCTGAAAATTGGTGGGGAGGTAGCTTAGAACCAGGACAAGAACATAGAACACTTTAATCCCGAAAATCCCACGGGATTGGGAACGGGAATTTATTACTCAAGAACGGCTGAATTGATTTGGCTGAAAATTGGTGGGGAGGTAGCTTAGAACCAGGAGTAGCACATAGAAAACTTTTAATCCCGAAATTCCCACGGGAATGGGAACGGGAATTATAATTCTAGAACAGCTGAACTGATTTGGCTGACAATTTGTGGGGAGGTAGCTTAAAAACTATTTATGTATAGATACTTTTTATCCCGAAATTCCCACGGAAACGCGAACGGGAACTACGCGGGTGAAACCGCGGGGCGCTTAATAATATAATACTACTCCTAAAAAATAAGTGTGTCAAATATGAAAATCTAATAAAATAAATCAATATAAACAAGTTTTAACAAAAAGAAATGAAATCCCACCAAAAACATTCTGTAAAAAACTAGCCAAGTCTCGATGGAGCTGCTTGTTTAACTCTAAAAAGTAATGAAATCTAGACAGACTCGTGCCAAGTCTAAGGTTCCTTACTGCGATTTCTTTATTATTATAGTTAATGTTGTGTGACTTGGCCGTTGAAGGGTACACATGTATGTACACAAGGGTACAAAACTAGGTGCTCCATGACGCTATTGCACCAATCTTAAAAAATCCAGAACCTATCCATTGACGATAGAAAATTTGCTTAATTATAGCCACTTGAAAAATGTTGATTCAATATCCAGTCAATTGTAGGCTTGATAAAGCTGCGTATTTTAATAATGTTATAACATTACGTGTAAACAAAATTGACATGTACCCACTACTAACCTTTTAAACAATGTTCAACGGCCAAGTCACACAACATTAACTATAATAATAAAGAAATCGCAGTAAGGAACCTTAGACTTGGCACGAGTCTGTCTAGATTTCATTACTTTTTAGAGTTAAACAAGCAGCTCCATCGAGACTTGGCTAGTTTTTTACAGAATGTTTTTGGTGGGATTACATTTGATCCACAATTAAGTTAGATAGTCGTTGGATGGAATGTCAGCATTCGTGTTTCACAGTTCAGTGCTATGGTCGTCCGGTCTGTCGGACCACGGACTACTACTTAGGTATTATGATTTTTATATTGCCTGTATTGTCCTGTATGTAATAAATAATACCTATTACTGTACTGAGGATATTGGTACATGTTTGGATATTATAAAAATAATAGACGTAGTGATGTGAAAATAACTCAAGTTTGGAATTTATTGAAAATAGCATTACCCGCCAATAGTTTATTGTTCCGAGATACGTAATATACAACACCCAGCCGCTTGTGAATCTCTCTAAACATGGATATGTAAATAGATGAGCGTGTTTGTAAATATTGCAATAACCAACACACGTTTGAAACTAGATAATGAAACTGCAACTGAATTATCGTTAGGCAAAGTACTTAAGTATCAACCCGTATGTTAACTGCAGTTCACTTCTTCCTATCGTGTCAATGGCCACAAAATAGATAGAAAAATAAAATAAAATTGAACTATATTTTCCCGGACCAAAACCCAGCTACTTGTACTCCAGCGCCAGTCGCCTTCATCAGGTGTTGTTATGTTATTGGTGTGTGTTGTTTGTTCCAGGTTGGAGTCAAGCGTACAGCAGCGGCGGCAGCGAAGGCAGCACCAGCGAGGTCGGTAGCATGGGGGAGAGCGCGGGCGGGGGGCACAGTCCGCGACACATGCACAAGCGGCGGCGGCTCTCGCGGCTGCTCGACAAGCTGGCTGTGCAGATGCGGAACAACAACCACTACGCCACCCCGCGCTGGCTCATGTTCGACACCCCGTACATAGTGGAGGCGAGTGCGAAGGCGGCCGAGGACGCGCCGCTAGACCTCTCGATCAAGTCAGAGCCGGCGGCGCCTGCGCCCGCACCCGACGCCGAGCCGGAGTACGTGTGCGGCGCGTGCGGCCAGACGTTCGCCGTTCATGACCGGCTGGCGAAGCACGTCGCCTCGCGCCACCGCACCCAGATCCCGGAGAGGGCGCGCGCTTACGAGTGCGAGATCTGTCGGCGGCGGTTCTCGCGGTCGGACATGCTGACGCGGCACGCGCGCCTGCACAGCGGCGTGAAGCCGTACTCATGCGGCGTGTGCGGCCAGGTGTTCTCGCGGTCGGACCACCTCGCGACCCACCAGCGCACTCACACCGGCGAGAAGCCGTACCGCTGCCCGGCGTGCCCGTACGCCGCCTGCCGCCGCGACATGATCACCAGGCACATGAGGACCCACACCCGCCGCGCACAACCTGTGTAAACTGATCATCACTACTCTATTTATTCCCCGAGGTTTTCGTCTACTCTCCCGTGGCTTTCTTGTGGTGTTAGACGTCGAGTTGTTTGAAGGTTTGTTACTAATTAGTTCGTATTTCCAAAGTGGAGACTGAGTTTTCATTCCAAAGTTATTGAGTACAGTTAGACTTTTTGTTTATGATTGGTGTTTATATTATTATGTTTTGTAATTGTAGGGTTCGATTGGCGCGACTAGACGGTGCTGTCTGTTGGTTATCGTTAAGGATGGATGACATATCACATTGCAAAGAGCACGAGGTACTTATTGCATGCATACATAGACGTGTGTGTGTACCTTCTTGTATTTGGTGACAACACGCGAATGAATACCATGTACAATTGTACATATATGCTATGCGCAATGCGATGTGTCATTTACTTATATGTTATAAAAGATGTTTTTTGGTTTTGTGTTATAAATTATTTATATAAACATATCGGGCACGTGGGTAGGTCCTAACAAAGGACTAGTGGGTAGTAGGCTAATAGGGCCTAATGTTAAAGAGGTCCTAGCGAAAGGACTGTAGTGGGTAGTAGGCTAATAGGGCCTAATGTTAAAGAGGTCCTAGCGAAAGGCCTGTAGTGGGTAGTGGGCTAATAGGGCCTAATGTTAAAGAGGTCCTAGCGAAAGGACTGTAGTGGGTAGTAGGCTAATAAGGCCTAATGTTAAAGAGGTCCTAGCGCAAGGACTGTAGTGGGTATTAGGCTAATAAGGCCTAATATTAAAATGTTTATGGGTGTTAGTGTTAATATTATCTTGTTTTGCTCCGTACCTATAAATAAATAAGTGCCATTTGTATATCACACGTGTTGATTCCCGCTTCGTGTTTTTCTATTAATCTTAAGGTATTTTGTATTTGTTTCCTTTATTATTAAGGCTACATGGTTTGCCTATAAATCTATGTTTGTTATGAATAGACATGTTTGTTTTTCTAGTTTTTAAGTATGATTCTTGATGTGTAAAATAATAAATTATTTAACGTACTTGGTTTTTTACTTATTGTAATTAGTTATAACAAATGTTGTGAACTTCTCGAGAAATAGGTAGATGATATTCATTGTAGTACAGCAATACATATTCTTCTATCGAATTAGGCCTGATTGCCCTAATTCAGGGTAGGTAGTAGCCCCTCGGTGGGGACAATATGAGCTGATGATGATGATAAAACCCATTAGATAGTGATGCTAATATTACATAGTACTTACTTAATTATTTTGCCTTATACTTAGTACTTTAATATTTTTACTGGGACTGATGCTGCTTAAGGCTATTAGTAAATAGGCAAGATGGTATTCTTTGAAAGGTTAGGTTAGTACCAGACTACTTTTTTATAATAGTAATATCTTGGAAGCACACACACACACACAAACGAGTACATACCTACACCACAAACCTTTCATCTCGAAATAAAAAAATAGGTTATGATCCAGAACCTATCCAGCTATTTCAGACTTCAGAGGTAAGTATGCAACTAATTAAGAGCTTATATAACGCTACAACTTGGTCGGTGCTGACTAACTTGGATTGGAGCCGACGTAGTAACAATGTGGAACTCATACTGTCATATTAGATGTGTTATTTAAAAAAAAATCTAATAATTCCTACCTTTAATTTTAACTATTACTAGTGAACTAATTGTTTTATATAGGTTTGAAATATACACGTTCTAATGCGCCACCCGTATATGTATGACTGTCAGGGATATTGTATTTCTTTTGACAATGCCTACCAGTTGGCGTGACTGCCAAATAAAGGGTTGGGGTTGATCCCAACGTGAAGTAAGTACGTCTGTATGAAGTGAACTGTTTATCTCGGTCTGGATGTGGGTGTAGAGTAGCTAGTGGTTTTTTTATACCCTTAGTAACCAAAGTACTTAGGTAAACGTAGTTGTTAGTTAGGTTGTTAGTACATACAATGAGATCTATGTCGAAATCAAAAATCATCTATTCAGTTACCAGGGTTTTAAAGAAACACTTTTAAATATCAAATGTGAATCACCGTTTCGGAAAGTACATTGGACGAGAAGAATGGGCAGGAGTTCTGAATATATTACGATTTATGATGTTTTGTTGTTGATTTAGTGAAACCATAGTGAAACTATAAGTTTTAACATAACATAAGTTTTAACATCAAAGTACAATGGGCAAGATGACAGATTTTGAAAAAGTGTTCTAAAATATTCTTAATTATCTACTATTTCCCAAAAATATATTATTTCTTCAATAAACAAAGGTATTACTGAATAAAATGCAATTTTAAAGAGAAAAAAATAAATTAGCGCCAAAACGCGGTCACGGTATCATGGCGTCTGCTGTGACGTCAGACCTCAGTAAACATCTTGTAAACAGAGTGCTATAGCAACAAATCTTTTCGTAAATATTAATTAAATATGAATTCCAAAGTATACAAGTGGTGTGCGGTCCCTCAGTGCACTAATACGTCACTAAAAACCCCTGAGAAAGTGTTTATTTACTTGCCAAACGACAAAACGATGCGTTATAAGTGGCTTACTCTTGCACGGAGAGATCCAAAGGCCATTAGTCTAAACACTTCTGTTTATTTCTGTGAAGATCACTTTGACGTAAGTTATAATTTAATTCATATATTCTATGGTGTGGACTTTGTTTTTCTACTTTATGACATGTTACATTAAATTTCAGAAGTAAATCTAACCTCAAAATTAATAGAACTTGTTGAATCCTCTCTATGTTCACCACTGTACTAATGAGTTCTTTATTCATTTTCCAGTTGCCAAATGATATGGAAAATTACATGGAATATCATATAATGGGTTCCGTGTCGAAAGTTCGCATGAAACCAGGATGTATACCCACAAAATTTGAATGCCAAGCAGATAGGAGAAAACGAGCATCTGATACCAGAGAACGACCATATTCTTTAAAAAAACAAAGACAGGAATTAATTCAAGAATCATTAAAAGATCTGGAAGAGAAATGTACTTTAAAAAAGCCCTTAGAGCTTGAAGAGACATCATTTGGAAGTTCAGGTACCTATCTATTCTCTATTATTTATTATAAAGATAAAAGATAGCCGAGTAAACTAATTAAAAACAATCTTGAGGAAAGTTATGCTATACCTAAGAAACAGCCTCTGTATTGCTACTGTCTGAGCCGAGCTTAAAAAAGTATAGTTATATGTTACAGTTTAAGATTATATTAAATGACTAATATATTACATAGCATGTGTATTTAACTTCTCATTATTTAAGGATTTATTATTACTTGATACTTAGTTATTTTTCATATCTATAATATGTACTGTACAAGTACTTGAGTTTTAATATTGGGTACTTAATATGGTTGTTTTTCAGCTGTGCATGGAGGTGTCGAAAGTATTACACAGGAAGAAAATAAGACTGCAAATAAATCAATCCAAGTTTGCATGACACACAAATTTAGAAGCAAAGCCATTCAAACTGAAGTTAAAATTGTAAACCAGATGACATCACCATTGAAACCGGATTGCCAAACTGTCTCTACATCACCGTTTAAGATAACAAGATGCATTTCCAAAATTAAACCAACCACATCAAACATAAGTTCAAGAAAAATATTGGTAGCCGAAGACCAATCGGATAGTGATATTTCGTATACACCATCTTTAACGCATGGAGGATCATCACCATCTATATCTGTTCAAACAAAATCAACTTCAGATTGCAGTGAGTTGGTACAAGATGATAAACAGAAAGAGACAACTCAAATGCTACAGTGTACATTACTTAAAATTTACAGAAATCCTCGCTCTTATATAGGTGTACCTAAAGACTGTTATTATTTAATTGGATTAATCGAAGAAAACATGAATATTCCTCCAAGTCATTTACTCATGTGTTTAAAAAAGATTAGATTAAATAACTCGTTCAAAGAGCTTGCTGATGATTTTGCCATGACACCAACATATGCTAGTAAGATATTTCTTAAAAATATTCCTTTGTTGGCTAGTGTTTTGCGTCCTTTCCTTGTAAAATTAGATAATTATAATATAAAAAACAATTTACCAATGGCATTTAGACATAAGTATAATCATGTAAGTTGCATTATTGACTGTTTAGAAATAGAAATACAAAAGCCTTCAAAAGCTTTAAACCAATCCCTCTCCTGGTCTGAATACAAAAAAGCTAATACTGTCAAATATCTTGTCTCTTGCACACCAAATGGCTTAGTAAATTATATATCACCTGGGTATGGAGGAAGAATAACGGACACATGTTTGGTAGAATCATGTGATTTTATTACATCTTTGCAACCAGGCATGTGCATTATGGCAGATAGAGGTTTTAAGCATGTCGAATCATATTTATTGAAACATGGAGTAAAATTAGTGCGACCTCCAAGTGTTGCAACAGGGGCTAAGCTTTCAAAGACTGAGGTTAGGGAAACTAAACAAATTGCTAGCCTACGGATACACATAGAGAGAGTGATTCGTCGCTTGAGAGAGTTTAGTATACTGAAACCACATGCATGTGTGAATAATAATCTTGTTAAAGTACTTGATGATATAATAACCATTGCCTGTGGTTTGATAAATTTACAGGATTCTTTAATTAAATAGGTAACCTATGTTGGAGTGATGTACTGGAATGGTTATATGTAGTAGTACCTTTATTATGCAATAACATGATTTAATTAGGAATAAATAAAAGTACAAAATTAACTTTGTTTGTTTTATTTACATATTATAACTAAATAACACTTTGGTACAATAATGGGTACACATTATCCTTCCATGCACTGACTAAAGTTAAAGTTAATTCTGTAACATATTTGTCATCATAATTCACACTCATTATATTTACATTTTTATTCTTACTGTAATTGCAATCAGCAACACAGAAGTAGCCTTTGTGGAGACCTGTCAAATACATTTGTAACTGCATCTGTGCATAATACTTTTTTGTTGGTTTCCCATTGATTTCATAATTTTTGTAAGTCTTATCACTTACTGGACACTTAATTTCTATGATACTGTCTTTACAGACCCCATCTGGTGATCCCGCTATCATGGGATAATTTTTACTAATAAATAGGCCACATTTCTTAATTGATTTCCTCAGACTGCCAGCGACAGTTTCCCTCACTTCATCCTCCAACAGTCTTCCACGTTTCATGGCCTGTGTGTCTGGAATTCGTCCACCCATTATTAAAGCGATGAGAGTTCCATCACTCGTTTTGCACCGACTAAATTCGTATGCTCGTGAAGCTGTCACCCTGCCGTATCTTAGTTCATGCCAAAGACCACTTTGATGTTGTTCTCTTGTTTTTTCCTCAACCAATTTAACATCTACATCAGTAAACAAAAGTTTCTCCAAGAAAGTGTCACAGGATTTTTCCTTATATTTAAATACTAATTTGTGCATGGAGAATGTATTGACTGTATCAGGCACATAATCTCCCTGAAATTTAATTAATTCGCAGTTGTGAAGTTGCCTTTTCTTTCCTTCCATAATAAATTTCTCAAATACTACAGTATTTGATGGCAAACTAGGCTTAGCATTAGATAAATCTTTTGCTGATATATATTTTATGGTCGTTCCAACCCTCGATAGCTTAGACTTCTTCCAGTAGCATTCCACTGATGTAACGGATGGTTCTTCACTCCTGCGATGGACCCACATAAGAAAAGCTACAGCATGTTTGCAGCCTCCTTGCGATGCAACACAATCATGGCATTCCACTGATACAACAGTTTCATTGACTACATCAACTATTAATGTTACTCCATATAACTTTCCATGGACCTTGTGTTCGGGGCAGATTTTTGACTTCACTACACATAGATTGCCATCGCGTTTTAACTGAACGTAGCTTACGGCGTCATCACCATACGATGGCCTGGAGGATCTATAGCAAAGAAATCGACTTGTAAGTATACCGTTAATACTAAAACACATTTTTTTCATAACAAAAACATAACCTCAAACACTAAGCATATCAAGTGGTATAATTCCATATTCTTAAACATAGCTCCAAAATTTTTACACATTGAATAAAGTACTATTTTACTTACACTGTAGTTTTCACATTTCTGAATTCTGCTGAACAGAAGTCTTTGTTTGATGCCAGGAACTCTCCCAGCATTAACAAATCCACTCGGGGCAAATTAGAACTGTTTGCCTTAGTAAATCCTTGTTCCATGGCTTAATTAATTATTAAACTAAGCAACAGATTGATATTATATTTATAATAATATTTATAATCAGATAAATACAATACAGAAACTCAGAGATAGTCGAAATTCGTATGAAAATTCAGTGACAGTGGCAGTATTTACTGAGGACTGACGTCACGCAATCTGATTGGTGTTTTAAAAATCATGGCGGATTATAGAATTTCGTAATTTTATTTTCTAATTTAAAATAATAATCTCGTCTTATAAATAAAAATGATATTTTTTTCCATGATATGTATACTATAATTTACTTGATAGACATAATATTTTAATGATTCTTGCTTACTGTCATCATCCCCATTCCAAACTTGAAGCCTTTCCCCTACAGTGGAATATGAAAGGCCGATACTAGGTACCACTGCTGCTACGACGTACTTTCAAACTTTAAAAAGTTTCTTCATATTAACAATTACCTCGGCACACATAAAATTACGACAGAATATGTTGTTTGTTATATCTAACTATATAACTAACAAAATTTAAAATACGTCATGGAAATTATTTAGCCGCGAAGAATTTTATTCATGTGAATCCCAATCCCTTAACAAAATAAAATACTAACATATTATGGAAAAAAAATCAGTAAATATTTATGAAGAATAAGTATAAATATCTCTTGTGTTGCCCTGCGTGTCCCTACCCAAACAGGAACCTTTACAAAGGCCACTCATAATGCTATATCGGTGGTTCAGTTCTGGTCCTCACAAATACCTATAAGTACTTACAAGAAAAGAAGAAGTCTCTATAGCCAGTCTATTTATAGGTATATCTGGATTCCAAACACAATCACTTTTGACGACCTCGATGGCAGAGTGGTCACCATGCCGGACTGCCATCCGTAAGGTTGCGGGTTACATTCCCGTGCGGGGTGAATATTTGTGTGTACCACAAATGTTTATCTCGGACTGGGTGTGATACCCTACTAGACACAAGTCTCGAACTTAGTTAGGGGTCAGTTACTATACTAAGATGATGTAGTGAATGCTTATGTTAATGTTAATCACTCATAGCCTCATAGCAACAACGCATACAGATACATAACTTACACATGCTAAGTAAATGCATATTTAGAATACATACAGCCTTACCAATAAAAAATACCCACTGTGTATATTCTTGATATAACGAATTATTAATATGCTTCACACTCGTTATATCAAGAATATACACAGAGGGTATTTTTTATTAGTAAGGCTGTTAGATAGAAAACACTCGACAGAAATGAGTAATTGAGCGGAGGAATGGGACCTGTAACCTTTGTCACAACAGGCAAGGTCACTACCAACTACGCCACTCAGTCATAGTAACCTCAGTATTATATGTCCCTATAATTAGTCCTACTCTATACAATTAAAGAAATGGAATGAGCTGCCCTATCTAGTGTGTGTATCAAGGGGAAATGTAATTGAAAGTGGAAACTATACAAACACATTGGGTTAATGTGGTACCACTTAGGTTTATTACACCTACTTAGTATTAGTAATTATGTTATAGGATATAGCTTATTAGTACGCTACAGAAATCTACAGCCTGCTCAGCTAGCTTTATGCTCGTCGACTTTGAGTATATATTATGTAGTATAACAATGCTCGCCGAGCTATTGTTTGTGTACTTATAAATATTATATCTTCTAACTGAATGAAAGACTGAAGACACAGCTAGTGTAAAATAAAATTCAGCAGCTAAGAGACCTCTCTGGATCGCCATCTTGGCTTTACCTACGTCACAACTGGTCGCCTGGTCGCCCACCCACGTTGTTTAAATAAACACCCGTTCATTTTTATAAACATTTGTTGTAAAATGTTACGCTGGTGGAACTGGAATTATGGCTAAAGGTAGTCGATTCACGTGACTATTTACAAATAAGTAAAATAATAGAATATAAGCTTTTCTGAGTACTTATTGTTTTAGAGTAAGTATATTAGAAGTTGTTGGAAAGATCTATGTTCAGCAGTAGAAGTCTGCCGGTTGACATGATGATGATTGATGATCAAAACATGGCAAATTGTATTTATGCTAACGCAAATATTATCTAGTAAGTAGGTACTAACCTATTAAGTACTTAAGTATACTCGTATAAAAGAAAGTCGTGTTAGTTACACTATTTATAACTCAGCTGAAAATTGGTGGGGAGCTTAGAACCAGGCGAAGGACATAGGATACTTACTTTTTATCCTGAAATTCCCATGGGAACGGGAACTGGGCGAAACTACGGGGCACAGCTAGTTATTAATAACTGTAGTAAGTTAGAGTTTCAGATTTGATAGTGCATTGACTACTTAACACGTTCGTTCACCCATAACTAAAGGTACTTAGGTAATATATTGAAATATTATTCATATAAACGTAGACTAATATAAAATTGTAAAATATACTTCCCACTGACGTCAATTTTGAATTTATTGGCGGGAACAAAAGGCGATGACGTTAGGGGCAGCAGAGAGCGATGGACTTCGGTGACCTAAGTAATACGTTCACGGAAAACTAGGACTATAGCAATTTAATCAGGCGCTAAGTATTTAGAAACTTACTTATATTTAAACAAGTTTTCAGATTCGTTTTAGTTAATCTGACTTTGATCGTTAATGTTAAATATTTTATAAAATAAGTAAGTACTAACATAAAAATAAATTTCTATTATCTTGGTTATTTGATAATGCTAGAGAAAACTTGGTTCGTATTATAGGTACCTATAGGTAAACTATACCTACCTACTAAGAAGTTTTCATTGTAAACCCTTTGAAGTTCGTATGTGCCATAAATATTATAGGTGAGGTACTTAAAATATTTAGATTTTGAAATGCTAAGTATAAGTGCTTACGGGTGCGTCAAAGTTCACCTAAATTTTCAACTCCGATAATTGGAAATCCGAAAATTTTCTTCCTAACATTTTTTATCCTAACAATCGCAACTCCTAAAATCTTTGTCACTAATGTTTTAATTCCGAAACATTGAACTGCATAATGTCAGTAGCAATAAACATCTTTTACACTTTTATTTGTTTTCCTATATTTTCTCAACATAACCATCGTTCATACTATTATTCAAAGTCATATCTTTTTTGTTTAGATTTATTTTTATTTATTATAATCAATATTATATACATAAATTTTTCGTAACTTTGTTTTTACATAACATGTAGGTATAACATATAACGCACGAGCCGAGCGAGCAAAACCAGAGTCCTGCTACAATCATTCAGTCAAGTTCCAGTAACGAATCGGACCTATTCCTAGTTATTGGTTTAGGTTATGTTAGAACTGTGACCCCAACGCACGAGCCGAGCGAGCGTAGCGAGCGTGCCGCGGCAGCGGCCGGCGAAGTGCCAGAACCGAATTGGTCCTTTAGTTATGGTTATGGTAAACTCCCAGGCCATAAGCATAACCGTAAACGAGTCGTATAATAATCATTAAAACTATAAATATCATCTTCTACCCGTATATATTTTTTATTACACTTGGTAAATGTTTCTTTCTGAGCATGAGTGAAAATATTATGGTAAGTATGTTTAGGGATAACAGCGTTATGATAAAAAACAGTAGGAGTTTAAATATACTTACATTAATGATGTTAGTAATTAAAATTTTCGGACACATCAGTGTTATGAGCATCGTCGGTAGCACTACAAATAGTATGAATTAAAACTTTTGAATGAAAATTTTTAGGAAGAATGATCATTCGGACTACAAATAGTTAGGAAAAACATTTTCGGGTAAAGAACTTTAGGTGAGCCAATATGGACCCATATTTTTATAGAAATTATATTTATCTTTATTAAATAATAGAGATACGTTTCTAGCAACACAACTAGCTAAGGGTTGCAGGTTCGATTCCTGCTCAAGACATTAATTATACATGCACGAACCAGAAGCACTTAATGATAAAAGGTAAGTAGGGATATTGTATGAAGTGATTAAAATATGAAAAGCATTCGTCAGCATTCGTCAGCTCATCAATACATAATGGAGAAAAAGTATGTAGATAGTAAAACAAATAAATATTTTAAAATATATCCATTTACGAGTAGTATTAGATATTAAATTAATGTTAGTTAAACACAATGGCCAAACTATCGAAATTAATAGTTATTAATAACTATTAATTCGCAAGTAACTACTTGCGAAGAAAATAATAGGTACTTAATAATGTGTTGAAAAACCTTATGAAAAACGTTGTATGGTACACGCGTGTATTTGATTACTATCCTCGGCTATCGTCAGACCCTCGCCTGACGGCTCGGGCCTCAATAGCGCCTCGGAAGTATTTGCCAACTTATACTATGAACTTAACTCGCTTGTAGCATAAATACTCGTATTATATAACCTTTTGTTTGATTAATCTAAAATCATAATATTCCTTTTCGACGTAGTCGGGCAAAATAATTTAAGCACAGAGACCAGAGAGAATCCTGGTCGTGATCCTTATTCTATGTTTAAGCATGTGAATCATAGAATAAGGATCACGACCAGGATTCTCTCTGGCTTGATGTGAATACATCTGTGGTATATACCCCACAGATAATATTTTCCCTCAAATCTACTAAAATGGCAGTATTGCCATTTTAATATCTAAACTACTGCCACCTAGTTTTGAAGGTAGGCAACAATACATTTTTATGGGCAACACTAAGTATTAGTTTCTCTCGTTGCGTAGTTCACCCATGCGCCATTTCGATTTTCGGCGTCACTGTCGTGCTCCTTCAGAAGAATTGATTAAAACGCCCTCGTTGAGAAAAATTAGAAGCTCCAAAACTATGAATCAGGTATACTATTTTCAGAGATTCTCCGTGTAATGTAGTTTTAAATGTTATGCGGTAATAATAGTCTCAATGTGTGATTGTGCGTACGTGTTACCTGAAAAATATGAATCGTTACGTGAAATTCTGTCGGGATCCTTTTTTCTTGAGTAAGTTTCTTCATCATTGTCATTGACGCTAGCGCCGCCCGTCTTATCTTTATTAGTTCACAGTTTTGGCGCTATAAGTTTTTATTTATGTTTTATTTTGCTAAAACATTATTTTCCATTATTAACTAGAATATCAATGAATGCGCAAGAAATAGTGACACCGTAAAGGATGTGTATAGCATAAAATGGCGGACATCCCGATTTCGCGTAGTGAAAGACACTCAGTATTTGTGTTCAAAATAGTTTCTACCAGTTATTATGAAAATATTGTGACTTGGTAAGCATTTGTAGTGTACTTTTCAAAAGTATTAGTAAGGCTGATTGCTTTGACCCCGTTATAAATCAAGTGTTCATTGTGAACAATCATTATCGATTTCATGAGATGACTACACTCACTAACTTTCGTTAGTTTTACTAAACCAATACTTAGTATCTTGGACAGAATTTAATGAGAATATTGGAATAATTGAGTGAGAATAGTTGAGTCTTTGTGGTGCTATACCATGGGTATTTTGTTATATTGATAGGTACTAAGGAAACTAGAAAATTAACTACCCCCTATTAAATTGTTTTTATGTTAGAAAGAGTTTTACCGGCATTGATTTTAATCTATGATACAGATATTTAAGAGTAACAGGTACATAGGTCAGTGAAAAAATATTTATAAATACGATCCTGCAGTTCCTGAGATTACCCTACACCCGACCTTGCAAACTTGTTCCCAAAATATCAGTTATGAAAAAATATTATTTTTTGTTTATATCACTATAAAATATAATTCAACCTTCACTGTTGTACATAAACATGTTTATGTCGATATAAAATAATATTTACTGCAACCCAGACAGTGTTCTGCAGTAGCTGATTTTACCAAAAATATAGTGACATACTTTCATATCATGTACCCGTAGTGACCTTATTGATCATTTAATCTTTATCATTCAAAATAAAAAATATGTTTCTCGCCAAATATGTGTAACAGACCCCAACTACTCATTTTGAAAAACTTACAGATTTTTGTTTTCTGACATTTCTCTGTACAAAGTAATGTAAAAAATGTTTACTACCTTCATTATTTGAATATAATTTTACAACATAATAATTTGGTATAAAATTTCAATTACTCATCGCAACTAGGTACTTCTAAGAAAAATACCATGCTAACATTTTATAAAGTTGTCTTTGATAAATTTCAACTATGACTATGTTGTTATATATTATTTGTTGGGCTATCTAATGCTAGAATTTTCAAATTGATTGGTTAGTTTCTGAGATTATTCTATCTATAGGGTAAAATAAGTCTTCGAAGTCGGAGTCAACTAGTCTAAAGTAACATTGGTTGATTAACTAGCGAAATAGATATTTGGATTGGGTTTGACTGGAAAACATGGTATAAGAAAATATAAATTTGAGTAGCTGCTATAAAATATAATTCTATAGTTATACCCACAGCTCGACCTGAGCAAGCCCTTCTACCCCTACGTGGTGTAGGGGTAGAAGGGCATTACCATCTGGCACAGGTTTTACATGCTCAAACTGTGGTCAAGTTTGTCTGTCCCGCTTTGGACTAACCAGTCAGTATCGTAGGTGCGTTTCAAACCCCACAACTCCAACAAACGCTACATAAAATCATCTCACATAAATAATAATGGCCCATGATGATGATATTTATATATGTATCCAGTTATATCCAGAAACAATATGGAGTGGTTGATATAATTAGGGTTTAAAATTTTGTATTATCTATTTTGTTACAATTGTATGTTTTGAATAATAAGGATTGTTTATTCTAATAATATTATTTGATCTCTCTCACTAAGTCTTTATATTCATGTAATCATTTAAATGTAATACATTTGAATAATTCCAAGTTATCGAGACACAAGGCACTGAAATAGCCTTGAATATGAAGTGATTTGTTTGTACTAAGACATGAATAACATAATCTAGTTTCTACCAGTGCTTCTATCTACGTCTTAAACGAAATAATAGTAAACAGTTTATAATAGGAACACAAGCACGATAATAATAGACAATACAATCGTTCGACATAATATTATCCCAAATCTCTTTGTAGGCTTTGTGTTTCAAATTCCTTTGTCCTTCATGAATAGTGTTGTGCAGTTCTTGTGTGATCTGATAAGGGTTCAAATTTGGTCACCTTAATAAATTAAGATAAGATTCAAAACTTGTTGACTACGCTCACAGTTGTTATTGTGAAGCGGGGCAGTCAGGTGCTCCTTATTATTTAAACTTTTATTATATATTTAAGTATTATTTTAAAATGTGTTCGTTCCGTTGTCAAGTGAAGACCGGGCCAGACCTGCTCATGTTGAAAATAATTCGTATATAATATGTGAGTATTGATTTGATGGCGTGGGTGTATCTTAAGGAGTATTTCTCCAAATTGAGCCCCTAATGAGAAAGAGGGTGGCCAATTAGGGAATGTTATAAGGTATATTATTTTCACGTATCCAATATCACTGCATTTCAACATAATTATGTAGGTAAAGTTGTCTGTTTGAAATAAATTTATATTATTTTAATATATTACTTTTCTTTTATTATAATATTTGTTGTAGGATTCAACTGATCTTATCAAAATTCTTTTTAAAATAATTAGTGAACTTTCATTAAGACTACTTTCATGTCGACTAAGTATTATTTTCGTGATATTTTGTTCATAAGTTTCAATAAACCACAAAATTCGACAGATCATCTAGACTTTGTTTTTTAAACTAACTTTTTTTTCCTATACACAAATCTTGCAATAAACGTTCAAATCCGAGTGCATAAGGCTAGTTAATATAAAAGCTATTTGTAACATAATTTGGTGCGTATCTGGGGGGGCTGGGTGGTCGTGACATGGGTGACGTGACGCCTCTCCCTCGTGACGCCGCCGGCGCGCGTGGTCTGCCTCCCCAGCCTACCCCATTTTGTTATGAAATACCCTACGAATCAGACCTGTATTGATTGATAGCGAGGTTGATCTGATAACTTGTGTTTTCGCCAGTCTTGTGCCGCCGTTTGGGAAGTGAGTCGTCTCGTACTTGTTGAATTTTGTGGTTTATTTGTTTGGTGTATAGTTGTTTAATATTTGATTAGTTCCTGGTTTCTGATTTATTATATCTCAATTGTTTTTGTATATTAGTGCAAAACTCCTGCTTCTTCGTGTCGATAGACCATTTTTTTTAGTTAAACTTATGATCGATTTATCTGTTTGTGATGATCTTCAAAACCTTTTTTGATGGTTCGTCAGTTTGTACATTACGTGGCGCGAATGCCATCAGACCTTGGCAACTCAGAGTCGATAAAGATAATATTTATTTTAGGTTTTGGAGGGATGGTGTTTGTTAGTACGATCAGTGGGGCACTTCAGTAGGCAGTTTTTATAAATACTAGGCTTAATATTTATTTTTATTCACATTAATATTTTTTACTGCATACCTATAAGTTTTGTGCGCGAGTGTAATTTCTGAAATATTTTGTTTAATGGTAGGCGTTTTCATGTGTGGTGTCTCACAGTAGGTATATTAATCGATGTACAGTACAATAATCAATTATTCTTTTGTTACAGGCAGTACCTGAAGTAAACTCTAAAATCATCAATTAGTAATAAGTACCCAACAGATGTAAACATGAGTAGTAAGTTTCTTATCTTATTTTTAAGTATATATTTAGTATATATTTATAGACAATTTCAACTAAATTTTCAAAATAAAAATATTTGTGTCTATTTATCACCTATTGATATGTTTTTATTATCAATTTCGACTAGCTTCTCGAAATTAAATAATATTGTGTGTTAGCCGACAACGGCGACGAGGATCAAGAGTCCGGCGAGGTGACGTACTTCGTGGACGAGGAGGGTCGGTACTACTACCAGCCGTCCGGCTCCGGGCAGAGCCTCGTCTCGCTGCCCACCGCCGACGACGATGATAATGTACGTATACATAAAACGAGCTGTACCCGCGCGGAACCTTATCCTGAGGGAATTTAAACATGTATCCTATATCACTCCTATATCAGCTACCTGCCGCTAAAAGTCCCGGGTAAATAGGTCCAGCCATTTCAGAGATTAGCCGTAACAAACAGACAAACAAAAATTGTAAACATGTTATTTTGGTGTAGGTACCATATTAATATGTACATATATTTAAATGCATGTAGTAAGAAGAGGTTATTTCAATATTACAAACAGACACTCCAATTTTATTTATTTGTATAGATGACAGTATCGGGTTACTGAGTAACCTATTGTATTCATCTCACTCAGAATATGTATTATTAGAATGCTCTAGAAAAAGGTTTCTAGACTAGATAATGGAACGTCAATCAACACCTTTTATTTTATGGAATATACAACCACAATATTGTGTATCTAGTTTACTGAAATGTATTGAAAGATTGGTCTAGAATAGGCCTTTCTAGATTTTAAGGATAATGGAACGTCAATCAAATAGGTAACTTTTATTTTATGGATCCCAATATCAATCATCTACCTAATGTTATAAAGAGGAAAGAGTTTTTTTGTTTGTAATGAATAGGCTTCGAAACTGCTGAACCGATTTCAAAAATTCATTCACCATTAGAAACCTACAGCTTCACTCTGAGTAACATAGGCTATAATTTATCCCCGTATTCCCGCAGGAACGGGAACTGCGGGGCTCTACTAGTACAAAATAATTTCGGAGACAGCGTTGATGAATATTCTAAAGAATTTCTAGGTTCCGCGGAACCCACTTTAAGAATCCCTACTTCTAGAACATTCTCTTGTTTAATTTTTTGAAAGATTAAGTTTCGCAGACACCATTTTAGACTTACTGTTCTAGAACATTCCCTTCTTAATTTCCCCACTTTTGAATACAATTAGGTCACATTATATTTCGATTGAGATAAGATAGATAACACAATCATTCACTACATCATCTCATTATAGTAACTGACCCCTAAGTTGGTAAATAATCATAACTTTAGATTTTTTCCTAAATTCCTTTTGTGTATAACTAGGAGAGCGGTGACGTGGACGAGATGATAGTCCCGGATGCGGACGGGGAGAGCTATCAGACGGTGACGCTGGTGCCCTCCGAGTCCAGCAATGGGGAGGTCAGCTACGTGTTCGTGGTCCAGGAGGAGAACAAACCATCCGTCGATATCACGGTGGAACATATCACTGCAGACCCGCCGGTAACTGTCTAACTACATTATTTAAAAAAAACGGTTTTATTGGATTTTTTTCAACCCACATCGTCCCACTGCTGGGCAAAGGTCTCGGAAAATATTGTTTCACATAAAATCCACAAATAATAAAAATAAAAATATCACAAATTACAACTAAATAAAGCTAAAACTGATAATTACTATTAAATAGCATACTATTTTACGAAATAAATAATATAAGTATGTAATAGATTTGTAGAATACAGTATAATAAGTTATTTGTATATTGTAGCCGGATAAGCAGAACAACAAGGATGTGTACGCGTTCCAAGACGACGAGCCGCCGAAAGAGCCGGCGGCGGAGGCGGACGGCACCCCGCCCGCCGAGACCAAGAAGGCTCGCCGCATCCACACGCGGCCCGTATTCTCCTGTAACTTCTGCAAATATAGCACTCATCGCAGGTATAACAACATTTTGATCTTAAAATTAATGTATGTCGCCAACACATTATGTCTACATCGTACTTGTCGTTTAATAATAAAATGGTCCCACTATTAGGCAAACCTTTCCCCCAAAACCCTACCTGTCCTGTCCAGCACATTATAATAAAAAACAGAAAAAAATTACAACATCAGTAGAAAAAAACTTCATTGCAACTAAAACATGAAATAAATTAAGTTATTACGATTGGAACTATAATCATCATTGTCAGCTCATATATGTCCCCACCGAGGGGCTCGAGCCTACCCTGAATTAGGGTGGAACTATACTAATATGTAGTAGTAAAAGGCTCGCTTATCTGTCCCAAAAAGCAGATATTCAGATCTTAAATCCAATAATAAGTTTGAACACGATGGGTATCCCCTACAGATACCTCCTGTTACGTCACATGAGGACTCACTCGAACGACCGCCCGTACAAGTGCAACGTGTGCGAGCGCGGCTTCAAGACCATCGCCTCGCTGCAGAACCACGTCAACATGCACAACGGGGTGAAGCCCCACGTCTGCAAGTACTGCAGCAGCCCGTTCACTACTTCTGGTACGATTGGCACATTTATGTACATTCAGCGTCTAATAAAAGGCACCACTCTGCGAAATGAGTGCACTCATTTTATGGTGACTATTTTGAATTGCTGAATATATATCTTGTTTTTTTATATATCAATGGTTAATTAGTATTTTTTTTTAACTTGTAAGTTTGGAAAACATGGTCTGAAGATTTAGTCCAGAATAAAATAACTGTAAAACCTATGATATACAGGTGAGTTGGTGCGCCACGTCCGCTACAAGCACACCCACGAGAAGCCACACAAGTGCAGCGAGTGCGACTACGCATCAGTCGAGCTGTCCAAACTGCGCCGTCACGTGCGGTGCCACACCGGCGAGAGGCCCTACCAGGTGATGCACATTTACACAAATCATCAGCTCAATACTACCGTGGTAGGCGATTAGGCCTCAGTCCACCACACTGACCAAGTGAGTCGAAACGAAATGCGCCGGTTTCCTTACATTGTTTTCCTTCACTGTAAGTCGAATAGACTATGTGAAATCAAAAACACTGGTGGGTGATGGGGATAAAACCAGGCAACTTCCTCCTTATTTATTAAAAAGGCCACTAATAATTAAAATATGTATATTAAATTGTGTCATATGCTCTCGTACCCAGTGCCCGCACTGCACATACGCGTCGCCCGACACGTTCAAGCTAAAGCGTCACCTGCGCACACACACCGGCGAGAAGCCCTACAAGTGCGACTTGTGCGACATGTGCTTCACGCAATCCAACTCGCTGAAAGCCCATCGGCTTATTCATAACGGTATCTATTACTAATAATTAGATTAATAAATAAATAATTTATTTCAGAAACGAAACATACAGTAACACTCTAAAAGAATAAAAATTAATCATTTTTATAAGTTACAATTGCATACAGACATAATACACATTGAAGCCTTAACTGAGTCATCCTCGTATTTTAGGAAATGTTTTCAGTACTAGAAAAATTTACTATACCAGCGGTCAGCAAGCAAGGCGATCAAATGCAGTGGTGGTGGCCGAATCGTATCTACTGAATATGAATGTTTTGAAAATTTACACATTTTGTATAACTTTCATATAAACAAGTTAAAAACATTCACATAAAATAAACAAAACCCGACTGTGTTAAAACTTATTTATTATTGTTTTTATGTAAATATACCATGTAATTCTTCCTAGTATCCGAAAAGCCGGTATACGCGTGCGAGTTGTGCCCGACCAAATGCGGTCGCAAGACAGACCTGCGTATTCACGTACAGAACCTACACACCTCAGAGAAGCCGCTCAAGTGCAAACGCTGCGGAAAATGCTTCCCTGACAGATACTCCTGTAAATTACATAACAAGGTAACGTTTACGCAACTTGCAGGCTTGGTTTTTGTATTTATAGGCTTTAAAGTTATATAACTGATAGTTCTTAAATAAATAATCATCAATTCAAGAGTGGTGCTCTTGTCTCTCTTGTGTAACAGGCGCAACTCCTTTCATCGACCCCTATCCAAAGCAGCCTCCTTCACCTCCTTATACGACACAACAGCGACTCTATCTTTATCTAACTCATATCAACTCTTTACATAACACTTATTATTTGTTCTTGAATAAATAAATTGTAATGTTGGTCGTATCCCATCAGACCCACGAGGGCGAGAAATGCTACAAGTGCGAGCTTTGCCCGTACGCGTCCACCACTCTGCGTCACCTCAAGTCACATCTCCTGAAGCACACTGATGAGAAGCCGTATGCCTGTGACCTGTGCGACCATACGTTCAGGTAATGTTGACAACAGATGGTGCTTAAAGCCGATATTTTTCCATAGATATAATTAGGCAGATATGTCTGTCTTTTATTTAGATAATAATGGGCAGGCATATATAGGATCGATGGCCCAAATTGCTTCATAAAATTGTCAACGAACGACTGAATTTCTTTATACAATTGACACGGAATTGGATTTCTAAGTACATATAAGTTAACTACACAGGCAGAAGCAGTTGCTCCGCCGGCACCAGAACTTGTACCACAACCCTGATTACGTGCCGAAGCCGCCCAAGGAGAAGACGCACACTTGCCATGAGTGCAAACGCACGTTCGCCCACAAGGGCAACCTGATCCGGCACCTCGCTGTGCACGACCCCGAGTCCGGGCACCACGAGCGCGCGCTCGCACTCAAACTGGGCAGGCAGAAGAAGGTCAAATACATTGACGCTGACACTATTAAGGTTGTATTATTAACAATATTTCGATATGTATTTTATTATGAAAAATATGTTTGCTATAAAATCTAAATCAGTGCAGTAAGACTGATTTAGATCATATTTGTACAGATGTCTATCATAACCAAGAAAAGGACATAATATCCTAAAAATCCCTCCTCGAGATTGAATATTACTCGAGTAAGCAAAGCACTGCTTAATAACATATAACATGGCTTTCTAACCAAACATAAGGTTGACTAAAATGTTGGTTCATTTTGTTTACAGAAGCTGCGCAGTGACAGCGAATCGAGCACGACTGAGATAAAGTTCAGCGTTGGCGGCGAGATGAAGCGCGGCGAGCTGATGACGGTGTCAGACGGCGACGGGCAGCAGTACGTGGTGCTGGAGGTGATACAGCTCGAGGACGGCTCCGAGCAGCAAGTGGCGGTCGTCGCGCCGGACTACTTGAATGTACAAGAAGGTATGTACCATTAACACTACTACAAGCATGCCGGCAGTACAAGCCGCAGAAAGCCGCCAAACATCATTCCGGTTACGACAATCACATAGAACGCTAGTGAACGAACACACACGAACTGACGCCGACAAGTCGTGTAACCCGCTGGCACAACCCGGCGGCCATGCCGGCGGCTCTTATATGCTTCTTGACAAGCATATAAATTCATAAAATAACTCCAAACCCATGGGTCATCCATAGCCAAATCTTGTTCAATATAACCAAATTGTTGTATGATTTATTTTATAATTCCAAATTTTTTTATAAAATTTTATCTGTTTTATTGAACTGGTAACAAACAGTTCATTAAATAAAAACGGGGGGAAAAATGCATAATACATCTTTGTTCCAGAAGAGGATGATGAGGAAGAGGAGGAGGAGGAGGAAGAGGAAGAGGATGAAGAGGAGGATGAGGAGCAGGAGGTACAGGTGGTGGTGAGCAAGAAGGCCTCGGAGCGCGTCATCAAGGTCGAGGAGGAGGTCGACACCTGCTTCGGGTTCGATGTCAGTATACACACCAACACCAACATACTACCAATATTCAGTCGCAATCTTTTCTGTGCCGGTGACAGCGTAATCGCATCTTTTGGTTGTCAGTGCAATGAAAATGTATCCAAATGACATTATGACAGTAGGAGATTCCAATTTTGGCCGCCGGCACAGAAAAGTTGTGACGGTATTATTTTGTTTGATCGCGCAAATCTCAGGTACTACTGGCCTGATTTGAAATATTCTTTCAGTGTTAGATTGTCCATTGTTGAGAAATTCTATGACCAATAGGAGTGGGCACAACTACTCATATCAAATTTAATATAACATTAAATAACCAACACGCTACTTTATTATTTATAGTTTTTAAAATGTATTGCTTTTATAAGCCAATCCGACTTCAAAATTGGGATGTAAATGTTTTTTATTTTTTTAAATAAAATGAACCCAATACTTGTTTTCCCAGGAGGAGGATGAACAAGAGGAAGAGGTGGGAGGCGTTGTGTACCAATTGGTATAAACAAACAGATGCATTTGTTAACGGACACTCGTAGCGAGGAGTATCTGATTCTTGACATAATATAATGATTTAATGTAATAACTATTGGATTCAAATGGCGATTTGATTCATCATGTATGTCTGCGTTAGCCTACCCTAAATTAGGGCGATTAGAGCATTAGTTCAACCATTTGATTCTTGATAAAATAATGATTTGATGCAATAACTGTTGTCTACTGTGAGCAGTACATCGTATTACTGGACACATTAGAGTTAACTACAATTAGTATGTGTGGACTGCAAGAGTCAATGTAGATGTTATTACAATAGCGTTCCTATACTTTCCCGGGCCAATATCACTATCTACTCGGGCAATAACTAGCAATCTAAGCTTCATTGGCCCGGGTTCGAATCGTAGCCCTTAATTGTCGGGCAACTCTTGGTGTTAATATTAATATGTGTCTATTTAAAGCTTAAATTTAGTTGTGCATTTGTAATAAATGTTGTGTAAGATATGTACGTAGAAAAGTACATGTCAGTAGATGTTGGGAAGGTGAGGTGACTGGGAACCATTATTACTGCGATCGGGAACATCACTTATTGACATCATCTAATTTCGATGTTCCCAAATCCAGTATCTAGATTTAAGATGTATAAAGAACTATTTGTCATCGTGGCTCAACACCACTTGATGAAAGTTCATGTACGTGTTTTCATTCTAGTATATACATTTTTCGTCACTATTAGTTTTAACTCATTGAAAACTATCATTCATACCAACTTTAAATTTAATATAGTGTAGTAATTAAATGATAATGTATTTACATAATATATTTAATCATGTGAATTAGCATTAGGATCTCATCAATTCGACCTATGAAACCGATTGTGTGTGTGTGTGTCACAAGTAATTGAATTGTCCTAGAGCTTGTGGTGTAGGCCTAGTCCTGGTAGCCTGACGCATTCCCTTGTCGACACATTCACTAGAATATACTTAGAAGTAGAAAATTTTATTGTAGTAAAATAATGATAAGTGTAATTGTGTTTCTTTGGGGTGTAAGATGGCAACAACAGCCGCTATGCCCATGTTATTAGTGTAAGTGCGAGGGGAGGGTGGGGTAGCCACTGTTGGTACTAATTCTTACACCCCTCTTGTGAGTGAGTTACGGTGAATTCTCAATTAATTACTAGTGGACCCGCGGCTTTGCTCGCTTTTATTTTCCTTAACAAGTTTTTGTAATATAATTTTCCGAATACGGGCATTTTGACCCTTTTATTTATATTATTTTCGATGTAAAATATTCTCAACTTTGAAACATTGAAACCCATTTGGGACTCAATGGCTGTAATAAATGCAGTATTTTCATATTTTTTATCAAATTAGATTTTTACTATTTAACGTTTATGATGATTGTAAGTATTTTATGTGCAATAAGTTATTTAAAATCAAGTTCACTTCCTTTCAAAACTATTTGTACCTTGGCACAGATCAAAGTGCTGAGTTATGTAAATGTTTATTTAATTGATTATGATTTTGTTGTATCATTTGAATGAGGTGTGTTCGGTTGGGTTCCAACTTGATTGTACTTGATAGTAACCGCCGACCGTCGGAGCGGTGGTATACTTGGGAACATAAGTATACCGGTCGAAATCCGACCACATGACAGAATTTGCCGTAACACACAGTTGATCGATATACGTGTATAGATTTAATTAGATTTAGATTGTTTGTCGGTCTATGTACTACATGTTTAGGTATTATCGTCGTGAATACAATTTCAATGTCTCGTACTCTCTATGTATGTAAAAATAATTAGTTGAATATTAAAATAATATTTTAATTCAAATTATTCAAATATTGTTTTTAATTTAATTAATTAAAATATAATATTATGTATATTTACCATTTAATAATTGACATACTGTAACTAAAGCATATTGTCTAGGTACTTAATTTATTATAAAGAACTACTATTTACTAAGGACTCGTTGCAATATCATCTGCATTTAATAATCAATTGTTGAGTCGGTTCGAAACGTAGTTAATGACGGCTAAAGCCAATAGTATTGCCAATGGTTGATGGTAACTTAATATACAATAATTTAATATACATCATAGTACAACAATATACTATAATTAAAGGTTTTCTATTCCGAGCGTTCGAGCTCACTACAACATAGTGTCACTCTCGGAGTAGGATATCTTCAACACTTTCTAATCGATATATTTTAATATAAAATTTAAACTCTCACTAAATGTTGTAGATGTTAATTGTATTATGTAATAAAATTACTTTATAATCAGTGTAACCTCAAATATGAATGTAGATGTCAGTCAATCCGTGTGGCACAATGTTCATTGGTATCCTACACAAAGACCGTATTCACGACAGTTTGAAACTAACTATCTTTACATATTGTAAAACAGCAGCAGTGGCTCTTAATGAATTATTTAGATAAACACTTTGTATTAGTGAACATTTATTAATAGTAATTGAGGTACCTAAGGAGAATTGTATACAGGGCCTGATCTCACTCACTAATTCCTGTCTTCTAATAGTTCTCACGGCTGGACCCAATATCATTATAGATATATCAATATGTATGTGGAAGTGCCCCTATACTTGGGTAGTAATAGCTCACCTAGCTAGTATTAGCCAAAGTATGGCGGATTTCCGCTTCATTTTAACATGTTGCAGTTGGGAACGTCCAAAGGCCATACTTAATATTCAGTCTCAAGTCTACCTATCTGGCCTGACCTGTATCTAAGAACCGTTCAGATCTCTTGTAACTCCCCGTTTGTAAGATGATCTTGTATCTTAGATAGTTTATTCGACATCCAATATTTAGAACCAGCCTTGATTTTGTCTATCTAAGATGGATCACTTGGCAAACAGGTTATCCTTATGATACTATGATGGGTCCAGCTTTTAGCCATAAAGTGTCACATTGTTGCCAACTTCATTTTTTTTTCAATCAATAAACGAGTTGGTTACGCTGTTTGTATTTTATTTTAATATTATATATCTATATTAGGAAATATTTTATTTTACATTACAGCTGTGCGTACCAAAATAAACATAATTTTAAATTATTAAACTTCAATACCGCCTATGCGATATTACTTTTGATTTCAGTTTCCTATTGTAATGTACTAGCTGTGCGTGCCGCGTGGTTTCAATTTAAATTTTTATTTTAATCTAAAATCCCTTCCTCTTGAATCACTATCTATTCCTAGAAACTGCGTTAAAATTTGTTTTAGTTAAGTTCTAAAGCCTTCAGCAGCGGTTGTATATAGGTATGTTATGGTCTAATGCTAAAACACGGGCGGGCGACCGACGCGTGTGCCCGCGTTGGATGTCTGCTAGGCCATAAACCGCAAGTTTTAGCATTAGCCCTATGATATTAAACAATTAAATTTATACATATATTTAAATGCAATGTGGTTTATTATTATGATTGCATTGCAACTATATAGTTAATGGATAGAAAGATGTAATATAATAGTTTTTTTCGACACACTTGCTAATAAAGGGGATCTTATTTGTGCAAAAACAGTTGAATAATGACACGTTTTATTCACTAGTGAGTTAGATTATTTTTTTAAATTGCTTTGCTTTAAAAAAAGTTTTGATACCAAAAAAATTGTGTTCATACATTTTAAAAACAAAATTCAATTATGTTGCTTTACTTTTGGTAGGTCTATGGTCGATTCCATTCATTCATTCATTCGTTTTTTTTAATAAGTATATTCTTTTAGTCTTTGGTCAATCACCATGTTCATCATTGTTGTGTTGGATGCGCGCGAATTGGAAAACTGTTTATCTAATAGCGAAAAATGATATTTTATTATGAATTTCTTCAATATTTTAACAACTAGGAAATTTTTGGCCCAAAATGGTATCTCCCAAATAGACTCAGGAGCACGCCCATCCCGTTTGGTCAACCCTCTTTCAAACACCCGGTATAAGTATATTATGTTTGTGATCATAGTGTATCATATTCATATCCCCGATTTTTCACTAGAACGAGAACTAGGCGGGTGAAACTGCGGGTAGCTGCTTATTAATAATACTCTAGGCTAAGAAATAACTCTTCTCTAATATTCTGAATGTCTTGCAGGTTCTCAAATCAAAAATATTGATTAGTGATTTACAGGTTATAATTAATGATGTTACAAAATATTATTAAAAGGTATCGTCTGTCTGTGACCTGCCATTAGGCATACAAATTAATATAGTGTTTGTTAATTAAGAATATTACTTAAATTGTAATTTTTCAAATTATTCAGTAAACAAATTAGATACTTAATAAAATTAAACATTGTAACAAAAAAAAATTTTCAAATGAGACATCTTTCATCTTCCTAAAACGTTTACATGGATAGCAATGACTAAATCAGTACAAGCACCCGCGCGTCGAGTTGAAAAAAACAAAATGGCTGCCATTTTGTAATGAAGGTAGCTAGAGAAAATTGGAATCGTGATTTGTCGATAAAAAATACCATATTTTACCCCCTTAAAGTATCCGACATCGATGCCCGGACACCCTGTATATTTTACCATACCATTTTGTAGAAGTGACTAGAGAAATTTGGAATCGTGATTTGTCGATAAAAAATGCATCATATTTTACCCTCCTAAAGTATTCGACATCGAAGTCCGGACACTCTGTATACAATAATGAAATACCTAAACGAAACGTATAATGTAAATTATATCTAATCATATCTTACGCAACGATTTTTTTACATAAGTATGTATTTTATACTTTAGACTTGATTTTATATATACTCATACTTTTGTCAATCACTTTTACACAATTTATAATTTCCAATGGATCAAAACCGTTCGGCCGGAGTATTCAGAGCGAGCGCGCCGTCACCACATAGACAGTGTGCATGCGGACACGCGTGCGCGTCTGTGTGAGTGAAAATTTGAGTTGTCGCGCGCCAGATCACGGCTCTTAATGGGATGGATGTCTCTTGTTGGGATTTATAGCGATGCAGAAGTGCACCCATTGTGACAGCACAGCTTTATGAAGAACATGAAGACACAGTTTTAGTATATTTTGAAAATTAATTAACTATTTAAATTGTTATAGGGCTTGCGGAATCAGTTAAGGTACCATTTATTTAGCAGAACTTTCACAAAATCTTGGAACAGCTGATAAAAACGACAAGCAACTCTTAACCCATGTAAGTATCAATGCAACGACAATATGGCAATAAGTATATGCTTCGAAAGTGCTAGTTCATTGAAATTTTAATTTAAATTGAAATTCAAGTATGGAATCAATATGTTTTGTGGTAACATATGAAGTAAATCCATGTACTGGTACTTGTAGCGGTTTCAAAGTGTTCTATACTGCCGTGCTAATATTAAATGCAGTAATCGACATTTTATCGAATTTGTTTTTTTTACAAAAATGATACCACAAGACCCGTATCTACCTGTTGGGGTGAAAATAATAATTAAAAAAAAATTGGTTCTTACTAAAACGATAACGACAAATGCAGCATATGGATCAATTTCATGTGACTTACAAGTATAAACGCAGCAATATCCGAACACAAGAATAAAACACAGTATTTGTGTCTTTTATACAAGTTTAAAACGCAGTATTAATTGCTTACTAGGCTTAAATGTAGTATTTGTACACTTAACTGTGTTTTATTTAGCAATTTTTAATAATAATATTGTAGTTTCAAAATTTAAACGCAGTAAAGAACAATACTGCATTTTAGCGTTGTATCACTGACGCGTTTTTCTGTGTGCGGAGCGTGTTTCAAACGCACGTACTGCACTTTTTACAAATACCTAGTTTACTCAAATTATAATATAGGAATATAATATTCCCGTTTAATAATTGCTATTTAGGCATGTTTATTAAGAGTAAGGGGGAGAATGACAATAACATCTAGTCAGCCCCAACTGTCAACCTCACCTGCACGACCCGGACGTTTGGAAACGAACGTTCAGGTACGACGGCTTTCAGCTATCGTGGTGCTCCCTGCTGGATAACTGACGAGGCAATGACGACCAAGTTGTGGCGGGATAACCACTCACCTGCTCGGGCAACTGAGCAGAAGAGGCTGCAGCGACCTTGGGATCTAAATAATTCCTAAAACGTCTGGCGCAGAAGGCAATGGGAAACCACTGCGACTACATTCCCAAGAAAGTCACATGGAAGCACAAGAAAATGAGTCACGATCGCCATGCGAGCCGATTAGCAACCGGCGTCGTGCTGCGTCCGGGGCGTGCGGTGTGAAATTAGATACCGGCCTTGGAGGGGTAGCATCCCAGGCCCCCCAAGGAAATTCTGCTACTGGGAACACCATCAAGCTACGACGACACCAAATGATAGAGACATGGAATGTGCGCGGCTTAAACCAACCCGGGAACTTACCGTATTGGAACTAGAGTTAGTCAGAGTCGGTGTAAACATCTGTGGACTTAGCGAGACCCACTGGCGAGGAAGCGGTCATTTATTAACAGACCACCACGTCATCTACTTCTCTGGCAACGACAGCATCAGCAGTAACGGTGTGGCCTTCGCAATACCTTTACAGCACAGAAACTGCGTGATGGGGTATGAGCCTGTAGGTGACCGGATTATCAGCATCAAGATAAAGGCTTCATCGATGAATCTTAACCTAATCCAGGTATATGCTCCAAATCTCTGCCGCCAGTGATGACGTTATTGAGAGATTTTACTCCGAGTTAGGAACTACCATAGCGAAAATATCGAACAGAGAGTTATTAGTCCTCATGGGTGACCTAAACGCTAAGATCGGAGAAAATGCTCATCAGCTAGCCAAATGCGCGGGAAAATTTGGACTTGGGAAACGGAATGATCGAGGTGAACGCGTAATACAATTTGCTTCAGAAAACGACCTGGTAATTGCAAATAGCCTCTTCGAACATCACCCTCGAAGACTGTACACTTGGGTATCGCCTGATGGGAATACCCGCAATCAGATTGATTACATCATGGTTCGGTCGCGATGGCGATCGTCGGTAACAAATGCTCACACATTGCCTGGAGCTGATTGCGGGTCAGATCACCAACTGTTGATCTCTAAAATTAAACTCAAGCTGACAGCGGCTAGATCCACCAAAAAGCCAAAAAAGTTAGAAGTGAAGGATGCTGAAAAATTCCGTTCAACTATTGAGCATAATTGGTCACAATGGACTGAAGCAGATCTAGTCAACGAAACGTCTGATGCACTATGGGACCGGGCAAAGAGGCTTATTACTACAGTTGTCTCAGAATCCGCACCTTCGACCAAACCACACAAAAAGCAGTACTGGATGACTGATGGTACTTTCCAGCTTGTCGAGAAACGGCGGACAATGAAAGCAACCGGAGCGGAAGTCAAGGATCTGAATAAAATGTCGGCAAATACAACTGTAATGCAGACAAGATCATAATGCCTACTTCCGTATAAGGAAATTGAGGCCCATGCACATAGATATGATATGAATCCAGGGATTAATTGATTTGATTTAACTAAAATGACTGCTAAAGTGCCAAGTTTTTTTTAAAGTTTTTTTATTTTAAAATTTGCATAGCTCTTTTTTGTATTTTGTGCGAAAGCAATTTTGATTTAACTTTGATTTTGATTTTTGTTATGTCTTTTATAAAACTTACTCGTAAATAAATGTTCCTGAAGGTATTTTAACTACTACTTAAATTATTTTATTTAATAAACTACATTTTAGACATAAAACACTAATTGTTATTTATTACTCACTTCACTATACCTACAATCTCCCCAAATTAATATGTTCGAATGCTAGTACAACACGCAGTATATAACAATTCCTAAGATAAAATGCAGTAATAAGCACTTATACTGCATTTTGCTTTAAAATACAATTGAATGACTACCTAGTAATACATAGTTAAAGGGCAGTATTCAACATTTATATGAAAATTAAATATATTTTTCGCTTAATTATTTAATGTAATGATTTGTTTTAGATTTTTATACTATAATAATAATAAATCAAAAACATTTGTCTGCACATGACGTAAAGTTTGTAAAAATACCTTTTACCGCGTTTATCTCGAAACCGCCATTTTGCGAGTACTGCATTTAAAATTACGACGGCAGTATAGCCGTCGCCAGTGTCGCCACACTGAACAAACAAGACATTTTTTTTTTTTTTTATTCTCCAAACCGAGGCTTAAAATGCGATTACATCAGCCCTCGAGTGGCAGATACCGATACCGGGGCTAACATCAGATTTTTAAGATCGCCTAAATCAAATGCATTACAATTCCAACGCTGTTCAATGTTGGCGCCTTCTCCAGTAGTAAGTTGGAAAATATTGGCATGTCTCTGTAGAATTCGAAGAATTGTCACTGGAGTCATGTTAGTGAATATAAGTCGCATGTAGGTTACTATGTTAGCGAGGGTTGCTCCTTGCTTGTTGAAAGAGAGCTGAAATATTTAGAAAAGTTATTAAATAGAATTTAAAACATTAACTATAATATTATCAGAATCTGTGCCCTGCAGTTTTAAAGTTATCAATTTTGGTATACTTTTCTGTACTCCTCATAATTCATAAGCTTTTCTTCTCTTGACTTTTACACTCAATAAAATGTAAAATATTTATCATTCTTTGGATACATTATGTGACTTTTAGCCTAACAAATTCACTTTCTCCTTTTATTAGTAGATGAATTAATACAACAATAATATCATCTTACCTTAATGAACGCAATCATTGTGCTAACCACTTTGGTTTCACCTTCCCAGTATGCTATATATTGAGCCAGTCTAGAGCCTGAATCATCAGGTCGAGGTGGAGGCGGAGGCGGAAACGGAAACGCTACCGGTATTCGAACTAATGGTGGTAGCTGTAAATGACAAGATTAGAAAAGAAAAGGAAATGTTAGATTCACAGGATAGTTTTGAAATTTGTATCACCTCAGCAAAACCCCTGGCGTTTTCCATGGTTATAGCAAATCTGCTTAGCTAACAAAATTTGCAAGAAATAAATTGAATCAGATTTATGACCCTGTATAAAGTGTTTGTACAGTTCGAAAAAAGAGAATACGCAGAAAAACTTATTTGCAAAAAAATGGATGAGTTACGTTTCAGAACACAACAATACAATAGTGATCGACTGATCGATCGCATCCATCCATATCAGGGTGACCATCTCAAAAATCGCGAATCTGCCATCCATAGGGTATTATAGATAGAGTAGGGAAGGCACGGCGACGGTGAGTAGAGTACGGCTGCCTGTAAGCGGAAACGTCCGATGGTTGGTTAGAAAGAGAGAGAAGATCGCGGTACCCTATAATTGTCATTTGAGTCGTTAAACGAATAATTTATAAAAACATTGTAACATTATTCACCACTAAAAATAACTAACTTGTTATATTTCAAGTCTAGTTTAAAATAATGAACATTATATTTTTCAAAGTTTCCGGGTTCTATTCCCGAAGTAAGTAATAGTTTTTTTTTCTAAAATCGATGACATGGTTCCTAACAACAAATCTTTGTATCTCTTATAGTTTTATACTTCCCCTTATTGAGCGTTCTATTTGGGCCACCCTGTATGTCACAATGATCAATCTATATTTTACATACTATCTATAATGTTCTTTTACAGTAAGACCTATGTATAAAACTTAAAGTTTACGTAGAGGCTCTACTCACAGCCCTGCACTGCAATCGGGTTCCTGCAAGGGGAAGTGATGGTGGGGGTAAAATCAGGTATCGCTGATGTCGATCATTTTTGTCAGTTTTCATACAAACGTAATTTATAAATCATTTTGACAACAAGTTTACACAAAGTTAGTGTTATGTAGAACGCACGTCATTAAAATTAATTAGAATGCGCCTGAGCATAACGACGACAGTCGCCCGCGAAATGTGGTGAAATCGGGTCGATCCCACTACACACGCACCGACATCGACACGCCCGCTACACGATGACGCGACCCTAGGGTGCCCGTCACGATTTTATTTTTAGGGGTAGTAATAATAATGTCGGCAGTGCCGACTCGACACAATTTCGGGCGCTCCCCACCACTTTCGCTTGCAAGGCTTAGTTCTATTAATCAATCTAAAATTTGCTTTTGCCTCCATGGCACTGCTATAAAGAGTTAGCGGAAGCCATACGAATATAGACATACATAAAGAACCGTTAAACTGGCAACACATCTTTTATCTGTGTGGCTCAAAAGGCCCATAATCATATTTCGTATTTGAGTTATTCAGTCTTACCAGTCGTTCTTTCAAGTTAGTCATTCAGTACCATTGACATATAACATGGACATCGCATGTTTGACTATAGAAAAAATAGTTATAGAAGTATGAGGCTTATCGACGCCAAAGTTATAAAAATATAGCCGTCTCTTTTTAACGTTCATAATTTTGCGTAAGGGAAAAAGGACAACAGTATTTCTGACAGTTACTATAATAGCCATCTGTCATTCTTAGTCTCATTGAAATACCTACTCGTGGCCATATTCGCCATATTATTTTCTAGCTATAACAAAAGGATTTACAACTTACTTAGTGATGGGCAATGAAACATCGTGACCACAGACTATAAACTATCGATATTTTAAATAAAACGTTATTTAAACACTTATTCAAGTACGTTTTAATTTTGGTGTTTATTTTTATTTCATAAACTTTATTTACATTTTGTGCATATATGATCTTAAATAATAGTGAGTAAGTATATAAAGTCCAATTTTCAGATTCTCATGTAGTATACCATAAGAAACCATGGATTTGAGGTTTGCTCTTGAGAATATCTGTATTCATATTGAAATATTCGTTTAATTGAATGCCTAACGTTTGTAATTAAATAAAACCCAATTAAATGTTACATCAGTATCGATTATAGTACGAAACGTCGATAATTTCTATCGTCATTTTTATATCCCGGCAACTAGAGTATAATGAATAAAAGTTTGATATATAGGGTGGCCCAAATAAAACAGTCAGTGGGGGGAAGTATAAAACTATAAGAGATACAAAGATTTGTTCTTAGGAACCATGTCATCCATTTTAGTTAAAATGAAAATTGCATTCAAAGATTTAGAAAAATACTATAACTCACTAAAGGAATCGAACCCGGAAGTTTTGAAAAAAATATTTTTAATTATTTGTAACTAGAACGAACGGCCGTATATACAAACTATTGCATTTTGTATCTTGAAATGGTGAATTTGTGTTGAAATGGGATATTAACTGGGAAGGAACTTTAATGATGTCTTGGCGAGTTTTGTACCAAACTATTTCATTTAAAAACAATGCATTTTAATGAATTTAGATATGATGTTTCTTAGTAACATTTACTTACTGCTAAAGATGTACACAATCCATTTCTAGTTTAAAATAATGAACATTAAATTTTTAAAAATTTCCGGGTTCGATTCTCAAAGAGAGTAATAGTTTTTTTTTCTAAATCTATGAATGCACTTTTTTTTTACTAAAATCGAGGACATGGATCCTAAAAACAAATCTTTGTATATCTTATAGTTTTATACTTCCCCTTACTGAGCGTTCTATTTGGGCCACTCTGTATGTCACAATGATCAAGCTATATTTTACAAACTATCTATAATGTTCTTTTACAGTAAGACCTATTTATAAAACTTAAAATTAATCAAAGTAAGAAAACATACTTACAATCTATTATCGATGTTATTTTTCAGACATATCGATAGGGACTGCACTATTAGCCGCCATTTTTCGCTCTCAGTGAAGTATAGGTATACACGTTTTTTTCGTAGGTATGCCCCGTCCATGTTATATGTCAATGTTCAGTACTCACTCATTCAGATATCTTTTTTTCTCCGAATATCTTGGGGCAATTTCGGTTCAGTTCAGTCAGTTTGACGATTTCGATTTCCTTTCCTGCCGAACGTAATCTATTTTGAAAGAATTTAGTGAAAAAGTTTTTAAAAGGGTGTGTTTTATTAATGAAAATACCGGAATTACAGGTCAGTACACTAACATATTTATTTAAGTTTAATTAATTATCAAGAACGGCAGGTTTTCCTAAAGTTACGAAGTTCTAAGAAACAAATATTTCAATGATAAAAATGAAAGTCTGAAAGGGTTTTGTAGTAAAAGTTATGGTAAATGATAGTGCGAATAGTGTTTATGTAAAGTAACAAAGGGACATGTTGTTCATTGTGTGAATTGGTGTGTGGGAGGGCAAGTGTGCGGTTGATGCGTACATAATATGGGCACGATAGTTTTTTTCTAAATTTACACTTGGTGCGTGCGTTCACCTACCGAATGTAACACTTTCGGTTGATGTAGAAGTGTGCTGAATACGAATTTAGCAATTTGGAGTGAGTATTGGATCTCTACTATATTAAAGTTGATGGGTTTGTATGCAGTGCAGTCTGTTCTATTGTTGACTCAGTGACAGGCACTGTGTACTTGTTTTGTTTATAACTTGTTCTGCTAAAAGTTTGTTTTCAGTTAAAACTTTCACTATAACAATTTTAAATTATCCTATTTATTAAAAAAATAATCATTGTTTAAAAGTTGCATCAAGAAGAAGCACTTACTGTGTGTACTTTATTAATCTGTATTATATTGTAACAAATAATTGTTTTGTTTCTACTTTAATCATTCTGCTACTGCTCAAAAGTTTGTTCTTTAAGCCAAACACATTTTAGAAGGTACTATTAGTAGCTAGAATTCTTGAAAATTGTTACAAAAAGTTTAAAACATTCAATCAATAGTTGTGAGATCATCTCACAAATTGAACAAGTTTTGCTAAACCTCAGTTCATGTACTGAGACAATCCAGTCATAACTAGAGCCCTAGTTACTGAGACTGTCTGTTAACAAACACTCAAAGGTCTAGTTGGAATTTTGCCAGCGGGTGACCGTTGCAATCTTTCTATTCTTATTGTGTGTGTTCTCAATAATACCTGGTGTTGTGTATTGGGCACTTACACAGTTGTACTGAAGTTTGTATACAAAATAATGTCTAATATTTATATAAGAGTAATAACTTACTAAGTATTCGAAGTAGGAATGTTATAATTAAATATAAGAACTTGTAAGTGGACAGTTTTCTGCAATCAGACTTCTCTTATTTGGGTCCCTTGTAAGAGAATTAATTATATTAATTAAATACAGTTATTACCTAAAAATTAAGTTTGAATATATTATAGTATATTTATTTAAACATGCAACCTTATTTTCTATCATAAGAAATAGTATTTTAACTAAACAAATAATGCACAAAATTGGTCTTATCAGTAAATAGTAATCTTTGGAAGAAAATAACATTCCTACATACATACATATTAAATACAACATTTGATTAAATGTAAATACCACCTCCACAATTTCATTGGTAAATAAACATGTTTGACAATCGTTGGTGGACGGGTGCCCTTACAAATATTCCCTTTGATCTAGTAGTGTGTCAACAATCAATATTGGGACTATCAATCTGAACAGGCTCTGTAGCCGGCCTGTGTAAACATATAAATAAATTGTGTGTACATTAGTTCGAGATTTGCAAAGGACAGAAATAGAAACGGAATTGTTTATTCATTCTTTCAAGTTTAGTTCTGTGATTCATGTGTGTTCCTTGGGTTTGTTCGTGATCTGGTCTTTTTTAGAAAACATTTTGTTTTTATCAAATTCTCTACAAAAACTTCTCTCTCTAATAAATCTACCATTGGTTGTACTAATGTCATCGACAGTCGTTATGAGTAGTTAGATTCTAACATTTGTATCACTACATAGGATAAAACAAAGTCACTTTCTCTATCCTTATGTCCCTATGTATGCTTAGATCTTTAAAACTACGCAACGGATTTTAAAGCGGTTTATTGTAATAGATAAAGTGATTCAGTGGGAAGGTTTTTACCATAATTTTATCTCCATATTCCTACGGGAACGGGAACTACGCGGGTGAAACCGCGGGGCGCCGCTAGTTAACCATAAGTGTTAATTGTGTGACTGATGGTCTGATGGTAGTCGTTTCACGTAATATATTGACATTCCTTATAATCTAGTTAAACTAAAAACCGGCCCCAATTTCATATGGGATAAAGGTTACCCGAAAGGTACTATATTAATTTCTATAATTCGAACCATTAGTTCAACCAAACAAACAAACTCATCAGTGTTTAATTTTAGTAATTTAGAATACATTAGTTAACTAATAAAATTGACGAACATAGTGATATGAATAATTTTATCGTCTCATGATAGCAGGTGATCCGCAAATAGGACTGCGAACTGAGCGTATGGTATTTTATGGGCGTATAAATGCGTATGCGTCACTGACATTGCCATCTTAGAAAATAATACGTTTTGGTACTATAAGAAACTACTCACACAAACACTAAAAATAAATAATACTAACTTTGTAGATCATCCAAATATTAACATCACACGGGAATCGAACCTGTTACTCTTTTTTTGGCAGTGGCATTATGACTACACTGCTACTTGTGTCAATTTTCACACTATCTAAATGAGCACTAGTATCTATTATTATGATCTGAATAAATAAATTTCCCGTTCTAATTATAACACCCATACTGGCATTATTTATCTCCGTCTAAGTATATAGTGTCGTATTTATATCGCCGCACTTGGCAGGTTGATGTGCTTAACGAGTTATGTATTAGGTATAGCAGTAATCAACATATATTCTGCTTGAGATGATATTTAATCTAAGAACACTTACGTCATTCCAGCCGGTAATTGCTACATGAGTCAAAAGCCCTCATAATTATTAAAGATTCTTGTTCTGTAGTTTACGAGTGTACCCGTGGTTCGTTTATGGACTTGCTTCTATTTTCTCCGACGTTTCTAACTCGATTGAATTCAAGTTCATGTTTGATTTTATAACGACTAGCACGTTGCGGTTTTACCTGCGTTTATTCTGAATTTGTAGGCATTTTGAGATAAAAAGTATCCCTGTATTTCCTTAGTATTCCTGGTTATAACGAACTTCTATACCAATTATCTAAATCATAGTTTTTACGTGAAAGAGTAATAGACATTCATACACTGAACCAGACTTCTATGGGTACAATCTTTCCATAATTAGTGGGATGCCATAGTGTGGCATAAGAGCCCTATCACCTCAGTAACTTTTATAGCTAAACCCTCAAAACTAGGATGCGTTAAATTGTTCAGTTGAACCCGTTTCGCATGCACCCTGCATATCAAACTTTCATAACTGTTAGATAATACAACGCTCTGTATGATGCATTATGTACTCGTTAATTCCGTATATATTCGTGATGCAATCGAATTTGTTGCTTACGTATCAAAGATTTGATCATCTACTATATCAAAATAAGTCGGGTTTTCCTTCCTGACGCTATAACTCCAGAACGCTCGAACCGATTTCCACGGTTTTGCATTCGTTGAAAGGTCTCGGGCTCCGTGAGGTTTATATCACTATAGTTTATCCCTGTATTCCCACGGGTATGAGAACTACGCGAGTGAAACCGCGGTTCGCTGCTAGTCTGTTATATATTATCATCGTATAATATAAAAAACTGACCTATGTACTCGTATATTAATAAAGCTACTTAGATATTCTAATATTAATAAGCTTAAGTTTGTTTGTTTCGTTAAACGCGGTAATCAAAATCATACATGTGTATACGATTATGGATTTATCTATCTACTTGAGACTGATAGTTCGAATAGAAATTGAATAGCCCATTTATCGAAGAAGGTGAGAAGGCAATTACGCGAGTTGGATAGGCCATTACTCGTGGAAGACTGAGGATTATGTAACATCATACTAAAATCAATAGCAGCGGAGCAGTAGTGATTGACGCGAGTGAAACCATGGAGCAAAACATACTACGAGTAAAACTGTAGTCGCTCCGACCACGCAGTTTTAAGTACTGTCTTGTTATTTTTCTTTCTATTCGTAGCAATGTACGAAAATAAACTAAGAAATATAAACAAAGTAATAATTTTAATTACTCATATACGACAACCACAATGACATTATATAATACAAAGCAAATTGTATATGGACAACTGAGCGAGAACTCGTAATAGTATTTAATTTTCATCACATAAACTAAACAAAGAATGCACATTGAGTCAACTATTCCGTACATTGCAAGTTATCTTTATATAATAATAATAATCATTTTTATTTCAGATCAAAACAATCCAATATTTGTTAGTCTTTCTTACAGTATGTTAGTCAATTTACATTATTTTTTACAGATACATAAGTTTAAAATTACAATTAAATAAAATTATTCCAAAATTATATTTAATTAATACTAAAATTATAATTTAATTAATACTAAAATACAAAAAAATTAAATTAAAATTATTAAAAATTGGCGGCTTGTCAAATATGGAATTAATCAATTAAATTCAAATTTTTTATTATATTTCTCTATTCTAGACTTAACATGTACATCATTCCAACATTTTATTATTGGACAGTCTAATCTGTCCAGTAACGTGTTCAGAAGCAGCATTCTGAAACTGTTATTATACTGAACACGTAGAGCGTTATAGGCTTTTTTGGTATAATTAGTCCAAAGGCTGCTGGTGTACAAGGTCTGACAGTAAGCTTTAAATAGTGTTAGCTTCACTTCCCTTGAACACCCAGAGAACCTTCTAATCACCATGTTGCTTCTTACCGCTAACGCTCTACGCTCCCGTTCTATATCCTCATTATCGGAGAGATCTTCCGTGACCCAATGTCCCAGGTATTTACATTTTGAGACTCTACTGAGTGGTGCTTTATCAATCATGATAGGTGGTACAGTTTTTGGACTTTTGTTGCCTGCCTTGAAAACAAGCAATTCACTTTTTTTGGTGTTATACCGGAGACCGTGAGCGGATGCATATCTCTCACAAATCCCTAAGAGAATGTTGAGAGCTCTGACTGACGGACTCAGCAGAACCATATCGTCGGCATAGCTAATGTTATTCACAATTTTGCCGTCAATTGAACATCCGACGCCGGCTCCACTGAGTTCCTCAATCAGGCCATTCACGTAGAGATTGAAGAGTCGGGGAGAGCTCAATCCGCCCTGTCTCACGCCGCACTCCATCACGTACTGAGTTGAATGCGAGCCAGCCCACCTAACTGTATTCATTTGGTTATGATACCAGTACTTCAGAATATTAACCACTGCACTTGGAGTAGTAGTATCTCTTTGGAGCTTGTTCCACAGTATGTCATACGATACTAGATCGAATGCCTTCGACAGGTCCAAAAAACAGGCATAGACTGGAGTTTTTCTAGTTGTGTAGTACTGGACTGTATGCTTTAACCTCAGTACTGCAGTTTCTGTGGATAGTCCTGGCCTGAAACCAAATTGACATTCATTCAAAACTATGTGTTCACTAAGCTGACGATCAAGCAAACCGTCCAGTACTTTGGCTATTACTGTGGCTAGACTTATTGGCCTGTAGTTGTTCCCGTCGGAGGCATCACCGGTCTTATTTTTTATTATAGGGACCACTATCGTCCTCATTAACTCCGAAGGTAGATATGCATGTGAGATACACATATTAAATAAGAGTGCCAATACTCTCGGTAAATGATCCCCTGCATGCTGCAGATGCTCAATACTGAGATCGTCATGCCCTGGTGATTTACCATGTTTCATATTTTTTATTATATAGGCCACTTCCTTTTCAGTACATATAAAACTATTTGAATCGTTTTCAATATTTGGCATCTGCAGCACCGGTTTGAGTGAAGACCGTACCGTAAAATGTTCTCTAAAAAGTTCAGCTATTTGAGCTGGCTCGCATTCACCCTCTATACTCGCAGGAAGGCACGACTTCCCTGTCATGGTTTTTGTATGTTTCCAAAAACTCTTGAAGTCCTTACCCTTGTGATGAGTAGCTAGAATATTCATTTTTATTTTTTTCTCGTTATCGTGACACCACTTGAGCTTGGACTTAAAGCGCCTTCGGGATTCACGCATTTTATTATACACTTCTCCTACCATTGGTTTACCAAATAATAACCACTGTTGAAAGTCAAGTCGGGCCTCCTGATGTACCTTTTGAACATATTTATTCCATCCTGGTACTTTCTTTCTCTTCTTACATGTATTTATTTTACTACTTATTTCAGAAGCCTCTCTTAAACAAACAACAATATCGTTATATATTTTATCAATAATACTTCTGTGCTCTGTACTATTACACACGTTATTACAAGTCAGTAATTCAACTGGATAATCTATACATGTCAATCTCTCGTTACAAAAATTCTCATATACATTAATTTGCTCTTTATCTCTTACTCTCCACGTCACATTATTATTTACTTTTTCACACTGAATTTTACATGTCAACTTGCTTATTTTATATACAATTTCGAGTGGAAAATGATCAGAGCAGAAAACATCATACCGCACCTTAACATTAACCACACACTGCAAAGCTGTCTCTGTCGTCAGACAATGATCAAGCCAACTTCTACTATTATTGTGAATTTCACTTAAATATGTGTGAGTATCAGGCGACAATTTTAAATGAATCACATCTGCACAGAACCAGCTTCGCTCATTACAAAATTTTAACATTTCATGAAAAAATAATTCATTAGGGTTTGCATTGAAATCACCTAGCATTAATACTGATTCTATGTCACAACTTTCAATTACTGCATTTATTTCACTTAGAACTTCAGTAAACTCAGTTAAATTTTTTAAGCTGTTTGTTGGCATGTACACGGAGAATACTAAAATTTCATTTTTGTGAATTGTAATTTTTATGGCCGATAATCTAACACTCTTACAGGGGACAACTGTTACCGACGTAAATACACCCTTTCTCCACATTAGAGCCACGCCTCCATAAGGTCGTCCGCGTAGAATACCTTCTGATGAATCCACCGCTGACTTACTCGTAAACTCGAAATCGTCATCTATGGTACCCAACAATCCGAGGTCATGTTGCAAGAGCCAGGTCTCTTGTAGAGCAATAATGTGGGCAGTCTTACATATTTCTCTTATTCCCTCTATAGAACTTTTCATAGATTTACAGTTAAAGCTAGTTAGTTGAATAACTTCGCCGTTTACATCCATATTATGACAGAGTGATAGATGCCTCTTGCCTCTTGTTGTCACTAACAGAACCCCCAGAGCCCATTTTCTCTTCAAAATTTATGAAACGGCGGAAAGAAATACCTTCTGGCCACAAATTTTTGTCCAAAAACAGATTTATTTATAATCTATCTCAGCGGTTCTCAATCTTTTTTGGAAACGGAACCCTTTTGGAAAGCGATAAGCTTGATGGAACCCTATTTGAAGTACACACACTGGCAAAATTAGAGGAACGTTAGTTCATTCGGGAAAATTTTGAATTTTTTGTTATAATGTTGTTTTATTTTTATGATTTTATTTGAATATTTATGAATGATTTTTTTTTATAATTACCTTGTTTAATGGAAAAAAATTAAGAAGAAGTTTGTGATATTTTACTTTTTAAGTGAATTTTATAAAATTAACGAATTTACATAATTGCGGTGTCTGTTTACGCTTATTCATGCTTCCGATGATGCCATGTATGGTCCCATGGGGTAAATTCTACCACTCCTCAATCAAAGTCAATTTCAATTCGGAAACATTACTGGATAATCGTATCTTCTAATAAGGTCAATGTTATTGGCAGACGAGTTTATACGTGGGGAGGCGAGGACAACGTAGAAATCGGGCAACCAGCGCCATAGATGACCGTTTCATAATACAAACACTGAAAAATCGTCGTCAAATTGCTGTTCAGACCCGAAATCGAAAGTGCGCAGTGTGTGTGAACGAACAGTGAGAAAATGAATTTGGTTTAAGGTCGTACATACCCGCCAAAGCCCCGAAACTCGAAGTGAGCCACTGAGTAGCTCGATTAGAATTTGCTCGTTTACTTCAAGGTGCATCGTCGTCGGAAGTAAACGCCTGACAAATTTACGTTTTGCGGATGACATCGACCTTTTTGCCCCAACAGCACATGAACTGCAAAGAATGCTCCAAGAACTGAACACTGCAAGTCTTGAGGTTGGACTTCAAATGAATCGGCCAAATACACAAGTCATGTCTAATGGCATGAAACGTAGGGTAGTGGTAGATGGGCAGGAAATACAGTATGTCGATGAATACATCTACTTGGGCCAGTAAGTGAGCTTCCAAAACAGGCAAGGCTAAGAAATCGATCGCCGCATCGATAACGCCTGGAAGAGCTACTGGTCCATGAAAGAGCATATGAAAAGTGATTTACCGATAACCTTAAAACGGTGACTGATCGACATGTGCATCCTGCCCGTCCTAACCTACGGTGCACAGACGTGGTCTCTGACCGAGGCCCAGAAGTCTAGGCTCAAGATATGCCAAAGGGCAATGGAACGCAGCATACTCAGATACAAACGGAGCGATAGTGCGTAACATCATGCTGCGTTCTCTTACCGGTATCACCGATGTCGGTAACAAAACTGCGAGGCTAAAGTGGGAATGGGCGGGTCATGTGAGTCGGATGGTACCTGAGAGGTGGGCCCACCGTCCACAAAACAACTCAATGGGTTTCCGAAGGAGGGCATCGTCGGCGCATGGGCAAGCATTGGCGGGACGATCTTACTACCTTCGACAGTAGCTGGTGGGAGACTGCGAAGGATAGGGATAGTTGGAGATGTTTGGGGGAGACCTTTGCCCAGCAGTGGGACATTACAGGTTAGCAAAAAAATTAACAGCAATACTGGATTGAAGTGTGGAGGCGAGTTTTGATCAGTGATGAATGTTGGTTTTGTGTTTTCGTAGATGAAAAAGAAAAGATGAGAAAAGATATGCAGATTTCGAGGAGACCGTTATAACCAGACTTCTCCGAAACTGCCGCTTATAGTGGAGGTTCTGATTTGGTATGGACCGTATGAGGTGGCATATGTTCAGGAGCACACATGGAGTTAGTCGTGATCTTAAATCTCAGATCCCTGACCGCACAGCGATACATAACCGATATCTTGTAACCCCATGAAATGCCTTTTGCCCCATTTATAGGCGACGGTTTTGTTTTATCCATGATAATTGATAACGCACGGATTCAGCGAAAGTGGTAAGTACCGAAAAGTGGAAATTACGCAAATCGACTGGCCAGCGAGATCACCAGATATGAGTCCACACTTTTGACCTTAAAAAATCTTTAGTTTTGTAAAATTACATACTTAAAATATCAACCTTATTTTTTTCCATGAAACAAGTTTATTATTAAAAAAATCCATTCATAAAATATTAGTGGCACGTAAGTACCTAAAAGTGGAAATTACGCAAATCGACTGGCCAGCGAGATCACCAGATATGAGTCCACACTTTTGACCTTAAAAAATCTTTAGTTTTGTAAAATTACATACTTAAAATATCAACCTTATTTTTTCCATGAAACAAGTTTTTTATTAAAAAAATCCATTCATAAAATATTTAATCATAAAAATAAAACAACATTATAACAAAAAATCCGAAAGTTTCACAAATGAACTAACGTTCCTCTAATTTTGCCGGGTGTGTGTAGTTTATTTAATTTGTTATACGTATTGTAATCTTAGTATGTTACAAATTACGGATAATAAGTAGATACTTAGTTACGAATAATCGGAATGGTAAAATATCATACGCTAGGAACTAAAACCCTGCTACACACGTCTTGTCGACCAGCGAGAGGTGTTTTTTTTTCTAAATTCTCGCGGAACCCTAGGGTTCCGCGGAGCACACTTTGAGAAACGCTGATCTATCTAATAACTTAGAGTGAGCTATTTATTCTTGTACATATTTATTGTTATACTCGTAGTACAAATACAGCCTGCAGTTTTACCCTTCTAAATGTTTGGGGTAAAAAGTCTATCCTATTTTCTATTCCTAGTTATAAGTATAAGAAACGTGCTAAAAATCACCTAAATCGGTTGAATAGATTGTTGCGTGATACCAACATATAGACAGGCCAAAATTCTAAAAACGTGTTTCTTCAATATCTTTAATGTAATCAGTTGCAATTTATGTGAAGTTAAAAAAACTGCGAATCTCGGAAACAGCTTTAACCATTTGTGATCCACACATATTAAGACAAGGTATAAATTTTAAGCTATAATTAGGCGTCTTTCGCTAGTAAGAAATATACCTAGTATAAGTGAGTGAAGCCAGTCACACAGGTAAAGACAAATGTCCATAGCTGGTAGCTACAATAAATTTTTTATATTAATAACACATACGTACATAAAAGTTGTCATTCACGTTAAAGTTCAAGGGCATTGCACAGTCAATTATATTATGCATTTTTGATCGGTTCGAGTCTTCCATCTGCTATTATATAGTTGTATGAAAACTATCATACTGATGCGTTTTATTGTCTCTTTTTATTTTATCCCAAAAGTAAATCGGGATAAAAATGTGTAGTGGGATAAATTGCTGTGCCCCGAGGCTTAATCCGCGTTAGCTCCGCTCTTATTGGCCATAGCTTGGTGTTACATAGCCCATGACCATCCTCGATAAATGTACTATCAATCACTAAAATATTTCCTTATTTGGACCGTAGTTCTTGTGATTAGCGCGTTCGACAAAACAAACTTGAAGTATCCATAAAATAATATTAAGTATAGGTTCATAGATTGTGAGGTGATAACATTTATTCCTCCTCACTGCAATAAGATAATTAGTGAGAGAATCTGTCCTGTGAGATTGTACAGGACTTTAATGAATTAATATTATAGAGATGCATAAAGAATCCATTTAATTAACCAAAGAGTACTTAATGCAATGAGTAAAGGCACCTTGTATGCGCATTATTAAAAAAAATAAACAATATAACATTTTCCTTATTGTGATGTTTACAAATTCTTGACCTTAGTAAATACTTGACTCTTTTTCCGTCTTATTATAGTTGTAGTCAAAATATTCACGTCAAATAGAATTTTATAATACGTACTTAGAAAATAGGAAAAATGGGATAGATAGGCAGATAGTAACCTCGTATAATATGGGAATGGACAGGCCACGTGAGTCGGACGGTACTACAGAGGTGGGCCACATAACAACTCAATGGGTTCCCGAAGGAGAGCGTCGTCGGGGTTGGTCGAGAAGCGATGGCGGGACGATCTTGCTTGATTATTGATTAAAAAAAAGTCAAATATTTTATTTAATTGAGGCTCTATCATGTTAATGATTTTACTAGCAATTAAAAAATCTTAAATATTTTTAATAGGTTAGCAAAACAATACATAACATATTAGATACATATACGCGAGCAAACGGTTTTTCGTAATTAACGGGAGCGAAGACAGGTCTCCTACATGTGCGCTAATTAGGCCAGTTTGAGAGTTTTGTTTGCGGGGCGTGTATTACTTGTCATATCTATGTTTACGTATATCATGGGCGTAACGTTTCTGATTTAATTTTTATAAAATGAAGATTGATGAAGATATGAAGAGAATAAAATGAAGTTTAAAAAGTATTTTAGTTAATTGAAAATGTTTCTTTGTCTTGTGCTTTTATTGTACGTAATTATTCGCAAAAATATTTTGTTTTATTCTTTATTAAATTAGTTATATTGGTATTCAAGGAGTCTTTCTAATGTCTAGTCTACCCAATAAACATTCATTAACAATAACGTTACATTTGATCTGTTTCATGGCTACTTCCTCAATTTTTAATTAACTATGTTTCCATTAGGAAGTCAATATGTATAATCGCTCAGTAAATACTAGTATGTGTGTTAAGTAAATGTATGATATCATGAGGGCAGAGCCCGTCCGATTGTTTCAATTACTGTTAATATCGTCCCTGCTATTGTGGTCTGCCCGTACGTACACATTCACACGTAACTTAACATGATTGTTTTAACTCCGAATGTTCTCAAATATCTATTAAACACACACATTGTATGTACAGTCACAGTACGAAAACTTTGGTCACTTTTCAAATTATTATTTTTTGAGTCGTAAACTGTAAGTGCCTTTTGAAACTAAACGCTTAGCAGGCATGTGCTTTAAAATTATACTAACTTAGTGTGACAACTAGTTTCAAAATCGTGTAAACTTAGAACTACGTCTAGAGACGCAATATGCAGCATACTCAATCGGTAAAAGAGATTATCGCTCATACTTCTTCTTCTTTGTGTGTCGTCTTATATTTTTGAGGACCAGGACTCAGTGGCGTTGTTATGATGTTTATGTCGCTCACACTGAGCAAACGAAGATAGATCTTAAGGTGACGAACCTTTTCTTACCACAACTGTACTTACGACAATGCCAGACTTGCCTGTAAAGTTCTCCTACGGCCGTGAGCTTATTGATCGTTCCCGTTAAACCTAATAGACCTATTAATACCTTAATACTTGTGTCAACAAAATTGTTTACATTTCTCCCTAAGACCCGCGCCTTACATTGCAAACAAAGGCAGTTTCTGTGTACCTAAATTGTACTTGTTACTAAGTCTTGGGGAGGCACTTGATTTGTCTGGGGACTTGCTAAGGGACTATGTACCAGATATTTGTATACTTTTTTGAATAGTGTTTTGCATCGAGTGATGGTAGAACGTATGGACTGCAATGGCAAATAAATATGTTTACTTAGTGCGGTCTTGAACATGCTAACAATTGATAAATGAGTTTTCACGTCTTCGACGCTTATTCGGACTAATGTCTTATTCTCGATAATGTCTTAGACTCGCATTGTTTGGTTTGAAGTCACCAGTAGTCAAAGATAAGATAGGCAATGGGATTACAGGCTGATACTATTAACTCGATTTGATATTCAGTATGCAAACGCAGATTATTGAATCTGTAGACCTACATGGCATTACTGTGATATTCTACTTCGTTTTAGTATTCCGCAGATTTTCGTATGGTGGAATGGATGAATGGAAGAGTGGTCACCATACGGGATTCCCATCCGTAAGGTTGCGGGTTCGATTCCCGTGCTCGTACGGGGTGAATATTTGTGTGAACCACAAATGTTTATCTCGGCTGGGTGTGTGTGTGAATGAGCGTGTGTGTGTGTGTGTGTGTATGAGCGTGTGTGTGTGTGTGTGTATGAGCGTGTGTGTGTGTGTGTGTGTGTGTGTGTATGAGCGTGTGTGTGTGTGTGTGTGTGTGTATGAGCGTGTGTGTGTGTGTGTGTGTATGAGCGTGTGTGTGTGTGTGTGTGTGTATGAGCGTGTGTGTGTGTGTGTGTATGAGCGTGTGTGTGTGTGTGTGTGTGTGTGTATGAGCGTGTGTGTGTGTGTGTGTATGAGCGTGTGTGTGTGTGTGTGTGTGTATGAGCGTGTGTGTGTGTGTATGAGCGTGTGTGTGTGTGTGTGTATGAGCGTGTGTGTGTGTGTATGAGCGTGTGTGTGTGTGTGTGTGTATGAGCGTGTGTGTGTGTGTGTGTGTATGAGCGTGTGTGTGTGTGTATGTATGAGGGTGTGTGTGTGTGTGTGTGTGTATGAGCGTGTGTGTGTGTGTGTATGAGCGTGTGTGTGTGTGTGTGTGTGTATGAGCGTGTGTGTGTGTGTATGAGCGTGTGTGTGTGTGTGTATGAGCGCGCGTGTGTGTGTGTGTGTGTGTGTGTGTGAGTGTGTGTGTGTGTGTGTGTGTGTGTGTGTGTGTGTGTGTGTGTGTGTGCGTAGTTTCTGATACCCTAGATACAAGTTTCGAACTTAGTTAGGGGTAATTTACTATAAACAGATTATGTAGTGAATGATTATGTTATGTTATATTTGGTATGAGAAAGCACATCATTGACATCTCTATTATAAGTAAGTAACAGCGTGTGTCTGCCCCCAGGGTCATCACGATGAACAGGGGCGGGCGCGTGGAGGTGACTCCACCGGAGTGCGCCCTCGCCGCCGAGATGTTCGACCACTTCTGCTCCGCCGGCACCATGAAGCAGATCCTGGCGCTCCACAGGGAGATCTGCAACACGCTCACGCTCAAACCCAATAAACTGCCCGACTTCTACCCCAAACTCAAGGTAAGATAACATACATAATCAAACATTCAATCTTCTTAGCGTGTCGACTCATATTTTTGAGGACCACATAATTCGGCCACCGATATGGTACTATCAGTGGCATTATAAGCATTCAATTGTCTTATAGGAACTGACTTGTAACTATGTATGTAGGTATTGTGTATATCATAATACAATCAAACTTAAATCTCCATATAAGAAACTGCCCTTAACCAGGTATTAACTGTCTAGGGTATCAGAAACTACGCTCGCATTCATACATGCACACAATTATACTCTCTTGACATATTTGTAAATATTATAGATAGAAAACACCCAGACGAACATACATGTTCAATGTGTTCATCTTCATACACACAAATGTTTGTCATGAGTGGGTATTGAATCTGTAACCATTAACATAGCAGACCTTTTCGCTATCAACTACACTCTAAATCTTGATACTCATCATTCCAAATACATTTTTACACCGTATTTTCGTTCAATATCAGATCAAAGTTCTTAATACTGTTTGAATAACATTAATACGTAACTGTATCTTTGATAACTTCAAAGCTCCACTTCGAATACACCTCGTTAAACTTAATAAGATACACATACATTGGAATAATATTAAGGTTGTCGACAATTTGTTATTTTAATCTCGTAGTTACAGTTGCGTCCCTTTACCTCTTAACTCGATTGTAAAACAATGAAAATAATCATGAACATAATAGGTATACGAGTTTATCGGCGATAAAATTATTTGAAAATCTCTCAAAGGCTGTTTAATGATTGGAATTTATTGTTCAATGTAATGGAAAGTGATCAAACACTATCAAAACGGTCCACAAATACACAAGCAACGCGTTTCTATTTTGTACAACATCGTTTAATTTATAGCCCATGATCGATATAATAAAATATCTTTATTGGTCCGAGTTTATTTATGTGATATTCATCACGCACAGGTGTCAAAATGAATGAGAATCGTCAGATAATTCTGAAAAATTATATGATTCAGCCACTCTAGTTATAGAAAGTTAAAATTTGTTTATCACCGAAACGTTTTAATTTCAGACGTGTTACGAAGAATTTTAATTATTGACGTTAATTACCTTAGAAATCGTAGAGTTCGCTCGTAAAATTTAGAATGAATAATATTATTGCTACATTTAAACTGTGTACTTAGGTTGTTTAGATGTAAACGAATAATAAATTAGCAATCTACGGAATATATTTACGAAGTCCAATTACGTATTCTTGGGAATAACATCAACACGATTTGAAAGTGTGTATTTCTTAGACGTAGATTTGTTATTACTTATCCAAAGTTTGTTCGCAAACATTTGATTTCAAATAATTTTCCACAAAATGATAGCGTACCGTGTTCTGTACCGCCCACGTACCAGACGGGAGATGTTATTGATCTGCGCCTGTAAAGATAACACATTAATATTTAAATGTATGTACATTATTACAGAAATCTACATACATTTGTGTGTTGAGACGGTCCTTAAAATACTTTATTATAAAAATGATTACGATATTAGTTGTTAATTATCAGAGCGCGACGTGAGCGGAGCGTGTCGCGCAAGGCGGGTTTGCCACTCAGCCTCAGGAGCGCCAGAATAGAAAGTATTCACTGGTCTGTCCCACTGGCACTGGGGCCTGCCACTGGGATCATCGTATTGTTACCTTAAGTGCTTCTAGATAGTATCATCACCAAGTTTCTTTAAAGTCAACCCTAACGTATCGCGATCATATTACGCACGTCAAAGTAACCGTAACGTATATATTTCCACAATTAAACAAAGTGACTATGATGAAATTTCGTATCAAATTATCATAATGTCTAGGGACGGATATTATAGAGTACGTATGATACTTCCAAATTTTCCACGGTTTAATAAATGTGGGTAAACAAATAAATCTTTAATACTCTAAAGTCCATCAGATGACACGGTGACCTAGGATAACGAATAAAAGAAGTAAATATTATGAACAAAGGCAGATAACGTTGTGTATGTTTTAGGTCTTATTTATGATACGTATCTGCTTCATGATATAAAATTAAATTCGCCCACGCAATTACAGTAATTAGAGCGATCCGATGCAGGCACTGACTCAATACCTGTTGTCACAATAGCAGTGACCTCGCTAATTCGTATCTCGATCGCATTTCTCGCTGAGAGACACATGTCTGAAATATCAATTAATCAATCACGTAGAAGGGTTTCGTTGTTTGTAATCATGTCAAACGAGTTTGCACTCAATCACAACACAGTAAGGTGCAATAAAAATATTCAAATGTACATTTTAATTGAAAATGTATGATGCTATGTGATGCCGATGTTGCATAACTTTGTTAGGGTTATAGTTTTATAAGAGAACACATATTGTAATTGAACTATCAATTACTTAAAATAAATATTTATTGTTAGTTTCTTGTGACCTATTTTCCTCGTTAGCAACGACGTTGAATAAATAGTTGTTGGCGTGCGCTGAACTGATATTAGATATTTAGAATTATCAGGTTTTATTACCATGAACCTTTAAGTTTGAATGTAGGTGGTACGACTGTCATAATAAATTAGTTACATTTCTTGAACTAAAATGACGCATAAAGGTACATTAAGATTTATCTTAGTTTAACTACGCACGCTTCCAATACATATTTATAGTTGAGTATTTTAAAAGCTTCCAGTATTTATATAAACTTTCTAACAAGTTTTGAGAAAAACATGAAAATCGAAATATTTGCGTAGAGTGAGGCAGGTGTGGTGCAGCCAGCGCTGGCACGCTGCCACTGGAAGTATGCGGATGTTCTCAATATTTGGGCAGTTCCGATGACGCGCCGCGAGTTATAGCTTTACCTGACACGCGATAAACTCCATCCTACACACCGCGACACCACTAATTGCGCATTTATTATACGTGTGTTGTATGTGGTCTGGTGGCGATCAGGTCTGTGTCACCCGGCACCGCCTCTCTGTGCCGTATTATCGTAATTGTATACTTTCTTGTACGTACCACTGGACATATTGTCAGGTCGATGAATACACTTTCGCTTCACTGTGACTCGAACACATTTTACGATATCAGAACAAAATAAATCAACGCCGTTTAAACGCAAATAGATATGAAACATAATAATAGGAATGCCGAGCACAGATCGTTCAATTAAATTGATTCAGAAACAGAATCAACGCAACACACTCAAACTATCGTCTCGAGAACATGTATTATGTCTGCTATTGACCTTAATGTACATGTAAACATACAAACGTTGCGAATGTTTTCCATCAGCGATCTGCTTTTGGCGTCTATTTCATTGTTTTGTTATGAAAAAGGTCCTTGGGGCAACGAACTGTGGGCGGGTCGGTCGTGTGCCCAGTGGTGGGACGCGGACGATATTGAACTTGGCTAATATGGAGCCGGCCACCGGCCGAGGTGTATGCTAATGTTGATTGTGCTCCTAATGTGCTCTTGAATGTTAATACGCTATTTACGGCGAATGCCAGCGCTCGCTACGCGCCGCTTCCAATCACATTATGTTATCTCGCACTTCCAAACATCTGGCTTACCACAAGGAGAAAGTAAACTCAAACACGTTCATATATAACATTAAATGTGTTTAGAAAAAGTTATTATCGTCGGTAGTACAAATACAAACTAGTTGGGTATGATAATGTGTGACGGATTACGTTGATCCGATAACATGCGTAATGAAGTAATCTGACAACCTGTATCGATTATGGACGCTAATAGTTTTATTTATTAGTTGTACATGACAATAGTAAACGCTTTACACTCCCATAACAGTATTAGTGGTCACATAACATTAGGAATATCCAAGATAATGATCTACGAGTACTAACACATTATACATATGTTTTGTTCTTCATAATTTCTTGATGCGGTCTGGGATCGTACCCTAGACCTTTAGAATTCAAAGTTTCCTTACTAATATTATACTCGTAAATGTAAAAGTAACTGTCTGTCTGGTCCGTCTGTCTGTTACCCTTTCACGGCTAAACTACTGAACCGACTGACTTGAAAGTTGGTACAGGGGTAGCTTATAGTCCGGGGGAGGACATGTTTTATCCGGAAATTCCCACGGGATCGGGAACTATGCGTGTAAAACCGCGTGGCACAGCTAGTAGTAAATAATAATGTATCAAAAGTTTATAATGGCATTATATTATTTGGATTAAGCTCTACCAAAAAGCAGTCTCCTCAAAATTATGAAAATCGCCATTAACTTTAAAATTAATACGATGTTTCCGGGCATACAATATATTTTCAAAAATGTACAAAGAAGGAACAGTAAGAATCTGAAATGTTTTAAAACGTTCCCTTAATGACTCTTGCGACCCCAAATTATAAATAGCCCGAATTGCTCGTTTTTGTAATATAAATACTGAATCTAAATCCGCGGCACACCCCCATAGTAAAATGCCATAAGACAAAATACTTCCAAGATAAATATTGGATACATAGTCTGCCGCCATAAAATAACTCCATTCACATTTAATTACAACGCAGTCCTTATCAGAACAAAGTTAATAATACAAATAGTTGATTAATGATAATCGAGAATATGACGAATGTGATCACAATTTTTATGGATAAGACAAACAAAATGGAAAATTACGATAAACTGGTTTGGTTGTTGCACTTTTTATCTATATGTCGCGTATTTATACTATATTCAATATAAAGAAGAAAATTTTATTGTTTGTTTGTAACGAAAGCACAGAAACTACTGGACTCATTTGAAAAAATCTTTCACTGTTGGAAAGCTACACTATCCCCGGATGACATTATGACTATAAACTATACGGGAGAGAGTACTCTACTCCACTACGCGGGTGAAACTGCGGGGCGCTGTTAGTTTATCTATATATCACATATCTTTACAATTGTTACAAAGCGACTACCGTCGTGATTATTGTCTTCACTGATTGATTTGACGATAGTGAGTGTTCTATGTTTTTGTTTGCCATTGCGATTGTATGTATGTATTGTTTCGCCTTATTTATCCATAGTACATAGAGTACACCATAGACCCTATTGTATATAATTAGGTAGATTACGTACGATTACGTACCTAGTGTATTTCAGAAACTGTGAAGTCATTAGTTGTATTAGGTTCTGTAAAAATAATTAAAATTTTCATCGAAGTCGGTTCGAAAGTACTATTGCTAAAAGTAAAAAAGATAAAAGGTAACTTTGACCTTTAACGAAGTAAATTTTAATTTATAATACTAATACTTTATTACTGCTATTATAAAGAAGCTGTATGTTTGAAGTCGCTTATCTCGGAAACGACTTAATCCGATTATAAAAATATTACTTCAATTTCTTTTGCCTGTTTATTGAAAATATTTATCAGGGCAGTCTTCACTAACGCGAGTGAAACCGCGGGGCATAACAACAGCTAGTATAATCTATACTAATATTATAATGAGAAAAGATTTGATTGTTTGTTTGTAACGTATTTTCAAAATCTACTGAACCGAGTTCAAATGTGCTTTTACTTATCAAAGGTATATTATCAGTGAGTGACATAGGCTATATATTTTATTCCCGTGTTCTCACGGGATCAGGAACAACGCGACTGAGACCGCGGGGCGTTACTAAGAATATATTATCATGGCAATCATCATTAACACAGGTGAAACCGCGGGGCACAACAACAGCTACACACTACAACAACACTACAACTACAACAGCTATTACCATATACAATATAGAATAGAAACAATCCTCTTTGTCGACATTGCTCGTATGAGACATCATCATATAATTTCCTATGTCTTAATGACAGTATTCACATTACACCGGCACTGGCAGATAGGTATAGTACATAACATATTAGTATAGTATGTACTCTGTCTGTATATAATGTCCTCGAGTTTCCCATTGACGAGTAGGTCTATGAATGGGAATAGATCGGTCACTCCTATCATAACCGTTCACGGTTCACGTAACAGCGTCGTAGGTACTCATGTGTACATGCTGCGCGATGGTGACCGCTTATAGTGCAGACCTTGAAATACTGCCCGCCCTTTGTGCATCAGCTTTTAATCAATTTGGATTAATTTTGTTGACATATGGGTTTATGTATACTAATCTGTACTAGTATTAGGTATAAAGTTGAATAGTTTGTTTGTTTGGTTGAATGTGTTAATCTCACGAACTACTGATTCGAATCGAAAAATTATTAAAGTGTTCTACAGACTATTTTACAATACATTAACGCTACGACAAATAGAAGCAATATTAATCCAGTATCTAATACTTGGCGATGGTCTAGTTGACGATAATCTTGCCTGATATGTCAAAAGTTGCGGGTTCGATGCCCGAAGATAAATAATTGTGTGCATGAATGTATGTTTGTTGGTCCGAATATTTATTATTACTATCACGAGTATAATAAAGGAAATTACGTCTCATTTTTCTTTAAACAATATTACACCGCGAAACTGGCTCATTGTTTTGTTGAAATTCGGTAACAACATTAATAATAATACTTTCGAACAGGATACAAATTAATGTTCCCTCGACAAATGGTAGACAGCTGACAGATACGAGAGATCGATCTCTGTTAACGTTGTTACAGTATTATTTATTCCCCTCTCCATTTTCTAGCTCGTTCGCTGAGATGTAAAATCTGTTTTCAATAGAGCTAGTTGAGTGTTTTAGACAGAATAAACAGAGTGAGGGGGAGTAACCCCATCTTTTCGCCAAGGACGAAGCGCTAGACGGGGGTGGGTGCCTGGAACAAACGTTATTAAAACCACGATCTAAACCTATCTCTGTCGTCTGATATTACTGTGCCGAGATCAATATAGCGCGTCCTTTGTGAGCGATATTGTTTTTATTTTAATTGGAATTTGCTCCGCGATTCGAATCTAATATTGCTTTGATTTGCGTTTGTTATTTGTTTTTTTTTATTTATTTATTTCTATGTTATTACAGGCTGTGCGCTGTAGTTAGCCGCGTGGTTTCTTTGTGAATTTCGAGATAAATCGTCTTATTTGTGCTATTGCAGGTTATAAAGTTTCTGTAACAATATTTCACTCAATTCTTAAGTTATAATGATAGAACTCACCCGACTTTTTTATGTTTATTTTTATATTCTGTTTAACGGTCTAGATGACAGAGTGGTCACCATAGCGGACGGCCATCAGTAAGGTTGCGGGTTTGATTCCCGTGTGGTGTAAATATTTATGTGAACCACATGATGTTTATCTCATTTAGTTAGGGACTTAGGGTCAAGATGATATAATGAATGATTATATCTTTTATATATATAAAAACTCTTCCGTTACTGAGTGATGTATTGACTGACTGATAGACAACGCACAGCCGAAACTACTGGCCGTGGAGTGCTGAAATTTAGCACGTGTGTTTGTTGGGGGGGAGTAGGCTACCAATAAGGATTTCTTGGAAATTCTTGGAGAAAAGGGGGAAAACCTAAATTCTGCCAAAAGTCATTATTCCATGCGGACAAGTCGCGGGCAAAAGCTAGTTTAAGTATAAGTTCTACTATGAATAAACAATCAAACATTTCTTTCAGGCGAAACTGGCGAGCTCATGGAAAGCGCAGGCCTTGTTCAAGAAGTTCGATGCCCGGGCTAATCACAAGGTGTACGCTAAGGGGCGGGCGTGCGAGCAAACCAAGGTGCTGATCATAGGCGCAGGGCCATGCGGGATGAGAGCGGCCATCGAGTGTCAGCTGCTGGGAGCTAAAGTTGTGAGTATGTTACGAGTGTAGTGAGATTGGATGGTGATAGCAACTTAGTAGGACACGAATTGTTTGCCGTAATAAGATATTTTGTATCCTAAAATTTTGAAGTCTCATACTGCCAGGATTGATTTCGATCTAATTCCGGTAATGACAGCTAGTCATATTAAATACCCAAGGAAGAAGAGACATTGAATACCATACGCTGCAACATTGATAGAATTAAAATCCATACTTGTGCATTAACATTTAGCTGCATCAGATTGTGGGAAAGTCAATCTTGATAACTACTAAACTGATTCTAAGAATCTTTAGAGACAAGCAGCACTATCCCATTATTGTTTAAGACGACCTGGATGGCAGAGTGGTCACCATGCCGGACTGCCATCCAAAAGGTTGCGGGTTCGATTCCCGTGCGGGGTGAATATTTGTGTGAACCACAAAATGTTTATCTCGGTCTGGGTATGTGTTTGAATGAGTGTGTGCGTATTTTCTGATACCCTAGATACAAGTTTCGAAATAAGTTAGGGGTCAGTTACTATAATGAGATGATATAGGGAATGATTATTATTCGCTACAATGTAACATTATTTTCATATATTATAAGCTCCTTCACCATCAATTTTCCCGCGAAAATCTCCAAAGTTAAACTCGTGTCGGTAACTCTAACTAGAGTGTTATACAAACGTGACGCGAGTTTGGCACTGTTGGTGACGTGTGAATCATCTCGAGAGCGGATGTCTCGCGAACCGGGGCTCTGAGATGCACGATTGCACTTTATATAAATTGGATACACCCGGTGGCGGTACATAAGAGTTGTGAGAGAATTTGAACGAGTATATTATGGTTTGGAAGGTGAATTACGTGATTGTATTATATGATAGTCTTGTATATCTACGATCTCAGAGACATTAATGATTACTTAAACTAAGTAAAGATTGAATACAGTGGCGGTATATTGTGTGTGTTATGTATGAGATTGAACGAGAGTGTTATACTCGTAGTTTGGAAGGTGAAATTTGATATAGTTCATCTCACTACTGATCGATTTCTTTATAAGATATTTTAAAACTATGGTCGGTAGGTTTTGCCTAAAGTAAAATATTGACGTTCCGCCATATCTAGTTTAACTAAGAACCGACCGTCGAAGGTTACGAACCTTTGTCTAATTGGGGGTCTAATGATTTTATATGTCCGGGTATCTAATGATTTTGTATCTGTTTCAAACTTGAAGAAGTATTAATAACTTAAACCCGGCCGTTATGTTCCTTAAACCTTAAAGGATCGTTCTAAAATTATTTTACTTATTTACCATAATTCAATCCTTTTATTAAACGTTGGGGAAAGACTTTTCTTTTTTGTGATCACCAGGATTCAATGGGATATTCCGGTGAACCATAATTCAACGCTGACAAAGTATCTTTCGAAAAAAAAATTCCAACCATCATTCAAAACAAAACCCTTCATCATCTCACTCCTCACCCAGGTGGTAATAGAAAAACGCGACCGCATGTCCCGTAACAACGTGCTACACCTGTGGCCGTTCGTCATCCAAGACCTGCGCGCACTCGGCGCCAAGAAGTTCTTCGGAAAGTTCTGCGCCGGCTCCATCGACCACATCAGTATCAGGCAGCTGCAGTGTATACTTATGAAGGTATTTTATTATAGCATTGGATTGACTGATTGTGTTTAATAACAAAGCCTATACCGGGTAAAAAAAACCATGGTATTAAATACTTTAGATTTTAAAGGAAATAAGAATACCAAACACTAACTGACTTGTTATGTTTATTAAACTCCTTCTTGCAGTGAAAGCAACAATTTCTGGAACCTTTCTTTGTCCTGAAGTATCACTCACTAACTGACTGATTACATCCATTAAACTTTTATACATTGAAATAAAACACTTAAACGGATTTTTGTTTGGTTATATTTTGTTTTACATTTTCTGACGTTTCGGATTCTTTACAAAACTCGTGATCACAGTTGACTAAGATGGACGACGTCTGTACAAAGTAATGTAAACTTTTAACATTACTTTGTACAGACGTGTAAATCAAAGAATTCAATATAAACGTTTATATTATGACTAACTTAATAATTAACTTTGAAGTTCTAGTTTTATGATGATCTACAGTATAAAGGAAAAAGATAGGTTGCTTTTTATAATTTAACTCAAATTCAACTTGACCGATTTTAAAACGGAGTTTACCGAGCAACATAGTCTAATTAATGCCAGTATTCTCCCGAGAACGGGAACTACGCGGGTGACACTAATTAGTTGAAATTAAACTCTCTGTAAAGTAAAGCTGAGTAAAATTGTATGTCATTTTTTCTTTGATTATTTTTTTAATTTAAGTTTTGTTATATCACAGGTTGCGTTATTACTCGGAGTGGAGTTCCATGAGGGAGTTAGTTTCGAAGAGTTATTGGAGCCCACAGTCAAAGAGAATTCAGAAAGTAAGTACAGTTTATGATCTACTTATACTAAAATTTTGTATTAATACATATTAATTGTTTGCATTGAATATAGGCTCCGAAACTAATAGATCGATTTGAATGTAGATTTGAAACAAAGGCTATATTTTATCCCCATATTCCCACGGGAACGGGAACTAGGTGGGTGAAACTGCGTGACGCTGCTAGCTTATGATATTTAAGTTGAACTTTGACATTCTCGCTTATGACGTATTTACGTAGGAGGGGTTAACGCGGGTGGATGTTCATTTCGCTCGAATATTTTTAGAATACATTAGCGAACCCCAGCTTTGTACGGTACTTGTTTTCTACGTAACTCGTGTATATTATAATTAAACATTTTCATTCTAAAAGGGAATTATCGAAGTTGGGGTTCTAAAATTCGTGTACAAAAGTTACAAAGTAATTTTGGCAATTCATTTATATGCTAGCTCTACACTCCCTGCCAGCTTCTCTGTTCCCTGACACGTCTGGGTCTTTATAAGTCTAGTCAATCAGTATCTTCTAATACGCTCCATCATAAGCTTTACCATCGTTTACACTCAGGCGCTTACATACAGTCTATTGAATGAAAAATCATAATCATAGTATTGATATACATACATGAATTTAATTTAATTTATACCAAGTATTATTGTAACAATTGCAGTTGCGGCAATCGTTTTTAAAAATATAACTAAATTAATACAATATACGTTTATCCAGCACTAGGTTGGCGGGCGCGAGTGACTCCAGCAGACCACCCAGTGTCACAGTACGAGTTCGACGTGCTGATCGGTGCGGACGGCAAGCGGAACACCCTGCACGGGTTCAAGAGGAAGGAGTTCAGAGGGAAACTGGCCATGGCCATTACTGCCAACTTCATCAACAGGCATTCAGAACAGGAGGCTTCGGTAAGTCAGCTTCTATACAGTCACAATGTTTTCTGCCGGCGGCAAAATTGGAACCTACTATATTGTCATTTTGACTTAATGTCATTTGAATACATTCTTAACACAAACATTTTATTAGTTTAAGTTAAATTAAAATGACTTATTAGCCTCATTATGGCTAAATCGTAATTTATTGAAGTATTCAATGTGGTGCATCAAGGACATAAAAAAAATGGATATGTTTTCAATACACTGACAACCAAAAGATGCGATTACAGTGACGCTATCACCGGCATAGGAAAGATTGTGGCTCAATATATAAGCGGTTTTCTCCAGACTAGAATTCTCCTGGGCATACGGAAGACACTTTTGATTCTCGGTTAATATGGGGGCAAATGGTTGCTTAGAATCATTTGCTATCCATTTGATCAGCTTAGGTGGAAACTGGCCTCAGGACTGCGATACAGTTTACAACTCGGACGAATGCGCGGCCCAGATTACCACTGTAAAAAAGTATTGTAGTCAACTCGACCTTTAACATTTTATTTCATTATACACTGTGTGAATTTGATTCGAAATACAATGTATGAAAATCATAAATAACAAAATTATTAATGTAATAATATTAAGACGGCTTAGTGGAAAATCGTCGGATCCAGAAAACATCACGTTTCTCAGATATTAACTGTTTGTTTAGCGAAGCCTTGTTTTCTCGTATAATAATCGTTTATCGATATACATTGTTGATACAAATTACTAATAGAAGTCGCGAGCGTGCCCTGAATCGGTATTCTGGGATTACTTCAGCTCAAGTGTTTGTTGGTTATGTATTAGTGAAAGATGGCTGTTTAGTCGGTATTAGTATCATTTAGGGAATTTAGTGAAAGGTCGTAGCTGCAGTATTTTGAGGATGGTGCCTTGACGGTCTTATAAAACTTGGTTGGCTATTTATTGGAGGTGGGTACGTGAATACTGTATCGTTCTTTTTTGTGTAAATCTTTAACTTGACTAGATGTTATAGTTGTGCTTTAATTTTAAACCACCTTAAAAAGGGAGGAGGTTCTCAACTGGCTGCATTTTTACCGTCAGAATTCCAACTTATGAGTATGAAATATTTTCCAATTAGTCGCACAAATAAACGAAATGAAGATGGTGCTTTTTGATATTGTATTGACTTTATACATTATTATTAGTTTTGGATTATCTATCTATACTAATATTATAAAGAGGAAAGATATTTTGTTTGTTTGTTTGTAATAAATAGGCTCCGAAACTACTGGACCGATTTCAAAAATTCTTTATCTAATGGAAAGCTAATTTATCAGTGCGTGACATAGGCTATATTTTATCCCCGTAATCCCACGGGAACGGGAACTACGCGGGTGAAACCGCGGGGAGCTACTAGTATTATATAAAACTCTTCCGTTACTGAGTGATGTACTGACTGACTGACTGACAGACAACGCACAGCCGAAACTACTGGTCGTAGAGAGCTGAGATTTGGCACTTGTATTTTAACTAAATTAAATGATTATTGTTTCTTTTTATTTATCTATTTATTAAATTATTTATTATTTTCGTGTAGGTGCCAGAGATAAGCGGCGTAGCGTTCATATTCAACCAGAAGTTCTTCAAGGAGCTGTACGAGGTGACGGGCATCGACCTCGAGAACATCGTCTACTACAAGGACGATACGCACTACTTCGTCATGACCGCCAAGAAACACAGTCTGCTCGATAAGGGGGTGCTGTTGAAGGTACACTTGGTTTAATAGATGGTTCATATTTTTTTTTATTTTTTTGTTATCATTCACTACATCATCTCATTACAGTAACTGACCCATAACTAAGCTCGAAGCTTGTATCTAGGGTATCAGAAACTACGCACACACTCATCATTCATACATACCCAGACCGAGATAAACATATGTGGTTCACACAAATATTCACCCCGCACGGGAATCCTACCCGCAACCTTACGGATGGCAGTCCGGCATGGTGACCACTGCCATCGATGTCGTCAAATTTCTTGCTGGATATGTCATAGGTTTTTTCCAATAAACGCTACGGAGCCCGGACTCCGCCAAAGTGACGAGGGGAAAGGAGCTGTGTTTTAAAGAACCAATACAAATTCGTTATTCACACATCTCGTGTCCGGTCAGCTTTAGTATCTACTAAAGCGGTCGAGCTAGCGGAGATGTGAGCCCCGCAAGCGAGCTACGTTACAACAATTGCAACTCCCTCCACCTGCTTCTGTTTAAAGTAGTGTCTATGTATGATATGTGATATTATTTACGTTTTATACCTTTTTCCAGGACTACGCCGAAGTATCCCGCCTACTGAGCGTAGAGAACGTAGACCGGGCTGCCCTGATGCGATACGCCCAAGAGGCCGCGCGGTTCTCCACCGACAGCCGCCTGCCGCTCCGGGACTTCGCACTCAACCACTACGGAGAGCCAGACGTGGCGCTATTCGACTTCACTTCTATGTACGCTGCTGAAAATGCTAGTATGGTACGTATACATTTTAAAAACTCATAGTATTCTAGGTAACTAATTACTAAATGTGTAATAATATTCTGGATGACCGAAACGGTGACTAAATGTTCGCAACCGGTGTTTTTTCCACCTAGTAGGAATGTTGATTATGTCTGAGTGAACTACCGCATTTCCAGTTATTCTGCTGCCAAACAGTAGTGCATTAACATTTCTGCGTTCCAGTTTGAAGGACAATGTAGTCAGTGAATTACTGGGCACCAGCTGATGTCTCGAGAAGATGAGCGCAGTACGCCTGCCCATTACAAAAACAATGTTGTATACTGCTTCTGTAATGGGCAGGCGTGTTGCGCTGCATCAGGTGACCTCGATTGCGTCGTCAAACAATCACAAAAAAGATAACTACGAGAAAAACAGATCACCACCTCCAAAACTGAGATTTATGGACGCCACATTGCAATTATGCAGCTGACTAGACGAATATTTACTTCGCTGTTTCATCGGAAGGACATAACTCACTCCTTCCGCCGCAAGTTGGCTAAATAACTTAACGAATGAATGTGATTAAAGCAGGACTAATGCCATACGTAATGATGACGATACTTAGATTTAACTGAGTATCATTGCAAGAAAAAATTACGTACAATTTAAATGTCAGTCCATAGAATCTTGTTTATCCCGCGAAATTGGGTACGATTTCGGTTGACATTAATCTCAGTAAGTAAATACGACCCAAGTCTCGGGGGATTTCGGTAATATTTACACAGATTTCAGGAATACCCTATCTGGGATAGTGTGTAAACATGATAGCGGCGAAAATATCATTATAAGTTAGACCTCTGGCGGGGACAGTCGATAGGAGGTGCTTTGAGCTATCACGAAAATCATGTAGTTCTAATAACACTAGATTTGTTAGTTGAAGTATTGTAAATTGTGAAAGTTGGTACATCTGAGTTTTAATATCTAACGAAATTTTGTGGCGGATAAAATTTTTATTTAACAATTCTGGCGTGATCACAAAAGAGAGGTGAGTGACAAAATGTCGTTCAAATAATTTAATTTCAATGTGTTTCGTAAATTATTGACATTTCGTCAAAGCTGATTGATTCGGATCGGAATAAGTGTAGAGTTCCACATGAATTAAAGAAATGGGTAATTCTTTTAAGGTATACATACGATCGTAAATATTCGCTACATAGTATAAAACAAAACTGTCGCTGTGTGTCTGTCCCTATGTATGCTTAAATCTTTAAAACTACGCAACGGATTTTGATGCGGTTTTTTTATAGATAGAGTGATTCAAGAGGAAGGTTTTTAACATAATTTTATCCCTGCATTCTCACGGGAGCAGGAACTATGCGGGGCTCTGCTAGTTACCCTATATTTTCATCTCCATTTAATCTCTAGGTATACGAACGCCACGGCCGCCGCGTGCTTTGCCAGCTAGTCGGCGACAGCCTCCTAGAGCCGTTCTGGCCGACGGGCTCGGGGTGCGCTCGAGGGTTCCTCTCAGCGCTAGACGCGGCCTGGGCAGTGAGGACCTGGGGACACTCGCCGCCGCCCCATCCGCTACATGTGATAGCTGAGAGAGAGAGTATTTATAGACTGCTGGGTGAGTAGTGTTATGTATTGTAGGGGGTTGATGTTGGTATTGGGTTGGAACACGTCATTTTCAGTTAAGTTTTTTATTGGAATTAATTTTCGCATGGGATTAAGTGTTTCACCGTTAGGTTCTAGATTCAAACTCTAGTTGAGGTGACAATTTAAAACTTTTCCAGAACCTAAAACTGCATGAAACGTAAGTTTCTTGTAAATAGGCAATTGTGCACATTCAGTTTTAATTTGCAGTGATATTCAACAGACTTTTTAGGGCTCTAAATCCCCGTAACGCCTGTCGATGATTTTTGTTTGATAACCAAGGTCGACAATTTAAAGTACTGTTCGTCAGCTAATGCCTCCAAAAGCACTCACAAACCCCATTTCCAGCCCAAACGACCCAAGAGAACCTGCACCGTGATTTCGGCGCGTACACCCTGGACCCCGGTACGCGGTACCCGAACCTCAACCGCTCGGCAGTCAGTCCGCATCGCGTCATGTCGTTCTACGACGCAGATGACCCGCTACCGCTGGACGCTAGCGCTTCTGTTAGGAAGAGGAGACGAGGTATGGAGAGATTTTTATTTAGTTGTTTCAAATGTACAGTCAGCGTCAGATAAAAGGTACCCTTGGTAATGCTCACTTTGGTATGCCAACCAAGGAACGGTATTTTTCATCTGGCGCGAACTGTACCGTCAGAGGTAGGGGTGGCCACGGTAAGGGTACTATTACCATGACGTTGACTGTACCTTGGTCATAGCACACAAACCAATTAAGTTTTCTGTAGTATATTGGAGTTTTCTCCTTTTTTGGCCTACTCTTGATAAAAATAATTAAGTACTTTTAATTTTTGTAATTTCTCAAATTCCTGGTACAAATAAAGCACATTCCGTATATTATATTATAACATCAATTAACATCTAACCCCCAGAGCCAGAGATATCAGACGACGCCCTAATCTCATGGGTTGGGTGGACGGAAGGCGGTCTTCGTGCCGCAGCGAGTCCTAACGCGCTCACTGAAGTGATCCGCCGGTACAGGCCCGATCTGATGCCAGAGGAGACTTCGCCGAGAGCCGTGTACAGTGTACTGCATCATGAACTTGGTTAGTTATTGATAGATGTATAGACAGAAGGATAGGCGGATGGTTAGATGTATAGACGAATAGTTAGATAGATAGACGGATGGTTTGATGGAGAGGCGGGTGGTAAGATGGATAGTCGGATGTTTAGATGGATAGGCGGATAATTAGATGGATAGACGGAGGGTTAAATACACTCTCTTAACTCAAATTCTCGATAAATGCGCTAAATGTATTTTTGTTGTAACAAAATGTTAAATAAATTGAAATTCCCCACCAGGTATAAACCCGCCATCAAGCGGCGGAACCCTCCGCGACGCGCCGGACGCCAAGATCCGTCTGTACCTGTGTCGGGTGTACAACGCGTTCAAAGGAGAGGTACCACACGTACACCACGACACTGATGTGTTCGATCAGGTATAATACGTCATCATTATACAAATAATTCCACATTTCATATACCTATGTCGCAAGTGTAATAGACAAATTGATATTAGGATTTCACTGGTGATATTATAATTGAATGATTAGTTAAAGGGTTTATTTTTTACATTTTATATATACCGCCTACCAAAGCTTTCATCAAAAGAAAAAGTGGTTTTGGTGCGCAGCCCAGAGCCACATACTTGTAAATGAAGTCGATTGATAAACTACTTTTAGTATATTATCACTAGCGAAATTGGAATTTCACGGCTTTTAAAATATACCTGCGACATATACATCACAAATATCACACAGAAACAACATTTAACATATATGAATTGAATTCCTTTATAGATCAAACAAAGTATTCAAAAAGAGAAACACGTCAGGAATACGGCAGAACACTCTGTGTCGGCGTATGCAAGTAAGAACGTTGTTACTCTGCATATTACTACAATATAGTTTTAAAACAATCACAGAAACTCTTTAGAAACATTGTCTATATGTGTCCAATTTCATATTCCAGATGCCGCAGAAGCTGATAAGTCTCATTCGAGTTACAAGCGCAAGCGCCGCTCGGCCCGCCCCCAACAAGTAAGTACCCACTCGACGGACGCCGCTGAGCTAATCCGCAGGAAGATCGACAAACTAGACCTCAATGACATCACCAAACTAGCCCGCCTCATCGACGGACACGAAACCACTGACCAAAACGCACAAGCAGACAAACAGAAGGAAATACAGGAACAAATCATATCACTTCTAGACCCCGACGTCACTCCTGAACCACAATTTATTAGAGAATCTCTCTCGCAGTTGCTGCAAGGTACCACTAAAACTAATGTACAGGAACAGTCTAAATTGGCACAGTTTTTCCAAGATAATAATAATCATATGCCGGTCAAACCTCCTCGGAGACTCAAAGGTCTCGATCCATCCACTATTAAAGTACCAAATTTCGATTTCGATGATTCTGCCGACACTGATACAACTCTCGTCGCTGGGAAAGCGAACAACGGACGACCTTCCGAAATACCGGTGCTGCAGAAGAGAAGACCTTCCGATATTGTTGAAAGAGTTCGCCATTCACAGAGCCCTGATGTGACAAAGAGATCGAACTCTATAGGTGCGTCTGAAGTAGCGAATACGAAGCGATTAGCGCAACTGTTTGAAGGGCACAAGAGACGGCACACACCTAGTCCGGAATCGCGGTCGACGCGGTCAGGCTCGATGACTGACGAGATGGCGCTGCGACTACAACGGATGGCGGAAATGATCGAAGGGAAACGACGAGGGTCCACACCCGAACTACCAGAAAATATTGAACGAGACTCCATAGGTAATCAAGAGATGGAACTCCGCAAACGCCGCGTAGTAGACCTCATACACGGCCGCGACCAAAGACGACAGAACGACGGCAAAAAATCGGAACGACGCCGGCGAAACGGTGGAGAAACATCGTTTGGGATGCAAAGAGCATCTGATATTATGCAGAAACGTACTGAAACAGGGGATCGCCCTAAAAGTGGGGGGCGAAGGAAAGCGGCGCGGGAGATAACGAAGTTAAGGTTCGAGAAGAGTATGCGCATGTTGTCCAATGAGATATCGCGCAGTGAGGTGGCGCCCTCCGCGGATCTAGACAACGACTACGGCTTACAACAGTACCGCGCGTCTGCGCCGGAGTTCGGTTTGCGCGTGCGCACCCTCGAACGACAGCTGCAACATTACGTGAGCGACGCATGCATACGTGTGATAGTGCGTGCATACAGGGTGTTCAGCATACACACTAACATTAACTGACACTTTGTATATATGTATAAGTGGATTTATAAGTCCATTGGAAAATATAATGGTAATAAAATTAAAATAAAATAGTTTTTATAAAAATACTATCATTGTAAAAACTTAAAGTAAAACGTTTTAAGAGACAAGATATCTCATTATCAGTCTTACAACGAGAAACTCAAATAGAAATAAAAAAATAAGTCTTCGGTTAAAATTCTGTATTACGCCGATGTGTGTTTGCATGACAAAATAATAATGACACTTGATGTTTTTTTGGCGTTTTCTTCACTGTGTTTCAAACTAACTGCTCTATTTTTTTTAATAATGAATAACCAGTGTTGTGATCAGTGTGACGGTTATGAAGAGTTCCCAATTTAATAGAAAGAGATCCTGCTGCAGAATTAGTGCACTCATAGAATATATGCTTAACATCAAATGTTGCGCATATTTATGATAAGGAGAATAAACATATACCGGGTTTCCTATCAAAATGTGATCGTTAATAACAAATGCAATTTTTCGATTTTTCGAAAAACTCCTAAGTTCACTAATCCCGCACCCGTATCTTAGACTATTAGCGCCATTTATTAGCTAATAATATTTTTTTTACTAAAACATATTGTTTTTTACAACAGGAAGAGGGCAGGATAGTGGGAGGGGGAGGTCGGACAGCGGGAGGCGGCGCAAGAGTCGCTAAACTGGCTGCAGAACTTTCTGGATCAGGGTCAACGCCAGCGCCCTCTGGGAGCCCTCGGAACACAAAACCTAAAGACCTAATGAGGTCTGTGGGGAAGATAGAACGGGACGATTGGAACATGAAGGTGATCGAAAGGAAGATACAGGAGAATAAGCTGGGAAGGCCCGAGCCGAGGACGGCGGAGAAGGTCCCGAAATGGGATCGGGAACAGGTAGGTTGATTTTTGTATTGTCGGTAGTTTTGAGTAGGTTTTTACCCTGCTTAGTTTATAGGCTTCAGACTGTAATTCGCGGTGGAAAGCGACGATACAGCCTACGATGGAGCACCTCAAAGATACCTATTCTCCGACCAAGACTCGTGACATAAGACCCTATTTACTACATAATACGAATGTCTTAGTATGTGCACATGTCTGTCAGTCCTGAATGCCATGTTCAATTTCCTTGCTCCTCACTGTACTTATCATAACAAGTTTTAAACACTAGTGGGATCTTACTGGCCGTTTTTAAAACATACTTTTTCAAACAGTTCCTGGGCCGCCAAAGGAAGCTGCGCGAGGGTGACTGCACGGATGAGAAGTGGGGCGAGATCGATGAGACGCTGCACAAACTCGACCAGAAGCTAAGGGACTCCGGGCGCCCCGACCACGGCACTAAGAAGGTCGGTCTGGGGGCAATAGGGCTTGTTAACGTTGGTCACCTCTTAAGGTTGGCCATCGTCACTGAGGTCAGACTTTGTGCAAAAGGGTGCATTAATGTTACTCACATGTTAAATAGCCGCCCATCGTAAATAGTGTTCATTACCACTTAATATAACTAGTATTTTAGCATATATCAAAAATCAAAATAGGTGACCCATTTTGATTTGAAGTAACAAATGTAAATTAAGTTAAATTTTACACCAATTTTCCATATATACACCCCTATTTTGAAATGATGGGACTTAATAAAATCAGAATATCTGTAGCAGTAACTGAATCCATATATCCAATAAAAATATCAAAAATGATAGTCGATTACTTATCTTTAAAAAATACTAAATAAATGTCGTATTACCAGACGGCACACTAGCTATCAAGTATACTGTGACGGCTCGGGTCGATGACCGCGCTCAGCTGTGTATCGTGTTGTTCGGTGTAGAATAACAATAAAATTCGGCGGGATTTTAAAAAAATTTGACTTATCATAACTTTTTAAATAAAAGCAAAAGAAAAACTAACTTCACTATTATATTGTCACCCGTCGTTTACATTAGCTGTGTGATTAAGTATCTCGAATTCAAAATAGGGGTGTATAATTGACACTACAATCCGTAAACTGCAATCAATAGTAAGCTGTAGTAGCATAAGAAACTAATTAAAGAGACACTTGATGGTGACAATAGAACCATATGAAACTAATTTAGTAATTTCGGTGGTTAACATGTATGGTAGCATAAACCATGTCTATGGCCATCAATAAGAGACTGGCACAAATAACACACTATTCTGGAGCAATGAGCCAAATTAATATTTGTTATGTTGATCTATATGTTTGCAGGTCGCTAATTTAGCAACGAAGTTTGTTAAGAAAGACGAACCGGAGCCGCCTAAACAACTCAAAGAAGAGGTACATTTATAATATTTAGTTCTAGCTTTACCCACGGTGAATATTTTTTGTTGAATAAAAATGTCTTTGAATATTTTACTGTAACGCACACAACCGTGCATGTTTCCAAAGTCCTTATCTATATCGAATGTACTAAAAACTTCCACCCCATTTTTCCTCTGGGGGGATGGTTTCTGGGTTAAAATCTATCCATATTGTTTTCAAGGTCTCAATCTGTCTCCATACCAAATTTCATCGAAATCAGTTGTAGTAAACTTCCACCCCTATTTGCATCCTCTTAGGTGGTGATTTTCAGGGTATAAAATATATCCCATATCCTATATTCCAAGGTTTTAATCTGTCTACATACCCATTTTATCTAAATTGTTTATATTAAACTTCCTCCCCAATTTCACCCCTTCAGGTCTTTAGACGGTGGTTTCGGCGATAAAAACTACCCTGTGTTCTCTCCTGGGTCGCAAACTAGTCCCATGCCAAACCTCCTTTCAAAACATTCCTATATCATCTTTTTCTTACGCGACTAGAAGAGATCTTCAGGAATTAATTTAATAATTTAGGAACACATATTAAATTAATATTCTCCTATATTTCCACCAGAAAAAGAGTTGGCGCGGCCCGTCCAGCGCGGGCGTGCAGTGCGCTGCGTGCGGCACGCGCGTGTTTGCCGCCGAGGGCGTCACTGCCGACGGCTTGCAAGTGCACCGGGCGTGTTTCAGATGCGCCGTCTGCAAAGCCGTGCTAAGACCCGGGTGAGTGATGTTTGTATTTTGATTTTTGTGATATTGTTTCAGGAACATGTATTTTTTTTCAGGTAGTCATAGTAAAGAATTAACTAAGTGTATATTATTTTTATACTGAGATAGTATCTGGGTTAAAAAGGGATGTAAAAATATTGCATGTAAATAAGTTACTTTGAACTAGCTGTGCCCGGCGACTTCACTAGCGTTTTGTAAGTTTTTAACAGCAGGTTCCTACTTTGGTAAGTATCATGAACGTCGAATGATAATTTAAATAAATATCGTGGTTAATAGCCCTAAGGGTTTGTTATTTATTACCTATGTTTTAGTATGAAACTTTTATTCTCAATTGAATTGTCGTAGGGAATGAATTTTGGAAAACGTTAAAATATGTAGCGTTTTGTAGTACTCAATTGAAAAATACGAAATTTAATAGAAATAAGGAATAAAAAGTTTCATACAAACTTTCATCCCCCGTTTCACCCCCTTTTGAATAGAATTTTAAAAAGTATTTCTTTAGTGGATGCCTACGCCAGAAGAAAAATACATGTGCGAAATTTTAAGTTTCTAGACCTAAGAGTTGAGCTGAGCGTTGATCTATCAGTCAATCACTTTTGCCTTTTCTATATTTTATCCTTCACTTCTCAAAACGGGCATATGACTTGCACTTAACCAGACCGCACACCGAAGCAATAAAATATTTCTGGTAACAAATGTTTCCAAACATTATCATCATCATATACATCTACATAAGATGATTTAGGTGGCGTCAGGTGATTCAACAACTAATAATTATTCCAAACAACCATTTGTAATTATTATTGCTTCGGTGTGAAGTCAGGAAAAATGCACGGGAAGATGAAATAATTAAATCATTTTTTAGTTAGGCTATTAATAATCGCGTCGAAGTAATTTTACTATCAAATAGCTAACCCGACAGACTTTGCCCCTTTGAATTTTTTTATAGACCAGAAAGAATCTGTGTCGTGATCCTTATTCTATGCGTTGTCCTGTCAACTGACAATTGTGACTTATGTCAACTGACAGTTGTGACTTATGTCAACTGACAGTTGTGACTTATGTCAACTGACAGTTGTGACTTATGTCAACTGACAGTTGTGACTTATGTTATACGCTATAAAGAATACAAGCAGCGCCCCGCGGTTTCACCCGCGTAGTTCTCTTTCCCGTGGGCATACCGGGATAAAATATAGTCTATACCCAGGCCCTAGTGATTAGCTCGCTGGGTAGCGTGAGCGGCGCGCAGCGACCACGTAATTTTTCATAATACTTACTTTTTAAACTCGTGATATCTTTCAAATGGAATATCCGAATTGAATAATTCAAAAAAATAATTAAAGGTATTGAAGCAATCTTGAATATGAAGAATTTATTTTCATAAGGATTAATACCGAGACACAAATAAAGACCGCTTTTCTAGCGACATTTTATTTATTTTTAAAATAAAATAACACTTATTGTGGCTAACTATAATAGTTAGACATACGCCATCGCGACATTTTATGTGGATAATGATGTATTCTACTATGTTGTAGTACATTATTTTATTCTATCATTAATAAATTTTGCAGCGCACGCGATATAAAATAAAGTTAAAATTCGTATAAAGAATATTTATGGTATTTTTTTAACACCCTACCCTTATCTCTATTTTTTTAAAATATAATATAGCCTATGACACTCGGGGATAATGTAGCTTTCTAATAGTGAAAGAATGTTTGAAATCGGACCAGTAGTTTCGGAGCCTATTCGTTACAAACAAACAATCAAATCTGTCCTCTTTATAAAATTAGTTTAGATATAAGTTTTCTTAAATGTTCTGCTCATCTTTCCTAATATTTTCTTACATAAGACCCTTCTCCTGGTAATAAAAAATACACCAAATAAAGTATTATCGAAATCGGTCCAGTTACTCACGCGTGATGCCGTGACTAAGGGAAATAGGGATTCATTTTTGTTTATACAAATAAAATTATTAATAAAAAAAAGCTATTTTTTTATAATCATTAATCGCACTATTAATGTATCGTATATGCAGTTCTAACTCTTGATTGTCATTATTGGTACCAAGGCATCGTTCGACACTGTGCGACAATATCGCAAATCAATCCATTGACTGTGGTTTTTAGCTTAAGGCAGCGGTCAGCGAGTAGCGAGTACTCGCTGGGCGAGTGTGCGAGTGAGCAATCAGCCAATAGTTCATCGCTCACTCGTTCGCGGTGGGACAGTGGTCCCAAGATATTAAGTAAGTAGTATAGTAGTTTATACTACTTACTTATTATCTCCTAACATATGAACTTTTAAACATTACGAACACGTGAAAGTAACTGGGAACACCCTTAGGAATCTCCACTTCAATTATTCGCCCCCGTTACATACCACACCCTGTATATCGCAATATACCATTTTTTTATAACAATTAAATTAAAAATTTAAAACCCTCCAACACAATTACTTTCAAACCAAACTTGTAAACGGGTCAACTGATTTTCATCAAACATGTCTAAGAATACTCTCACGTAAGTCCCCTTTAACACAAAAAAACTAAATTGTAATCGGTTCATCCGTTCAGGAGCTATGATGCCACAGACAGACAGATACACACACACACACACACACACACAGACACGTCAAACTTTTTGCGTCGGGGGTTAAAAACTCAACTAAGATTTTTAGCTCGTGTTTCAACGACAAGATAGTTTATAACTTGTTTATAATTTCGAAAGTACAGCACATATGTGATGTTTTATTAGTACTATTGAAAAAAGCGAAGATATTATTTGAAGTTCAAAAATCGCTGACGTGAATGGCGCTTTAATAGAGCTTAGTGCGACGGATCGGAAATAAAATACACTCCCCTTTCTGCTCCTAATCTCCTATTATCACTAAGGCAACGCATCTGTAACTCTTCCGAGACGAGTGTGTTCAAATGCTATCGTATTTATCATGTAACTATACTAATTTGCCTGTCTGTGTCGTAAAATCTACACGCAAATACGATATTATGAATTATACGAGTGTTAGCTTGCTTTTATATCGATTACGATATCAACCTCATTAGTTTGTTAATCAACCCCTTTGAATATTCTGACTACAAGGCGCCGCGTGGTGGCGCTAGTGAATAGACGCTAAATTGCGGGAATGTGAAAAAATGTATAAAAACGTAATATTTTTATTGAAAAAGCTGCATTGAATTGAATATCCGAATTGAATAATCCGATACGCGTACACATACGTGATGGCCTTCAATTATCGTCAACAAAATTTAAATGGAGCTTTATGAAGCTTTCCCGTAATGGCTATCACAAATAGACTACCCTTGTGGTTAGAGCCTCGAAATGTTGAAGGAACTTCAATCTAGTATCCGAACGTTAATAACTTTATGTGTACATACAAATTATGATACATTATAAATTCAGTAGTGCGTAGGCCGAACGTGACAGGAGTGATATCTGTAAATCTAAAAATAGATCCATCCAGGCTCCTCCATGCTATCGATCACACACACACACACGCACAGGTCCCTGACGCATGCGCGGTTGTCGATATCTGTGGTCCCTGTAAATCAGTGCGCATTTGCCCTCTGGCAGTGGTCGGCAACAGTTGGTTTTCCTCTTTCTCTTACTTAAGACAAGAATGAGACATGTCTTAAGGAATTGAATAGTTTTTCCGAGTGTTTGTATTGAACGTATAAGTGCTGTATTAGAAGGTCGTCATCATTTGGAGATTAAAGAGGTAAGTATGTAGGGATTAAGCTGCGTACATATAACACGCGTATATTGTTTTGATACTTGCAAGGCAGTGTAACATAATAAACTATAATTATCATATAATTGTATCAACCGACCTCTAATTAAGCTCATTACCGGTATCTAGTATTCCAGAAACTACGTACATGTCTATTCGTGTATTTAATTAATGCATTTAGCTAGTACCGCATCCCATGTTTAAATAAATCAATATGTAATTATTTTCAACCACAAAAAAAAATACTGCGTTGAAATTTCGTCTAGCGCTTCCTTATAACCAGGACATAACACATTTTCAATCTCGAAATATTTCGCAAAATTACGAAAAACGCGAACAAATCCGCGGTACGTGACTAGTAAAATGTAAAACCCGAACGCGTCCATTAAGTTGGGTCCAGTTTCAAGGCCAAACGGATTCCGTTAAATTTCCAATAAATCGATACCGTACCGTACATGTACAACTATGTGCAAAGAATTCACAGAATTTTAACCTTTGTATTCGTAAATAAATTTATTGGACTTCAAATATTGTGGCAGTGGAAATGTTTTACACATTTTTCCAATAGACAGGTGTGAAAGCTTATCTGATTGATGTTTTCCGATAATGTTTACACAATATCATTCGGATAGGAAATTTTGGTAAGTTGGTCGGAGTGAAATACCTTTGACATAGTATTGGTTTTCTTCGGTGCGGTTACGTGTTTGGGTATTTGGTTTATGTTTGATATTTAGAATTTCAGTGGAATATTATTTTGGCGTAAACAACGTAATTTAATTATTGGATCGTGATAATTGGAAATATTGAACATAAATTGTATATTCAATAGTGAGTGCCTGCCAATATATTTTGTTCCCGATTCCGGAACTTTTGGTAGTTTCAACTTTTTGTCTTTTTGTCAGTTTACAAAAAGGGCTCTGGTCTTCCATCATCATTAGCCCGTTTTCGTTCACAACTAGTCAAAATATTAGTCCACTGTTGGACAGGACATAGGCTTTTCCTAATGAACGCCACCGAGCTTCTTCTTAACTTTTACTTTATTAATTTTCTATATACAGGATGTGGCTTGAAACGGGGGTGAATAATTTAAAGCCTTTGTTTAAATTATTTAGGCTATAAGTAAAAGTCTAAGGGCCTATTTCACAATCTTCAAGTAATGTTACTCACCAAGTAAAGTTAGCTTTGTCACTTTCTTACTTTATATCAAGTGACGAAGACAAAACTTGTGAGTAACTATTCGGAATTTTACATGAAGATTGTGAAATAGGTCCTAAGTCATTTTATTCAAATTAAAATAGTTGAAAATAAAAAACATTTTTCCTAACAAAATAATTAATAAATTTTGAAAGGGATTCTATTTTTGAAGGGATCGCTATGTTTGGGTGTGGGCGTTGGTGACTGCGACACAGTTTTACTTAACATTTTCACGTACCGTCGTTTATTATTTTTGTGTTTCTAATTCTTCAATCAATTTTTCAATAGCAAACTAAATAACCGACTTTATTGCGTAGGTATAAGTACTACTTTCGTTTGTCATCATTATGAAAATATGTGATTATATTAGCATGGCAGGTCAGCGACAATATATCGATACGTGTAAAATCCAATGATTAGGAATTTTAGCTCTAAACTACTATATCTTCTAACTTATGAACTTTGAAACATTAGGAGCACGTGAAAGTAACTGGGAATACCCTAAGGAACATATCAATCTTCTTCTATCGTGTCAATGTTCACAAAATACGAGTACTTATATATAAAAAAAAAATAACTAAATTTTCCCGGACTCAGCTACTTCTACACCAGCGGCATTTGTCTTCATCAGATCTTTACAAGTGTCACACCCTGTATATAAAAGGCAATATTGACTGACTAGATCAACGCACAGCTCTAACCCTTAGGGATTGAAACTTACAATTTCGGATACGTATTCCTCTTATGACGTAGGCATCCATTAAGAAAGGATTCTTTCGAATTCAACTCCCAAGGAGTGAAATAAAATTTAATGCGAGTTAAATCTCCCGAGGCACTAGTCATTCAATATGTAGTTTTTTTATTAGTATTTATAATTTATATTTGTCTGTTGTCCAGTAACTACGTAATGGAGAGGTACGGAGGCAGGCTGGTGTGCCTGCGTCACTCCGGCGCTAGCGTGCCGGACGCTGTCGCAGCGCTCGCGGGAGCCTCTGTCTCTACGCCCGAGCGAATCAGCATCGAGCTCTCAGACTCGGCCGCTAAGGAGATAGACGAAGACGAATGGACGGACCGCAACTTCTTGGCTTCTGAGACTTCGGGCGCTGGCGGTGTTAGGTATGGTGTTTATAGTTTTTTTTAAAGATTAATGCCCAATTGGGGGGGGGGGGGGAGAGATAAAAGGAGGAGGGTTGGGGGTGTTCTATCACTGGTGGTGGTACTACAAGAAGAATTTAGAAATTTTGAATAATGGTACATCTAGTAATATGGGGTTATGTGAGCTGATGATTATAATGATGATGGTGGTGATGATGATGATAATGTTGTTAAAACAAATAAATACTTATATCTTTATAATGATGATGATGTTTCCAGTGATGAAGAAGAGTCATCATCAGACGAGTACACTGACGCGGGCGAGAGTGACAACGGCGCGCGTCGCTCCCCGCAGCCGGCGGACCAGGCGCCGGCGCCGCATCACCGCCCTGAAATATACTTCTCCGATGACAGCTTCGGTTATGATGATTATTCTGATGATGGTAAGTTGGGTGGTAGGTGTGTATTATGTAGTGTCGTTATTAAAGAGTTTTGAATAAAAACATGTTGTTTCATTGTAAACTTTTATCTATTTCAAATTATTATTTTCTTTTTGTTTTCAAATACCTAATTGATTATTGTAAACTGTTTATAAATAAATATTTATTTTTACTTAAGTTCATTAGAATTTAAAGATCTATATCATTAAAAAAATAAATATTGACAATGAAAAAAAAAACAGCTGAAATGTACCAAATCATACCAAAATCGTTACGTCACCACAATGGCCGTATATTTCAGGCGCAGAGTCATCAGGCAACGAGTCATGTTCTCGTATGCGTGAGGCGCGCGAAGCTAGACGTCGCGAAGTGCCGGCCGACAACCGCCCGCCAACCGACAGCAGCGAGGTACAACAGCGCTGCGACATCGCGTAGCTGCGGCACGACAGTGACGCGACACCCACTGTCGCGTCACTGTCGCACACACGGGAGGTGCGACGCGACGCCGCAACACCGCCGCCCCGCCATCGATATAATCATTGCTTTTCATATGAATAAAATGCTCGTTTCATTAGTCATACCTTAGAGAAAATAGATAAAAAATCCAATAGATACTCAAAGGTCATTACATAACTCTTTGGTTAGTTTTATGATGAATTTCACCAAAATCATGCAACAATTTGCTACATTTAATAATTTAAATGCAGCAAAATTTTCTCACAAGCGTTATTACGCTAAGAGCAACTGCTCGTGTCATTACATATCACTTCAGTTAGCTATATGATGAATTGAACCAAAATCATGCGTTCAAAAATTATATTAAG